>WOVY01001111.1:122500-332754 GCA_013436015.1 Rhipicephalus annulatus | reverse complement strand
CTACTTGCCAAGGCTCACTGGTGAAATGTGGAGCGGCGAAAATCAAACTGATATCTGGGCACGCGCGTTATACTTTGTTTGCATTTTAGCGGGAAAAAAAACTAGCTTAAATCTGCTTTCTTCCGCTGTTGTTGCGTGGGTGTATATGCGTATCTTGTTATCAATCAGGCCCTTCGATGTGCTCACGGCTGCATCAGGGGAAACGCCGAGCTTCGCCAGCGCTAATGGCAATCATGCACTGCAAAGAAAAAAGCTGGAGAGAAAGGCCTGATATGCGCCAAACGATGCGACGATTGAGGAAACAGAGGAGATGGTTACTTCCCCTTCTCGTCACCCTCACTTCTTGTACTCTCTTTTCCAACTATCACTACACTACGCATGGTTATCTTATCTATCACCATATCTACTTCTGATTAACCTCCTTCTCACCTTTTTTTTTGCACTACCTGCTATGCTGTTCTTTACTTTCTCTCTCCCTCTTTTCATTCCTGAATTCGCTCACACTACTGCCCACGCTCTTTTTTATTTCCTATTTCTTTGACATATTATACTACACATGGCTATGCTATGCTTTAGCGTCCCTATCTCCATTTCTCTCCTATCCGTCACATCACTCCTCTTTGCCCTCGCTTCCCTTCCCCCATACCTTGCGACGCTTCTCCTATACGACGCATGGATATGCTATGATTTACTATCTGTTTTCGTTGTTTCTGTTCCGCTCACCCCTATATCGCTCCGCCTCTAATAACTTTCGTTTCATTCCTCCTTGCTCTATACTATACTTCGCAATGTTTATATTATGCTTCAATTTTTTCCCCTCTTCCTCAATCTCATATCGCTCATCCTCACATCTCTTACTGATGTATTGCTGTATTGTACTGCGTTATGCTATAGTACCTTACTGTAGTTCAGTATGCAAGGGGTGGCTTAGAGCATATAAATGGCTTTAGTATGCGCTGTAGCATAAACTATTCTAGATTTACCCTCTTTTAACATGGCGAGAGTGAGAGAGAGCGAGCATTTCCGAGCAACGCTTGCCGAACTTAAAGCTTAAACAGCTCAGATCTTATATATACAGTGAGGAATTACTTTAAATACGCTTATCCAGCACGCGAACACACATGGTCCAACTCTTCATTATGTTTCACTAATTTTGTGCGCCCAAGCACCAATCGAAACACCTAGGTACCTAACTCCATGTGTTTTGATCAAGGTGGTGCCAATCTAGATGAACCGCGGGACGAGGACTGCTTGCCTGGAAGACCGCGCACGCGCAGACCATGGCAATATTTGTTTGCACGGTTTTGTATCACATCAATCACCTGCCATTTTTTTGTTTAAAAGCCGCTAAACAAGACACACACTATGATGAGCACTATGAAGAACATGAAAACTTCTTTATTGTGCTGCTTATCACCAAAAGACAAAATATTTTGCGTCAGGCAATGTCAGCAACGTAGGCGTCAAGCATGTCTGTTGAAACACCACACGATAGTTCGTTGTAGCCATGTGCACGAATCTCGGCGTCCGATTCACAATGATCACGTCACGTGTTCACTTATAGCCATCCAAGGGCCTTCCATGAAGCGAAGTCGAGTTGAAGCTCCCTATGCCGGAGGAAATTTCGATGATGTGCTTCGTGCGTCAGGTGTCTGTGAGTCCGAAAAATAGAAATATGTCCACGAACATCGAAGCATAGGCGGAATACCTGTTTACCGAACGTGTAACCATGAGATGATGACGCACCTTGAAGATGCTAATAACCATGATGATGGTATTAGTATCTTCTTCTAAATGAAGGGACTAATAATAGTCACCTAGCCTGTAATCTAGAAACAAATATTATAACAGTCATTAGTCAACAATACTTGCAGAGTCATCTTCTGCTTTAATCCATTCATGGAGGCTTCTTCATTTTTACTGGTATGTCCATTCTTCAAAGAATTCGTAATCTAATCTCGTAGCAGCTATTTATTCACCAGTATTTCAACCCTTCCCTTGCTCACGAAGGCCTCTGACTTGATAGCACTTACCACCTACTTCGAAACTCACGACCCTCTGAAAGGCGCACGCCTTCCACATACCTATATATGTCTCGAGAGAATATCTTTGCATGCCATTACAATGGTTTGTGATTATCATTAAAATGACGATGATTTTTCACTCTCGCTTTTGAAATGGGTTGGACATAACGGTGACCTAGCCGATTTAGTCAACGTGCCTAAAAGGAAACGTTAGAGCGGCGCAATACCAGTACTGTCAGCAAAATCGCATCATGGTGCGTCATGTAGTGCGGTTAAACAGTGCGTCATGGTAGACTGCAGCATTTCACCAACTAGTCTCAGTGAACACGAAGCCAGGAAAGTGACGTCAGCTCAGAGTACAGCGTGACGGAGACATTCGGTGTGTTTCCGTTGCTGTCGCGATCGATAGCTGCATTCACACGATTTAACTGGTAATTATAACACACGACGCGCGAGGCGATGTTATCGCCCTTGGACCCGATACGAAACCACTCGGCTACGGCGTATTTGCGCCTTGGGTATCTACGTAATTTCTCTCACAATAAAGATGCAAGCCTGAAATTTGCGGTTTGATGAGGTTTCGCAAGGTGTCACAACCATCGTAGGGCAACCATGTATTCCGCTAACACTCTTGCCTTATATACACGCGTATAAAGGACGCGCTGACTCTGTCTAGTAGCTGTGCGATAGCATTGCATGTCAGGCTCCGTCGTCGTGTTTGCGGTGATGCACTGGCGTCACGCAAAGACAACGTAAAAGAACCAGTAGAAGACGTTCAGAAACACGAAGCTTGTGGGAAAGACCACACGCGACACTCTGTCGATGAGCAGAGCTCGAAGTCGGCCTTGCTCTCTCTGGCTTGGCTCGGACGGATTATCCAGATCCTGCAACAAATTGAAATTTGTTTAGAGGCCAGTTCGTCGAGGTATAAAAGTAATGAAATCGCTGTTTCGCCGCGACGCCGAAGCAATGAATGCCTTTGAAGCAGGTTAGAATGTTATACAAAATAAAGCTAACAGCTTACTCAGTTAAAATGCAATATCGCCTAATTATACTACGCGCTTGCTTTAAGGGAATACGGCCGCTCCAGGTAGCGAAGCGATTTTAACATCCTATGTCACTTCGACGTAAAGCAAACGTAGAACAGGAAGTACACGGGTAGGAGCTATCTACTGACGCCTGTCATGATAACGCGAGTCAGCGGACGCAGCGACACCCATTTGATCAAAGTTCACAGTGGCTACCCAAGCGACGCGCTTCCACGCAAGGAACTTTTCAGGCTCTTTTAACTAATAGAATGGGCTGTGAAGTTTCATCTCCCTCCTCCCCTCCTTCTGCAGCTTTCCCATGCTTACTCTCTTACATAAATGCGATGCACTGGGCGATGTTGTCTATTTCGACGTTATACGGAAAATGACAATGATGGAGACGTTAAAAACAGAATTGCAACAAAATATACACGAACATGTGTACAAGCGTGCATTTTGGAAGAATAGCCTGGAGCTTTACGTGGTGAGACCAAGTGATGGTCCGAGATTTTTCCGTTGTCCGTAGATTTTCCTGTGTTTCTACACCAGGGGTTAGCAGAAAAGTGTATGTCGTGACAAAGGACTAACAAGTGAGCGACGTGGCGCTCATTCATGGTTCATTGTGCAACACTCGACAAGGTCGAAGATTAGACAAAAACAACAAACAGTGATGTCTTGGTGTGTTTTTGTTCCTGCCAAGTATGGCCCACTCAATGTCCTATATGTGATGGGCGGCGCTGGCGGCAACTCCGAATGAGTCAGCGCAGAACTAGAGACACAAAAAGCTAACATTTCAGTGAATAAGACGCTCTACTGAGTCGTTGGTGTAAGGTATTCAATTTCAAGCAATCAATGACTCAGAGTAGTCTTATTTTTTCTTCTCTAGATGAGGGCCAAAAATTAGAAGATTACCAATGCAACATACAACAGAGTAAAAGCTGCAAAAAATAAGTTTGAGGCCTCACATATGTTTTCTTCGTGAAATAGACAGAAGGTATCGAGTACACCTAATAGAATACTAGACAAGGTTATGTTTTCTTCTGTAGTAGATTGTGCACAGTTATAGACAATAAAATAGGACCAAGATGTATCACTAACTCAAGCACATTTTCTCGCGTTTATTTTTGCCAGAACGCTTTGCATATGTAGCATTGCGCTTCACTAAAACAACTTTCCATACCCGGGCAACTAGGCACCGACGCGTTATGGTGCTCTCGAGTTGAGGCATCCAAAGACTGTTTGACCTTCGTAATTTTTGTTCACGCTCAATTCCTCAGTGGCTGTACACCGTATCCAGGAACTCACCCCGCGTCTTCGCACTACGTCGAAGTGCTTGTAGCCGTCTTCGAGAATGACGTTGACGACGGCGTACTCCATGAGCGAGGCGAACACGAACACAGTGCAGGAGGACATGAAGATGTCGATGGCCTTGATGTACGACACGGGAGGCAGGTCGGCCTGGCTCTTGGCGTGTTGCGTGCACAGGGTGAGAAGGCTGGTGACGCCCAACGTCACCCTGGCCGGCACAGCTTCCGGCTTTATCCAGAACGAGACCCAGGACATGACGACAATCAGGCAGGTGGGGATGTAGGTGTGGAACATGTAGTAGCCCAGTCGTCGCTTCAGCTTGAACGTGAGCTGTAGGCAGGTGAAGTTACCTGAAAATACAAAGGAACGTGTTTTTTTATTAAAATGAAAAAAGAATAACGAAGGAGTTGTCACCGATACTTGGTGACGGCTACCACTTTCCACTTGTTTGTTGCGAAAGAAAAAATTGAGAAACGAAAATATTACACTTTGCATAAATACACAAATTTATCGAGGAGTTCAAAGCTTTTGTTTGGGCAGACCAAACACATGGTCAGTATGCAGACTTTCAATCGAGTCACTCAATATAGATAACAATAATCGGCGTCTTCAAAGAAACGTTGGAGCAGTGCGTATATTCGTCTAAGTGTTCATTTGTCTATTGGGAAAACCGAAACAAGGAGGAATGTAAGCAATGAAAAAAAACCCATGACACTGCATAAGTTTTCGAAACACATAGGTTTAACTTAAGCACTTTCTCCACAAATCTATGGAGTTGACCTTCGTCCCTGGCTTCGTTGACCCGTTGCGGCATTCGCACGTCAGTGTTCATCTTCCATGGTGTACCTGCAACCTTGGGTCAACTTTGTATTTTACGCGATACGGCAACGGATCTCGGAGGCCATGGAGAAAGAAGAGCGAGGTTCCGATACGATACGCTACACCAGGTACTGCAACGATCCCTGATTCGCACGATCTTTCAGTGCTCTCAATAGAAATTTCTTTTAGCAGCAATGCCAAATATTAACGGGTCTTCGTAATACCGTTATGCTACAATATCATTTGTATATATTATACCTCCGCATTGAACGCGAGTCGTATATCTTTATTTTTGCGAGAAAATCTTTCATGGTTATTCCTAAAACGGAAAGTAAGGGCTCAACCAGTTTCGCTAGGGAAAGAAACAAGCGTGCGAATTGGTGCCCGTAAACCCGCCACGGTGGTATACTGGTTATGGCGCTGGACTGCTGATGCGCCGGTCGCTCGTTTGGATCCGGGCTGCAGTAGCGCCACTTTCTATGGAGACGAAAAAGCTTGAGTGCCTCGTACTTGAATTTAGGTGCACGTTAATGAACCCCACGTAATTAGAATTTTGAAGCCCTCAACTACGACATCTCTCATAAATACACCGTAGTTTTGAAACGTCAAACTCCACGATTTATACTATTCTCGTTATTTTTGCCCGTACCGCTAGATATAATTGAACAGGGAATGGCTTTAGAGGAGGATCGTGTTGTGAAGGTCATATGTGCTCTCTACAAAACGTTTTGTTTTGTTTTTCGCGTTATTTCCAAATGGTGTCCTAAGCAGCCTTTTTTTCTCTGAAAAACATACAGTGGTTTCAGCCTGCAAGACATTTTTATTGACGTAGGTACTATTACCTGTCGAATAGGACTCCGTACAGTCTTGTGGGTCGGTGTACTCTAGGTCGAGTTGAGGCAGGTGAAAATCGGTGTGTACCACGGGTGGATCTCGATCGTTCCACTCGAATACCAGGTCGTCTGTCGTATGCGACACTGAAAAATTATATTCAAGAACAACTTATATCTCTAATATTGGACGGCAAGCGAAGCCTTCTAGAACGCAGTTAAGTAGGTGTGCATTTATACATTTACTTTCTACTTTATTTATATCTTTATTTATATTCTGCTGGTGATTTTTTTCTTGTTTCATCGACATAATGATTTTACTCTTTTATTTAAAATTGTTTATTTACTATTTTATTTTTATTTTTGGAGGACTGGTAACTAGTAGGCTTAGTAGTAGATAGTAGCCGTAGTATGAATCAGAGGTAAGTATTAGTGCTTAGCAATCTTGTGGCTTATACCCAGTGCGTCTTTTGCGGAATTAGGTAATTCCTAACTCGGTAACTGCTCATGGAGATGTCCATGTTACTCAAAACTCCGAACGTAACAGTAACATGAAAAGATTTGCCCAGTTTGACAGCTTTTGTTTGATCTCAGTTTGGCTAGCTATGGTACTTTTTTATGTAAAAACAATGATAATTTTTGTACAGTAAGCAACTGTACATGGATTCCCGAGTTGCCTTTTCACGTGCGGCTTCGCTGTTATATGACAGAAAACGCGTTTTGCCTTAAAAGCACGAAGCCCGTTAGATATTACTGTATTTGAACAAATTAAGCATGAATCGCAGTGCCTCCTTCGTATTCGGAGTAGCGGTACGCTTGTCAACTGATCAAGACACTCTAAAGGTGCCGCCAACCTGTGAGGTACTTAGAAATGCTAAATATATATTTGTATGGTTATGTCAGACAAATAGGTACACCTGTGATTACCACTGAAAGTCTTCCACACGGAAAAGAAAGGCCACAACAAATTAAGCTGCTATGACTTCTCGAACGTGAAAGAACTCAAACGCAGTTGGTATACTAAACGGTTCCCATCAATGCAAGCGCATGAGATTCACCTTTAGACGCCGATTTACGGATAGTTTCATACCTAAATGAAGCTTTGCGGTAAAGTTGTAATCATGAGCAGTTATGTTTAGGGTGGCGTGCTACGCCCTTTTCTTAGCCAGGCTCAAGCTAAGCAAATGCATATGTAGTTAGACTTTGTAGTAGAGAGCAAACTTTCGTCCACAAACATCATAGTTTGAGGTTAGTTTATTAGTTTCACTTTCAAAATAATTTATATATGCGCCACTGTGTATTCATTATCGCAATAGCAATTGTATGGAGTTTTGGAGGCGAATTTCCGCAGTTGCCGTGACTCTTACGTGCTGAATGAAGTCCAAATCGATCACATCGCCGCACACGTGGCATGTTCTGTGTGTAAACGAAGGCTTGCGAAATCCGCTGATGGGCGCGCTACAAGCTGAGATGAAGCTCACTGGCCGGTTATACAGTGGGCGAAGGAGCATGAAAGGGCCTCGCAGGGCTGGTAAGGACGCTGCCTTTTTTTTGGGGGGGGGCAGTAAATGTGAACTTTCATCCAAAAGGTGTGATTGAGTGGGCTATCTCAACAAATATGACGAGCGTTTTCGGAGGGAACCACACAAAAGTTTCCTTCGTACTTCGCACATGAAACCAAAACTGCGTATTTCTGGGAACATATCTCTTCAAAGATCCCCAAAGAGAAGAACGCCACCATCGCAGCATTCTTTTTTTTTTTAGTTGGGAGCCACAAAGAACGCGTTTAACTGAAGTCGTGGGGGATGCTGAGGCGGCTTCAAACACTATATCTTCGTAAACCTATTTCTGTTAACGTCACAATCTGGGGCCCAATCATTTCTAATATAGTGACAAATGTCACTTTGCGAGAACTCTATAAAAAATTCGAGGGTAAACAATTCTTATTTTTTTATTTTAAACCAATGAGCCCTGATAAGCAAATTATGTGCTTCTTCACGGCTCAGTGGCTAACGCCACGCACTCACTAGCTGATGACCAAAGTTGACGCCGACTTACTCAAAACGTAAACGATTTCAACACTGGCTCAAGTTTTGGTTTGTGGCTTTCTCGGGCTATAACTGTTAAGAAAACATGGAAAAGCAAGCTTTCCAAATAACTTTAATATATGAAGGAAGCTTCGAAATTAAGCTGCCTAGCCTCAGAAAAGTGCGGATTGGTCATCCTCAAACAATTGGTACACGTGCTTTTCGAGCGAAATAGAAGATATATAAAAAGCCTTGGAGAAAGAATAAGATGAAGAGGGCACGTGCAGAGTCTCGATGACGATAAGGCACCGTCGGATAGAAGGTCTATCCCCGGAGCAGCTTGCGCCAAATTTTGACTGACCGACCAACTGACCACCCGACCGACCATTTCTGTTCGCACTACCCAGCACAACGAAAATTTTAGGAGCTAAAATTTTAAAATTCTATGGCTGAAAGCTCAAGAGGGCTTCAACCTTTGTGCGTTCAATGCCCTCCCCGCTTGCTTCAAGTTAAGACGACAGGTGGCGCAAAAAACAGTTCTCTCCCTGAAGCGGCCCTATTTCTTTACGCCAGCTTTTTGTATTGTTAAACAAAACGCTATCATAAAGGAGTTGTCTGGTAGACGGATTTCGTACCCCATTCTAATTTATTGCTATCCTTTTGATTGTTTTGCCATGCCGGTGAAACTGTGAAAATGTTTTCTCTACTCTCCGCTGGGCAGCAAACAACGGGAAACAGAGTAGCCGAGCGACTATTTTCATCAAACTTCCTGCTGTGAGTACATGGGTAAAAGAGGAGAAAAGGAAATGATTTCGACTTACGGCTTTCCATCTGCAAAGAACACGTCTGCGTGTCGTGCGGGTACGAGGCGAAGTTCATTGCGCAGGACAGCGTCAAGGTGAGCCTGCATTGCACGAGAATCGTTTCGAGAGCCTTTCAATGTTTACAAACATGGAGGCATGACGGCTACCGTTTTTTATATATATATCGCCGGCGCACCTGGGTTTAAAGAAATCTATTTTCACAGTGGGCACCAATAACATCCCGAAAGAGCATCTCGACAGAACAGAACATGCATCGACACACTATAATTTGTAACAGAAAGATATGCACACAGAGGTGCATTAGATGGTAAATTAAAAACAGAAAAAAACATATATGTTGCGCATCAGTATATATCTGTATATGTTGCGCAAACCAGGCAGGCCTAGATCCACTTCATACATTCACCTTCAATGACCGAAAGGCGAAAACCATCTAAAGTAGTTCGTGGCCTAGTGTGTTCGACATGCTTGAAATTTAAAAGGGTGTGCTTGTCCCTGTATCCTCGCTTGTAAGCGTATCGTTTTTTTTTTATTTCGCGCAACCTTTTTAAATCACACAGAAGGTATTTTTTTATTCGATGTATTGAAACAACTGTTTCGCTGATGAACTTTTTCATATTTTTGTGTACATTGTACATATTAGGCGTAAATTATCATATGATTCTGGAATAATATTTCATTGTTATTATCAGCCTGACTACGTCCACTGCAGGACAAAGGTCTCTTTTATGGTCCACCACTCAACTCGGTCCTGTGCTTGTTACTGTCATTTTATACCCATAAACTTCTTAATCTCATCTTCCCACCTAACTTTCTCCCCCTAACCAGCTTGCCTTCTCAAGGAATTCAGTTAATTCCAACGATCAGCGATTATCGTGTCTACGCGCTACATGCCCAGCCCATGTCCATTTCCTCTTCTTGATTTCATATATATTATACTTAACCCTGGTTTGTTCCATGATCCACTCTCTTCCTTTCTTGTCTTTTGAGGTTGCACCTACCATTTTCCTTTCCATTGCCCGCTGCGTCATCTTCAATTTAAGCTGAACCCTCCTTGTAAATCTCCAGGTTTCTGCTTCGCAGCTAAGTGCCGGCAAGATGCAGCTGTTATATACCTTCCTCTTCAGGGATAGTGGCAATCTACCTGTCCAGATTTGAGAGATCATGCCGATTGCGCTCCACCCCAATCTTATCATTCTCATAACTTGAATCTCTTGGTTTGGCTCCGCGGTTATTACCTGCCATAAGTAGACATAGGCTCTTACAACTTCAAGTGCACTATTACCTATCTCGAAACGCTGTTCTTTTCCGAGGTTGTTGTACATCACTTTCGTTTCCTGCAGAATAATTTTAAGACCTACTTTTCTGCTCTCCTTGTTTACACCCGTAATCATGAGCTTCAATTCATCCCCTTAATTACTCAGCAATGCAATGTCATCGGCACAGCGCAAATTATTCAGAAACTCTCCATTAACTCTAATCCCTAACTCTTCTCATTCTAGGCCTCTGAAAACCTTCTGCAAGCACGGGGTAAATAAATAGCATTCGGAAGATTGTATCCCGCTGCCTTGCATCCTTCTTGATTGTTATTCTGTTGCTTTCTTTATGAAGCACTATGGTAGCATTTTATCTCCGGTATATTTCATCCCGGTTGTTTATATATGCTTAGTCGACACCCTGATTCCTCGGTGTAGGCATGACTGCTGATATGTCTACCTAATCAAATGCCTTCTTGTAATCTATAAAAGCTACCTACAGTGGTTGGCTGTATTCGGAGCATTTCTCTATTACCTGATTGAAGGTATGAATATGGTTGATTGTTGAGGAGCTTTTCGAAATCCTGCTTGTGCTTTTGGTTGATAAAATTTTGATGACGTCTCAAATATGTTAGTAATTACCTTGTAAATAGCTCGTATACGATGGAGAGCAAGCTGTTCGGCCAATAATTCTTCTAGCGCTTGTCATTTCCTTTCTTATGTATTAGGATGATGTTAGCATACTTCCATGATTCTGGTACTCTTCCCATCAGGAAACACCTCACAAAAAGGGTGGCTAGTTTTTCTAATACAATCTGTCCTCAGATCTGATGTTACCTGATCATCACCAGCAGCTTTGCCTCTTTGCGTGCTCTCCGAGGCTTTTCTGACTTCTTCTAATATAACCGGTGGGGTTCCATCAGGGTTACTGCTAGTTTTTAGTCAGGGTTACTGCTAGTTGTTACTGCTAGTTGCTCTCTGGGTACTGCTAGTTTTTATAGTGTGGTTACCTCGGCTACTCTATAGATCTCTGTGAAACCCCTCCGCTATTTCAACTGTCCTATTCATATTGATAGTTATTTTGCCTTACTTGTCTCTTAGTGCATACATCTGATTTTTGCCTAGCCCAAGTTTTCTCTTCACTACTTTGACGGTTCCCCTGTTTTTTAGAGCGTTGTCAATTCTCTTCATGTTATAGCTTCTTACATCGGATACTTTACTCTGAATACTCAAATTCGTAAGCTCTGTCAATTTTATTCTTTGTCTGTTGTACTTGAGGCTTTCATGTTTTGGCGCTTCTTAATGAGATTCTTCGTTTCATGGGACAGCTTTCCAGTGCCCTGAGTAACTACCGTACCTCCAACTTTCACTGCACACTCCGTAATGGCACTCGTCAAATCATCATTTATTTCGTAAACGCTAAGACTGGTTTCCTCGATAAGAGCTGAGTACCTGTTCTGAAGTGAGACACTGAATTCCTGTACTTTCCTCCTCAGTGCTAGCTCATTTATAGGTTTATTGCATGTCAGTTTCTGTCGTTCTTTCTTCAAGTTTAGGTGAATTCGAGACCGTACCATTCTATGGTCAATGCATTGTACCTTGCCAAGCACTTCCATATCTTGCATGATGCCTGGGTGTGCATTCGGTATAAAGTCTATTTCATTCTTACTTTCGCCATTCGGGCTCCTCCCTGTTCACTTACGGTTCTCTCGTTTTGGGTAGAAGGTATTGAAGATCAGTAATTTATTGCGTTTTGTGAATTATACTAATAGCTCCCCTCTGGCATTTCTAGCACCGATGCTATTATCTCCTACTGCTTGGTCTCCAGCCTGCTTCTTCCCTACCTTGGCATTGAAGTCTCCCATCAGTATCGTATACTGTGTTTTACCTTACTCATTGCCGATTCCACGTCTTAATATATAGAAGTTTTTCAACTGACGCGTGATTAGGGCTGGATGTAGGCGCTTAAGCCTGTATCACCTTCATATTGTATCTCTTATTGAGCTTAATTACAATACCTACCACCCTTTCAATAATGCTATTGTATTCCTCTATGTTGCCAGCTCTGTTTCTGTGGATAAGGAATTCCCTCTCCCAGTTCCCTTCTGTCAGCCAAGCCACGATAGCACAGGACGTGCCCATTCTGTGGAACTGTATAGGCTTCATCTGTCCTCCTAACCTCACTTTGGCCTATAGCATCCCATTTTACACCCTTTAGCTCCCCGAATAGTACAGCTAGACTTGTCTCACTAGATAAGGATTAGCCTTGAACGTTGCCAAGTTCAGGTTCTAATGGTGACCTGTCTCAACCCAGAGAAATATTTATATGTAAAAAGAGGCAAAACATTCACGATGTTTAATAGTACCATCCGATCAAATTTTCACACACAGTGAGGTATGATGAGAAATGTGAAGGATATCTGTGACAATCCTGGAGCCTTTGTGGTGGTCGTTTATGGCGATGTTCGAGTGATTTCTCGGGCGGTTATTGGCTCTCCATCAGTCCTAGTGCACCTCCCGAGCTTTACGCTCGCACGTAGAACAAAATAATCAATGATGTTTACTAGACACATGTTTGCGCTATCAAGCCGCCGGGTTATAATAAGTTTAGTTTGTTGACTTTGGTAAATGAAGAAGCACGACAATTCAAAAGAGACTAATTCGACCCACTTTTGCGCACATCACTGCAAACGATGTCGATCTTCTGTATTGAGTTGCTGCGCGACATATAGACACCGTCAGGCAGTAATGTCCAGAAACTAAGGTTTTTTTTAGACCGTAGAACTACTGGTAGATTGTAGCACCGTGCTAGTTTATTGAAGCGTAGGAAACACCCGCTTTTCCGGTCAAAACGTCAAGTTCTCTGCGCAGCGTAATAAACACTGCATAGTTTACAATTACGGACGTATGCATTTTGTGAACAAAGAAACACATAGTTAATAAGTATACATTCATGCTGTGCCTAAAAAAAACGCAATATTGGCTTTTTGATTCACAATGTCACAAGTATGAACGCCACTACATGATGAAGATGAATGGACATTGAGCAAGGGCTTAAACTTTTACCGGGTCGCTAAATCGTTTTACAGACGCACCGACTAGCAGACAGACCAAGCTAAATTTCTGCGTTGAAGTATCCCAAGAAGGCATATCGTCTTTAAAAATTTTCTACTCACTTGACCATGTAGAGAATGGTCTTGTCCCTGTAGAGCCATATGTAGTGGTTGGGCACGGTCATCGTCTGGAAGGTGACCTGCTTGGCATTCTTGAAGAAGCAGTCGGGCCGCCACACCCGCTCCAGCCAGTCGGTCTCTAGCACCCGGTACTCAGCCGTCATGTTGTCTGGCAACCGTAACCGATGGTCCTTCCACGACTGTGAAAAGAAAATGTCCGCCGCGTACGTCTGCGACAGGAGCCTTGAGTCAGATAAAGCGATGGATATTGAATTGATAAGAAATAAAAGCGCTCCACTTATCAGAAACATGTGGGAAAGAGAAGCTCGACATCTACTTGCTCGATTTGCTATTTCTATTTTTCGCTTTTTGTCGCAAAGTGCTATGCTCTAACTATCTCGTTCTGCAATGCTTCTTTCTGAGTTTTTGCTTTTCTTTGATTTGTAATCAAGAAAAAAAAAGAGAAAACTTGTGTCAGAAAACTTGTGAGACGTCAATGGCGCTCCATTAAAATGAGATTGCGTTTTTGTTGGGTTATAAGTACCGTAAAGACATGTGGCGTATAGTTGCGGCTTCCTTACCACACGGTATGGCAGTGTTACGTTTGTTTGAAGTTCTTATTTGTAGTGCATATTTAAAGTTGCAATTCATTTGCACAAAGTTGTTTGTCGATGCTCGCGTTGTCTTTGTTGTACCCATTGCCCTATCTTCGCGCTCTTTTCAGTGCAGTAACACGTACCTGCAGGCCTTTCAAGATGCCCTTCAGCACCAATTTCTTCTGCGGTTTTTCGTACGAGAGCTATCTGCCTTTCCTCTCCATTTCTCTCTAGCTCTCTGTACATTCGTAGCGCATTTTGTCATCACTTATTAGATTGCATATATAGCTATTCTCGTGCTATAAAAGGATAAAAGAACGTGTAATGACAAGTAAATATCACTTCAGCGAAAACAACTTCATAGTTTTAAATGTCATAACCTGGATTAGAAGATAAGCAGCAGCAGATTGCTGCGTGATTGCAAACTATTTGGTGTTTTTAACGAGCCCTGAAGTGGCACACCACCCGAACCTTTCTAGTATTTATGCTACATCTTAACGTGACCACAGTGCCCGGGATATAACCCACGACCTTCGCATCAGCTTTCGCGATCCGCAACCATTCCAACGCCGAAGCGAATAATGTTTTCTTCGCGCAACGCGACTGTCAACGGCGAGACGAAATGGAGATTGAAATAACTCGCCTGGCACTGCCATAGCCTCAATCGCAGGCGTACACGTTACTGCCAAGGGAGACATGCGCATTGAACTGGGCCCTCGTCGCTAGCGTTGTCTTTTGCTTAGCGTCACATGAAAATATCGGCCCTTAAGAGCCATCGTAAATTACACAGAAGGCACGGCCTAATGACAGGCTTAACAAAAAGGGGATGAGAACTTTGCATTGAGTGGCTTCTATTTTTAGTGCAGCTGACTTGATTCAGTCGTTAAGACTACCCGCTAAAAATGGTGGCACACTGCTTGGACTTGTACGCGAGGCCAAGATAAAAAAACTGCAGGGCCCGGACTAGCTGACGTTTTAATAGAAAAAAAACGGACATCAATAAGTTCATGCTGAACTGTGTACGCGTCAACAACGTCACCGCCTAATAGCAAGACCGGATTTTGCGCTTGTTCATAACTGTATGAATTTGTAAAGCACCAACCGCGAAGCTGCTGTAATTCGAGGATTAACGTTTTCAAGAAACGAAAATTGCGGCTACAAATGCGTGCGCCTCGAACATTTCTTCATTGTGCTGATAACAAAACCTTCAGAACTGCAGGGAACAGCGCATGCAGAGGCCCAGAATCTGTGAGTCGGGCAAGCTGTATTTATTTTGAACAGCTACAGAGCCAGCCTTGTTCTGGGCAACAATTCACGGTTATTATATTCGTAGCCATTTCGATGGTTACGCCTTTTTTTGCCTGTTGTGAGATTGTTACTTTTAAGGGATGATGATTATAGACCACGCATCATGCCGTGCACCACAGCAGCCGGACAAACGGTGTAAGTCCACTGACTCATTCGCTAGCACTTCACCAATGCAAACATTAGCTACGTGCGGCAGATATTACTACGGCTGATAGCCAGACATGCTTCTTCATGGTGTGGGTGGCAGTTTAGTATTGTTAGTCGTAGTTTCGAAGCTCATGCGTTAAATTTTTATTTGATTTTTCACTACTCGGCCTGATCGTCATGGGGAAAGAAAGGGGAAGCTCTCGGGCATAATTAGCCACTCGGTTGACCATGCTAGGCCTACCTATCAAAAACGTCTTGCGACGCTCTGGTAAATTACTGATTACAGACTATTTCGGTCGACTTGACCCAGATCAAAACATGACCTACTATCGAAATAAGCTCATGTAGATAACAATATAAACCCGTATCTTCAGTACATATAACGCGTTATCATTACCTAGTACACATGAAAGCATGTTGTCGCATACCATGGGCTTCCATCCCAAGCCCCACGGAAATCGACTCTATGATTTCATGTGTTTCTGCAGACCTAAACCGTTATATTCACTCAATACGTGCTTGTCAATTATTTGGCAACATGCACCTAATATTGACTTTTGATACCGGATGGATAGATAAAAGAACTTTATTATTGTCCGGTAGGCCGCGCTTGCGTCCTAGACCGGAGCGGGTTGCTCCCACGTTAGGACCGAAAGGCTTAGCCATTCAGCCACTTCACGGGTCCGTTGGACTGGCCTTAAGTGTTCCTTTTATGCAGGACAGCGTAAAGCTGTGTGTCCCAGCGTTTTTTAGTGTTTTCCTTGTCACTCAGTAACCGGAAGCGATGCCAGAGCAAATGAGCGAGATCTATGGTGTCATGGTATTTTCATCATGTAGTACGAAAAGACAATTCCGTCTAAATCCTGTTAATTAACCGCTGGTTGGAGTATTTTCTTTGGCTAATAAAAATAACTCCGCCTACAGAGCTGTACCGACCTCATAGTTCAAAGATAGTAAATGTACTTCTGTATTAAAGAAAAGTAATTGTGATTTACAATAAAACCTACCTATTGTTTTCGCATTGTTTAACCTACATAACGTGTCTTGGTTACCACTGTTATCGGCACGTGACACAACAATGTTTCCTATCGATGTTTAAAAACTACAAACATTACCCAATAGATCAATACCTTATTTTCGCGCAAAAATTTACCAATAACTGTTTACTGGGTGAAACCAGCAATCAGCAGAATTTACCTATAAATTGCTATGTTAGGGTGAGTGAAACCGTTTCACATAGAAACCACTTGAAAACTTAACGCATGACCCGTATTAAAATCAGGATGGATATTAATCCTCACTCTACTGCTCGAAAAACACCGAAGCCCTCACTCGAAACCGACTGGCCCGCGGGCCCGCAATGGGTATGTTTACGAATTACAGTTACGTGAAATCGGGCCAGCCCAGCAATCATGTGTTCATAATTCACGGAAAGTGAAAGCTCTCGCGTTTCCGGTTCGGTGGGCAGGCATTTAGGCAGAAAGGCAGACGAGGCGTGCGGACCGCAATGCTGAGGCGATAGCAAGCGAGAGAGCGAATGAGCCCAATGCCTTCTCCCTCTGGAAGCGCTCGCGCCATCTTCACGCCACCAATGGATCGATAATGAACGCCAGTTGGCCAAGCAGCGTGGCAACCCCAATGCGAGACCACCTCACCTTCTCCTTGTGAACAAACCGCAGAGATGGGTACAGCTGCGGCCTTGAGGGCTACTCGATCCAGTAGGTGCGGCAGTCATTACGGACTTATTCAGCGTGTTAACAACGCGCCTTGTTCCACTGAATGCTCGCTAAGCACGGCATTTTTTCCGCTAAATTATTACACTTCACTTGCACGAAAGTGACAGAAATATTCGAGTTTTTTGTTTGTTAGACAAAACATCAAAACAAAATCATGTACACTGTAGCGAAGCTAACGAACGTACTAGAGGACGTTATTTGTATGTGTTAACTGAAATGATGACATAAATGGAATAAAATATTAGGGCATGTGAAGAACGAACCTACTGCTTTCGCCTAACAGGTATGAAGTTTTTCCGGCTTGAGCTACAGTGCCCTACGCAAAAAAAAAAGAATAGGAAACCGACCTACGTGGTCACTCAGTTAGTTAAACTTTTTTTGGACCTAGTTGGTTCATGTTCCCGGAGGTGCTTTAACAGCGCAAACGCAGACACACTACAAAAAAAAA
Source organism: Rhipicephalus annulatus (assembly GCA_013436015.1). Classification (NCBI taxonomy): domain Eukaryota; kingdom Metazoa; phylum Arthropoda; class Arachnida; order Ixodida; family Ixodidae; genus Rhipicephalus; species Rhipicephalus annulatus. The sequence goes on along the minus strand of WOVY01001111.1, from coordinate 315,230 downwards.
GAGACGACACACACAAGTGTTGACTAACTTAGCGCTGACAAACAGTTGCTAGTCAGCGCTTGTGTGGTGTCGTCTCTTTTTTGCGTAGTGTCTGTGTTTGCGCTATAAAAGCGACACTGAGTTAGTGGAGCGTTACCATTGCAGCATATTAGATAGATGATAGATTTATTTATTTATTTATTTATTTATTTATTTATTTATTTATTGACTGATAGATAGATAGATAGATTGATTGACTGATAGATAGATAGATAGATAGATAGATAGATAGATAGATAGATAGATAGAAAGACTGATAGATAGATAGATAGATAGATAGATAGATAGATAGATAGATAGATAGATAGATAGATAGATAGATAGATAGATAGATAGATAGATAGATAGATAGATAGATAGATAGATAGATAGATAGATAGATAGATAGATAGATAGATAGATAGATAGATATTCAAGCGTTCCATGATTTGCCGCATTGCTTACCATGGATTCTTCGTCGATAGAATCCAAGCTCATGACTGTCACGTGGAATAGCACAACAGTTGGACGGCCTGCGTAAGCCAGAGGAAATAGATAGTGGTAATTTATTGTATTGACACGGCATGTTGAAGTCGTGATAAGTTGTCGAAATACCTAAACACAGGTGCAGCGCAAGGTCGGCAGATATATACAGACTTTCCAAGAATGAATACTTTCGTACTAACCACAGGTGTGTAAGCAAGCCGTCCGTGGCCCTTGGTGAAATCGAAGTTCGGTACCTGGGTTCAACGCTGCCATGTTAGAATGTTAGTTTGTTAGGGATTGTTACATATGTTCTTGGCAAGTAGAAAGGCGTGTTTTTTTTGTTTTTTTTCTGGGTTGTTACACACGTGTTGATGTTCAATATGATTAGGCTTGTTTTGTACCTTGTTTGCTTTGATACGCAGACGCCTTTGGTTTTCCACGTGACCGGGTCGAATGCTTGATATATGTGCGTGTATCTTCCAATAAAGGTTAGTTGTGAGTTCAGGGCGGTGTCGTCTCTTCCTCTGTCCTTGTCTTAATTTGTGTGCTGTTTTTACTTCCCAAGTAACCACAGTTTAAATAATGATCTGTACTGTGGAATCGTAGTATGACAATCAATCAACATATTAATTAATTAGTACGTGAAATTTAACGCCACAAAACCACTATATGATTCAGATAGACGCCTTGGTGGAGGTCTCCCCAAATTTCGACCACCTGGGGTTTTTTGACGTTTACCCAAATTTAAGCGCACGGGCCTACAGCATATTCGCCTCCGTCTAAAATGTAGCCGCCGCTGCCGGGATTCAATGCAGCGACCTGTCCAATCAACGTTATAGGTTTGGAATGTACTAAGAAGATTCTTTGTCCAGGTATCAAGTTGCAAAAAATCTTTCGCAGCGTAATGATTCAACTTCAAGTCAACGCGTCAATGTTTACATGGTAACAGCTACACTATAGAACATAGCTAATGCGATAATTTGGGAACAGAGTTACAGAGCAAGACAAAAACAAACTGTAGGACTCTAGAGGAGTTGAACACGATAGCGTTATCATGTTCCCAGTGTGTACTTCATACAATTAGTGCATGAAAGCTTTTCAAATTTGTTATACACCGACTACGCGACCTTAAAGAAATAGGCGCTGTAACGTGTGTGCCTCTTGTAATAAGTGACCGGCTTTAAACCACGAAGTCTTTATGAATTTCAGGATCTGACACTCGCTGGCAATGGGTGCTTGTAGCGCGCATTCTTCCCTCAATGTTTCATGTTGTAGAGTGAAGCATGCATACAGGACGCATGTGTTTGTGAAGCATGAAAGCTACTTTCTCTGCATTTCCAAGCAGAGAAAGTTCTTTGCACTGCATTTAGAAGCAGACGCTTGGCCGTGTGGTAGAACATCTGCTTGCCACGATAACGACTCGGTTAGATCTCTGCTAGGACACAAACGACCCTGGTTTGGTCTCCAATATGACCCGGGATTTCTTTATCTTGCATTTTATTTGCACCATTCTCGATCACTCGGTCATGCATAAGACGATGATTTTTCGCTCACAACCAATGATGAAGACACCAACGTCGGAATTTGTGTGAAACGAGCTCTTTGAAGATATCGAGATATTATGTACATCTGAACTACGATGTCCCCGCATCTGGTGCGAAAACTATATTTCCACAGGTGCACCTAACCGCTGTAGAAACTCTGGAGGTGGCAAGACTCTCCCCACATCATCGGCAACGTGTTCTAATTGCCTGCACCCTCTATCTGCTCAATCCAAGTGCCACGTTTCTATTTTTTTTGCACGGCAACAAATTGTGGCGTCAATATACAATCTATGATGAAGCCAAGCTCTTAATTCTCACTCTCTCTTCTTCCCATGCCCGATTTGTAGCTATTTCATGTCAGTTCATATTATTTTATGACATTCCGGCCATTCCCTGTTTTTGTCTTTGTTCGTCTCTACCTAATTGCATTAAATAAATCCTATGAAAACATGCTGAACGCTGCTGACTTCCTGTTCTGCAGCCAGATGCCCTGATAGTACATCACTACACTCTCCTTGTTATTGTTATGTAGCTTACCAATAATTAGTTGTCAAACTAACTGACAACGATTATGAACGCATACGGAGGTGAGCCTTCGTACGCTATTATTTTCACGTACACATTGAGGTCCCACATTATTACGTGACCAATTGTCGATGCTTTGTTTTTTCTGCTGGTTCATTTTCCAGGGAACGATAAATAGACTCTTTTTATCCAGCCACCCTTCCTTCGTATTCACCGTAACGTATTTTTAAATAAGCATTCTTTATTTTTTGTTACAGCGTCCCATTCGGCGTTCCTTTATACTTCTAGAAGTGCCATAAAAATGTTATGCTGAAAGTACCTCCTCTGGTAAGGTGATAGTTTTACCCTTTATGGCAGCCCCTCTTTGCAAGCTCTTCCGACAATTAGAGTGCTTTATAACTGAATAAACATACAATTGTTTACTGTATACAACACTGTGCTTGTGTGTTCAATAGTGATAAAAAATAATGCAGCCAGTTGAGACGTCTACATTGGAGGCATTTAATTCTTTTATCACCTGTAATGTCCACGCTCAGAACATCGTGCAGTGAGGAGACGTCGTATACGAAGATAGAAAAGATAGAAACGTTTCCCACTCACCATTCTTCTTGGGCGGCGACGTCTTGTCATACTGTCGAGGGTCATCGGGAAGTATCTCCTGAAGCGTCAAGTGACACCGACAGCTCCTGGAACAGTTTACAGCATCCAAAAGGTGGGTCACGCGTTACTCCGTGGCCAAACTTCGAACAGTTGGAACCTATAGTTTATGCGTTCAACAAAGCAATGAATGAGGCCAGTTGGTGAATGTTCACATGAAGGATGAAAAGCAAATGATGGACCATGACGTCACGCAGCCAGACTTTGTCAGCCAACCTGTTTTGAAGTCGGCAGTGTCGGCCGAACACGTAGCCTTCTTGAGTCAAGATCACGCATGCAACAATACTTGCCGAGACTTCAGGTTACGCCACTGGCAGTTTTTATCCGAGACGCATTTGTTTGGCGCAAACGAGCCGGCTCACGCAGCAGGTTAAAAAGTGAAATTCCACAGAGCGTACTAAAGCCTATGACACTCTCTCGCGTTTGATAATGTGTTTGGCCGACACAGTGGGCTACACTCGTGTGACTAATACTTTTTTTCTTTTTTTGCGTTCTTCATGACTGTTCATGATAGTTCAGCGCATAGTACTATATACACTGACGGAAGAATTATTCAGCAAACGTATGTAGTCCAACTTACAAACTCTTTTACACTGCTACCGAACGTGACTACATAGTGTTTCAGGAACTGTAATCATACTTATTTGGGTTTTACATGACGAAAGCACCTTATGTATATGAGAAATGAATCAGTTAACTTATGTGGTCCAAACTATAGCTCTTTTATCGCTGCTACGAAACAAGAATACATATTGTGTTTCAGGAAATGTAATCACAGTTGTTTTGGTTCCACATTCAAAAGCCACCATATATTTATGATGTATGCGACGGAAGAATTGATTGATATGTGGGGTTTAACGTCCCAAAACGACCATATGATTATGAGAGACGCCGTAGTGGAGGGCTCCGGAAATTTCGACCACCTGGGTTCTTTAACGTGCACCCAAATCTGAGCACACGGGCCTACAACATTTCCGCCTCCATCGGAAATGCAGCCGCCGCAGCCGGGATTTGAACCCGCAACCTGCGGGTCAGTAGCCGAGTACCTTAGCCACTAGACCACCACGGCGGGGCAGTATGCCATGGAAGAAAGTTCCGGAAGACATTAACCTCTAACCTCTAGCATTTCACCTACATCAAAATTCAGCCATCATGATCGGTCTTCGACACCATGACTGTTGAACCAACCATTCGAGTACCATAACAACTAGACGTTCGAGAGATATGTCCGAAAATCATCAAACATTAGGCGCCTGAAATATTCAGTGGCTGCCTTCATAACTAGCGTTTACTGTGGCGGCAGACATCTTAAGATAGCTAGTGGCTTCAGTTCTAATTAAAGAAATGATTGAAACTACCTTTACAATTAGTGAAGCTGATCGGGTTGCATGAGAGGATCGGTGCCATCCTTGCTAATAGTGGATTGCCGCTTTGAGATTTCGAAAAAAAAGCAGCGGCTAGTAATTGTAGCACAGTAGTAACATCAGAAAACTATCACCGGTGAATCTTAAACTAATACGCTACAGATAGTTCTTCTTTTCTCAACGGCGATAAAGGCCGACAGTAAGCGTACGAAATTAGAGTATGCAATGTTCATCTTAAACCAACCTGCAGTATGGCTCCGAAATAATCTGGAGTCCTGCGCCAACGTTATTTCAAGTTCATAAAACATCAGTGTTTCATCTCTGAAAGCTGACTGTAACTAATAACGTTTGTCTCGTCTAAAATTTATTGAAACCATGTCCTTACTTCACAAGTTTCATTTTTTTCATTCATCACTTGATCGTCTCAGCAAATCATTCCTGCAGCTCACAAGCCTCCCCACGCTGGCCATGTCTCACACAACTTTCCATCTGTGCCCGTACTAAACTATTTTACGCTTCTTTTTTCACCTACAGCAGCACTATGCTGAGACGGTCTTTCTCACAATGCTTCGGATATTACCACCCTATCAAACTGCATGCGTGGCGTTCGAGAGGTAACTTGACAGTCATCACTGTAATTGCATATTAACCGACGGTTTATGTCCTACCCCCCCTCCGGAATTTTCAATAAAATTAAAAATTTCACAGGTACGGGGCAACTGCTGAAGAAAAAATGCAGATGGTGGCCTTTCCTATAATGTCAGCAAGCTTCTACTTTCCTACCTCCTTCACTTGTCTGCCCTAATCAGTGACATAACGTGCCTCCATGTGCCTCATCCTCACGCTCACAGCATTTCTCTACACTCTTAATTCTCTTTCCTGTTTCTTCCTTTAGCATACTGTACATTGAGAAACTATTCCTCACCTTATCTTTTTCTTCCATTCCCTTCTTGTCAGCCTCAAGTCGGAGTAACACACACTGCACTCTCTTTCTTCCTTTTTTCCTTATTTATTCATTTTCTCCCGCTTTCCCCTTTCCGCCATTTAGAATAGTAAACCTGGGGGAACTTAGCTATCTTCCCTATCTTTCGTTTGCTTCTCTCTCCATAATTCGAGTACACGCGCAACGATTATAAGATTAAATGGCCAGCAGTACAACCTCAATTGACGTTTCACTAACATTACACCTTCGTGAAGTCTTTTCCAATGAATATCCGAGACCCGGCGTGGCTCCGGTGTAGAATACATCAGAGCCTCGGAGATACTTGATTGTCACGCAGAACTTTTGGATTCGTCTTCTGCTGTGATTTTAACGTTTATTCTTTGCTTTCAACCAAGAAAGGCTTGCAATGCTACTTTTTATTAACACCCTCACTATAAAATTACCACTCTCTGTTTTTCCTGTTCCTAAGTAGATATAAACTGTAAAACACTGGTGGTGTACACCCGCATAATGCGGCCCGAGGTATACGGGTATGTGCCACACGTGTAAATAGGAAAGACTTTTACGTCGTATGTGATAGCATTTTCGCTCTATTGATGTCATGACCAGACATTAGTAATTGCCAAACACTCTTAGCCTTTCTTAATAATTTTGGTTCACCCAAAGTTGAGGAGGTGATCACTTCTGTACCTAGACGTAGCCAGCAAGACACATAGATAGATAGATAGATAGATAGATAGATAGATAGATAGATAGATAGATAGATAGATAGATAGATAGATAGATAGATAGATAGATAGATAGATAGATAGATAGACAGACAGACAGACAGACAGACAGACAGACAGACAGACAGACAGACAGACAGACAGACAGACAGACAGACAGACAGACAGACAGACAGACAGACAGTCAAACTGTGCTTAGAGTACGCAAAGAAATGCCTCGCATTCAGTATGAATGAACGATTGAAAAGAAAGGAAAATAAGCACAAGCGTGCCCCGTATCTTACCATATACAGAAAGACATTCCCAGCAGAAGCGCGCTAGCGACATTTCGGCACCTAGCGGAGGAGTCCACGACTGCAATGCTTCCGCTATCCTCTGTTGCACCACGCTGACTGGATCAAGGAAGCCGGCCTGTATCCGCCGAAGATGGCGCCACCATCTGCACCAGAAACAGAGTGACGTCTACATTATTCTTGTGACGTATGTGCTTTAGGGCACGGGCAGCGCTACACAAGTGCAATGTCCATGAGAAGACTGCACATGAATTACGAAAACGTGCAGGTTGTCACAGAAGCTGTCTCCCGAAAACTATTGGTAAAAAAAAATAGTACAATCATCATTCCGGCTGTTTATAATATGCTTTTTTATATTTATAGTATTGGGATAAGCCGCCCTACTTGTTCGAAAACTTCACGATATATCTTGTTGTGCTTTTTTTTAACTTGTTAAAAACGAAAGCTTAAAGGCTGCATTGTGGAGAAGCGTGGAATGTACATAAACATTGTTTCAGTTTCTTGTTCCTTTCAACATGAAACATGAGACAAAACGCGACTTGTGCCTAAACATCTATTTTGTACTATTTGTAAAAAAATAGTCTAGAAGGTTATTTTCGTATAGAAGAACACAACGGAATTGACTCCCTCCCATGTTTATTTCTGTCCAGATGTATCATTTCGGGATACGCAGCAGTACTCGTGCCCAGGTGTATTTGCTTACCCAGGTATACAATGTCAACGAGCTCCAATTCACATTTTTTCATATGTATGTCTTTCGTTCGAGCATAGCTTGAAGTTTACCCAAACTTCATACCGCAGATGTGTTTGTGTTTACAGGGAAAAGCTGTGAGCGCCTTCCTTACAGTTCTCTTTCTTCATTTGACGACGACATACGACTAAACATCTATTTTCAAAAGTTCTTTTTTTGTAGCATTGTACTTTTTGTTTAGCGAAAGGTGGATAATGGGACGACGGCAGATGTGCAGCACTTCAAAACTATGTTTTCGTGCACATTTCAACGAAGGCCTCAGTGCGCTCAAGCAATAAGACCGCGGGTATATTTCCCTGGAGAGGACCTTGAGACTCCGTTGTTTTTGTTTGTTTGTAGTGCTGGGCTGTAAAAGTTTAGAGAATAACGTTATTTTTTATTTAAGAGTTCATTTTCTCTTGCTCCTGTTAAAAAAAAAGCAATGAAGCTCCAGCTGGAGAGCTGTTCAGAGAGAAGGCCCGAGGTGCAATTCCATTTTGTACAAACATACTTATGTTTCGTTGCTCGAGATGGAACACCATTTCATGTTTACGTTTCGCTCGCCTCTATGATTCTCGTAGTGACAGAGTGCTAGTCTTGCAGTTCTATTTACTTCCACTCGCTTCTAAAGAGTACTTCACATACTTCATTTTGTTTGGTACAGTTCCAGGAACACACCATTGCGCGTAGCTTCGTGCAATCATCGGGGAAAATGTACTGGCCGAGCGAACTAGTTTGTGTAATTAAGTCAACCAAATACACACTTGGCCGAATGGGATCGGTTCACGTTTCTTTTCTCAAGCAGCGCAAAAGGCTATGAAGGGGGGCACAAGAAAAAGAAGGCCACAAGGCTTCTTCAGCGCTATTTTTTATTGCTTTATCGTTTTATACGATGATTTTACTATATTACTTGTGCTGCTGTCATTCTTGTACCATTCGCAAATCATTTATTCACGTTTTAATAATACGTAGTAAGAATAAGTAAGTAATTCATTCGGTCTGCAGTAGAAATGATATTTGATATTTCGGCTTAGCAGCTTTTTCTGTCAAGGTGGGTAAAACAGGGCCACAGACCAAATTTTTTCGATAAAAATGGAGATGGTGCGGTACAACAACACTTTAGTGATGTTTGTGCAGTGTTTGTATCTGTGCATGGAGCTATACGTATGCAAAATTGGGAAAACGTGGAGAAGTGTTTCATTCTTTCAACCTTGCCTTACTCGACTACACCAGACCAAATAAGAGGGCACAGTTTGGATGTTGTTGAAGGTAAACTAACTCAAAGGGTTCCTGAAAAACTTCCGAAGTTTCCGATAGAGAGATGTCATCTTCTATCAAAGAGGCTGACCCACAAACGCCGAGCTCACTGAAGACGGATACTGCCAAACAGAAGAAAGGGACAGCACTCGCACCTTCAGAACAGTGGCCCCCACTTCCACGAAGTCAACCTACTTCGGAGCTACATCAAATCCCGCCGCCCTCGACGACCCTTCAAATCAGTGATGCGATGAATGAAGATCAAGTGATAAGCTTGCTGCAATCGCTCATGAGTACCATGCGCGTCCTACTGAGTAATATGAAGACTTCGGCTGCGCAGACCGCACTGCATGTGCTGGACACCATGAGTCCGGTGCTTGCAGCTCTAAGGTAAAACCATGGCCAGTGAGGCACCGTCGCTTCGAGCGGAACTCAAGAATGCATCTGTCTTTCAGTGGAACGCCAGAGGACTGAAGTTGCGCGTGTCTGACTGTAGACAGTTTGTATTTGTGAACCGCTTCCCCATTATTGTGATTTGTGAACCCAACCTGTGTGCTTAAATCAAGCTGTCAGGATATGAGTGCTTTATGTTTTCCACTCACAGAGACTGCAGCAAAGTTATTGTATTCATTCGCCATGACCTCACTTGCGTTCACCGCAGAGTCTCGCCTGATGAAGGGAATCAGTATGTGTGCCTTCATGTGAAGAAGGATAAGGTTGCTTTCACGATTATCAGAGCTTGCTTATGTCCATCAAGCCGCCTTGACTGCGAGCGCTTACGCGGTATTCTGACATTGACTCCAAGGCCATGGGTGATCACTGGCGACTTCAATGCCCATCATTTCCTATGGGGAAGCTCCAGGGACAACTCCAGAGGAAGAAAATTGGTGTCCTTAGCCTCGGAGTATGAACTCTGCGTTTGTAACAATGGAAGCCCTACATATTTACGCGGATCAGCCTATAGCAGCTGCCTGGACCTTACATTGGTTTCTCGCTCACTTACCAGAAAAGTGCACTGGTTTTCGGGTCTGGAAACGTGGGGCAGCAACCATATACCAACTTACCTGAGTATAGAAGGTTTCACCAGCTCCGAGTCTTCAAGAGGCCTCAAATACACCGATTGGCCGAAATTCAAAATGTTAATGGAAGACTGCTGTACCGACGGCTCATCATATAACCTAGAGGACTCGATAAAGGATGTTTTGCAAAATACCACGCATACACATCTGACTAATCACAAGCGCACCGATTTCGACATTGAGCTTGAGAAACTTCGCGCAATACGCCGTCGTGCAGAAGGAAGGTACCAACGGACAAAGTGCACGGATGATTTGAGACTGGCTAGACGCATTCAAAAGAAAATGCAGCGGCACATGGATAAACTGGCTAGGCGACATTGGACATCCTTTTGCGAGTCGTTGGATCCACGAAAGCCCCTATCACTGATATGGCGAACTGTCCGGGGTCTTAGCACAACCTTGGGTCAGCGACACCTGTTTGCATCTCTGGCACTTCACCTTCGATGCAGAGAGATTGACGTCGCAGAATCTTTCTGTAGAAGAATTGCCGGTGATTCCAATTTCACAGTATCAAGAACGGGAACATTTGACAAACCACCGCCCTCACGTGATCCCCGTATGGAATGCCAGTTTTCTATGGATGAGCTAGAGGCGGCACTGGCGCTGTGCAGACGTTCTTCAGCACCCGGACCTGACGGCATTACCTATCGTGCCCTTTGTAATCTTGGAGACGAAGCTCGGAAGGCACTCTTACGCCTATACAACGACTCCTGGAAGACTGGTACGGTTCCCCAGGCATGGAAGTCAAGTCGCCTCATTCCACTTCTAAAGGCTGGTAAATCTCCTTTGGATATTGCCTCATACCGTCCTATCGCACTTGCCAGTTGTGTGGGAAAACGATGGAACGAATGATTCTAACACGAATGGAGTGGTATTTAGAGCACTACGAAATCTATCCAGTATCCATGACCGGATTCAGGCGCGGCCATTCGTCAATCGACAACGTTGTTGATCTGGTGACATATGTTCAACACCAGTAAGCCTGTAAGAGACTGTGCGCCACCCTGTTTCTAGACGTTAAGGGGGCTTACGACAATGTCACACATGAAGCCATCCTTAGTGCTTTTGAAACAGTAGGTCTTGGTGGCAAGACTATATATGCGGGTGTACGATCATTTTACGTGATGACAGCGAATGGCCCAACACCTGATTATTACAGCAGCCCAGGAGTTCCTCAGGGAGGAGTGCTAAGCCCTACACTTTTCAACCTAACTCTCATTGGTCTAGTCGAGCAGCTACCTAGCACTGTAGAACTTTCTGTCTATGCTGATGACATCTGCATTCGGACATCAGGTGTGACAAAACCTCAGCTTCGGGCCCACCTTCAGAAGGCTGCTACAACGACGTCATGCTATCTTCGTAAACAAGGCCTCGAGGTGTCCCGCGGAAAAGGTGCAGTGGTAGCGTTCACGCGGAAACCAATGTCTGCTTACAGCATATCGATTAATGAAGAATATATATCGTTCAGCAGAAGCCACAGGTTCTCGGGAGTCATAATAGATAGAAACCTGTCGTGGACTCCACACGTGAACTATGTGAAGAAGCGGCTGATCGCAACGTGTCACATGTTTAAATTCCTTGCAGGAAAGAATTGGGGAGTGCCTATACTATCCATGCTACAACTGTACAGAGTGCTATTTATCGGATTCTTACGGTACAGCTTACCTACAATATCTAACACCGGCAAGACCAACCTGCGTGCAATTCAGAGCATTCAAGCCCAAGCACTTCAGATATGCCTTGGATTACCCCGCAGTGCTTCAACGGCTGAAACCATTGCCATAGCTCAAGATCACTCGATAAAGACGCATATTATTACCGAGACAATGCGCATGCACCTCAGGCATTATGCCAGGACCCCTTCTCACCACCTGGCGAGCCTAGTTGCTGAAAGGCCCCGCACGACATACGGCACTATTGTCTACAAGCATCGGTCATCATTTGCTGAGAAAAACGCACCTGCATCAAAGCCGCTCCTTCCTCCTTGGAGCTTGAGCCGGCCGCGAGTTCACTTAACAATTCCAGGAATGAGGAGAAAATCGGACTTACCGACACATGCCCTGAAACAACTGAGTCTATTCCTACTGGAACAAAACTACAGTAACCACGTGCACATTTACACGGATGACTCTACTGCGCCGTCTAGTTCAGGTGGAGCAGTAGTTATACCATCACAAGGGGTAACTCGTTGTTTTAAGACTTCACATGTGACAACGTCAACGACGAAAGAACTCGAGGCTCTGCGCAATGCACTGGAACTCATCAATTCAGAAGAAAGACCAGGTAAATGGGCTGTCTTTTCTGACTCAAAACCAGCGTTACAGTGCCTGATATCAGTTCTCCGACGCGGATTCCACGACCAGTTGACCTACCAAACCATGAAACATCACCATCTTTTGATACAAAAAAGTCATGACATCGTCTTTCAGTGGTTACCTGGGCATTGTGGTATAGGCGGCAATGATTCTGCAGATTATGCTGCTCGCACGTCATATAAAGAAGCGCACAGCGTTCCGATTCCGCTTTCAAGAGCTGATGCGGCGAGGCAGATTCGTAAACTGGCCCGCAGTCTCACACTGGCTCAGTGGAACACACCAAGCATACGACGAACAAGACTGCACGAGCTCGACAGTTCACTACAACTCCGGCCTCCACCCGGCCTACATCGACGTGCAGCTTCGCTTCTCTATCGCCTTTGGCTGGGAGTTGCTTTCACGAAAGCTTATACCACGTTAATCAGAATTACTGACAGTGCGGCATGTGATGTTTGGGGCACCGACGAAAATATCGAACACCTGCTGTGCCATTGTCCTCGATGTGCCTCATATAGAAAACTACTTGCCAACGCAATGCGGCGACTGGATGATCGGCCTCTTTCTGTGCAGGTGCTATTACAGCAGCGTCCACATGCCTCGACAGCCCACAAGGCAGTGAAAGCCCTGCTGTGTTTCCTGAGAAAGACAGGCTTGTGTGAACGCCTCTGACATGCGGTAGAGTTCTACACGCTGCAGTGAAAGTACTGTCAGTCTCTCCTCCACCCTTTCTTCTTTTCCCTCTCCCCTCTTTCTCGCCTTTCTGGTCCCCTTTTCTAATCCCCCAGTGTAGGGTAGCCAACCGGATGTATTTCTGGTTAACCTCCCTGCCTTCTCCCTTTTGTTGCTTCCCTTCCTCCTTTCTTCCTTCCGAAGTAAACATCGTAAATCTTTAGCAGCGGAGTTCATTGCTTCTAGAACCGATGGTCACAAAAACGTCCTAAATCTGCCATCAGCAAACACAGTTTCGAGGGTTTGTCGCACGCTTTAAGAGCCTATGTCTGTGCACGTCACGACCTTAAGTGCATGTCGTAAACGCCACCTCTTTGTATAAACGTGATTCCCATGCGCATTTCTGTCGTTAAAGAGCAACCGCAATAATAGTAGGATCAATAATATTGATGGTAATAATTATTGACAAATCAATCAATCAATCAAACAATCATTCAACGTGCCCTGCCACAACCATGAGGTCTTTGTACAGGCACACGCAAAAACCAAATATCACAACAAACAATAGAATATATAAACTCTTCATCAAAACCGAAGAACGAGTGAAAACACACAGAAAAAAGAGTCAGAGCAAATTGGGAATAATATAAAAGATTAGATGAGAATCGTAGAAAAGAAATAAAAATAAAAGCGCACATACACAACTATGCAGGAACCTTTCTGAAAAAACAGAAAAGGGAAGAATCTGTACATTGCAAATATATATATATATATATATATATATATATATGAAAGTAGATGCGCTTTCACATAACAACTGTTTATTGTGCCGACGTTTCGACAGGAACCCTGTCTTTTTCAAGGCATAATGGGTTCCTGTCGAAACGTCGGCACAATAAACAGTTCTTATGTGAAAGCGCATCTACTTTCATATTTACAACCTTGCGGCAACCGAAGTTATTCTTCTGCATATATATATATATATATATATATATATATATATATATATATATATATATATATATATATATATATATATATATATATATATATATATATATATATATATATATATATATATATATGTTAAGACAGTGCCGAGCTGAGAATCAAACATTCACAGTTGACGGTGAAAAACATCGAGATCATGAAAGGTAACCTTACACAAACTTTGTATTCTGTGAACAAAAGAGTGTTGAATGACGTTCGCAGGTACAAGGAGGGGTCAATTCTCTCTGGTTAAATAACGTGGAATTTGGAAATTTACAGATCTGAGAAGTGAAGGGCAGTAAAGCATACTATGAACAATAAGATTATTATTAATATTATTAATTACAGGTGTTTATCTTCCCAAGACCATAATACGATTATAAGAGACGCTGTTGTAGCGGGCTCTGGAAATTTTTCCCACCTTGTGTTCTTTAGCATGCAGCTAAACCAAGGAACACGGGCTTTAATCATTTCCGTCTCCATTGTAAATGCAATCACCATGGCCACGATCTGATACCCGAACGCTGTGCAGTTGCACCGCACTATGTAGAGTGGCGCTTGCACATGGTGACATACCGTGGCAAGAAAACGCATCTCATCTGAAGGCCACTCCTGATTTGTCCCTGCAATCAACCAATAGTAGCAGTCTGCTGTTTGACGACATGAATCCGTCAACCGAACTTCCAAACAAAATGACGGAATGACCTCTGTTTGAATAGAACGCACTTTACGAAATAGCAACATCGCGTACTGATTGTAAATTTGACACACCGTGTATACAATCACAAAATTTAGTTGAACAGTTCATATCAGCGCTTGTTGTTCGTAGAAAGCGTTTTTTCAACAAGTACAGAAGATGGTCTAGGAATCTTTTAACCTTCTAGTCGCCGCAGAGGGATAGTGAGGGTTAACAGTGGTAGTGCCTCAGGCTGGATGGCCGACGTTTCAATAGGAGGACCTATCTTTTTCAGAGGCGCCTTTGGAAAAAAAACAGGTCTTCCCATCGATACCTCAGCCAGCCAGTCTAAGGCACTTCCACTGTTAACCTTGATTATCCCACAACGTTGTTTCTGTCTGTCGACTCCCTTTTAGATTTTAGTTGCCATAGAGCGATTCCTCACGTACGTACCCGAAAACAACCCATGATGACCTTATGGCTGTGACGTTGTGATTCTAAGCTAGACGTCACCGGTTCAACGCAGTCGTGGCTGAACATTCATTGGGCTTTAGGGAAAAAGAGAGTAGCCGGCACCGTGCACAGACAGCTTTCTCCATAGACAGATATCAGAGGCAAATCTCCCAAACTATATTCACATGACGGACGAAATTGCAATTAGACCCCGGGAATCGCGCACTCGGTCAAGCGTGACACGGTCAAGCGTGACCCATTCCCGCTTGACCGCTTCAGACCACGTGGAGCGATTCGTAAATTGACGGATACCCAATTCACGGTTGGGATCATCAGGGACTAATGCTGAAATCCTCGCTTGTATACCTTGAATGCTGCGCTGTCGTGTGAGTGCTAGCTTCGGAGGGATTCGAATCACGTTACTTGTCACGTTGACTGATCCGTCCATGATCACGTTCACAATGATAATACAGCTTTAAGCTTGATTATTGTTCGTGGGCGTTGCGCGCCGTAGCCGCCGCTCACAATGCCGATGAGTACGACGATGAACCCAGGCGTTCCAGACTGCACTTTTTCTATCACCCATCATGCCAGAGCGCATTCAAATTGCCCGCTATACGTTATGAAGATGACGAAAGCGCTGATGACGATTAGAACAAGTGCGTTCCAAGCTGCACATTCTCTTTCTGCCATCACGGCACTGCGCATTCAGGGTGCATTCATTATACGCCACGACGATGGTGGTGAGGCTGATGACGGTGAAATATGAGACGATAATGATCACGGACAATGACTGGCTTGGGCCGTAAATGACGTGTCGATATGGTCTACGATGCATTTCGCATAACTGCAAAACAACCAACACGTCCCCAGACCTCGTCTTTGCCAACTTCAAGCTGGATCTGATACCTCAAAACTGTAGTAATGAAGGCGAAACGAAATTTCATATATGATGTAGTATACTGAGGGTAAAATTGGAAAGGTGTGCACGTGAACATTTCATGACAGTGTCAACTTATGCAAGCACACTGAGTATTTACATGTTATTTTAACAGGTTCAGTGTGCTATATTGTTCTTTTTGTTCTCTTTTTTTAAGGATTGTTAATATTGGCTACCACTCAGTATTTTTGTCCGCTGCAGAACCTATAGATACGAAGTAGCCGAGGTAATATTGATTGATTTGTGGGGTTTAACGTCTTAAAACCACTATATGATTACGAGAGACGCCGTAGTGCAGGGCTCCGGAAATTTCGACCACCTGGGGTTCTTTAACGTGCACCCAAATCTGAGCACGCGGGCCTACAACAGCCGAGATAATATTAACCTTAAGATCTCCACAGCAGAACAGAAAAAAAAATTGCCCGCAGCTTCCCTCGGGGGAACACTGAGGAGGATGCGGAGCATATAATTGGTTAACGGGTGTTAAAGTGCGACTTACTTGGGTCGATGGCTAAATTGGTTAACGTGGTTGTGAAATGGGGTGTTAAATTGCGACTTACTTGGGTCGATGGCTAAATTGGTTAACGTGGTTGTAGGAGGGGGTGTTAAATGAGTGAACACGTGCACACGTATGCGAAAGGGCGGCGCTGGTCGAAGGGACGTCGATCATTGTGTTTGTGGATTCGTTGGAATTCATTTCACCGCGACCTTGGACGTCGACGCGCCGTACAAACCAACCGACGAGCGGCAACTGAGCGAGCGAGCGCCGACCTTGAGTATATATACAGCGCGACGGCGCATGCACTGTCAGCTGTTGAATGTTCTCGAAGCGCGACGGCGCATGCGCGTCCACTGGAGAATCAGGAGAATTGTAGAATGTCCTCGAAGGGGAGAAGCGCGCGCGGCACAGATGGTGGGTGACGGTGCATGCGCGCGTCAGCTGTCGAATGTTCGAGAAGGGGGAGAAGCGCAACGGCGCATGCGCGCGCATCAGCTGCCGATGTTCTCGAAGCGCGACGGCGCATGCGCGCGCGTCAGCTGCCGATGTTCTCGAAGCGTGACGGTGCATGCGCGCTACATTATACAGCTAGCGAATGTTCGTGAAGAGGAGAAGCGCACGCGGTGTGTAGAGGAGGAAGGGTACACAGATGGTGGAGGAGTGAAGCGCGCGCGGTGTGTAGAGCAGGAAGAGATGCACAGATGGTGGAAGAAGGAGGAGGAAGCTTGCGGACGGCGCCGCACTACAAGCCTCGAGTATTATATGCTCCGCATCTAAAATTCGACACAACACAACACACGATTTATGATCAATAAACCAACCATATAACTGTACTCCACTTTGTCACTCATTGATTCGCGCTAGTGGTCGATGTCGTGGGTGATTTGCGGTAACACCGAACAATAGCACTGCTTCGTCGAGTCATGACAATTTATTTCATGGATACGCCGTGTTTTTATTTTCCTTCAGTTTGCGCAGTAAGTCGAATTTTTAAATAAGAGCCAAGTATTCTGCAAAGAAGTATTGCTTAGACAAATAGTATGGAAGTCTGCATCACAACCTGGCCCACAGTTAGTAATTCGCAGTGGTGGCTTATCGGGCCATGTATTTTGTTGGAAACTTTGAAAACATGTTCAATCGTTGGTGAAGTGAGCATCATTTTATTATACTCATAGGGGGGAAATGTTCAAATATCTACGTACAAAGACGCTTAGAGGCAGCCAAATTATTCCAGTGTTGTAATGAAGTGGCTACGAAGAAGTATTCTACGAAGCAGCGCGAAGCCCAAAACTATCGCGTTGACGCGAAAAACCATCGCTGCGTGAAGTAAATTCTAAGAGGCTTCTTTCGATCCTCCGCCATTGTAGAATGACAGCTGTGCCCCTTCGGCTAGAAACGAATGAAACGAATTGTTTGGCGAATGTTACCTTTAGGCTCAGCCGAGGTGAACGCGGACAATAGAGCATCAGCGAACGGCCGGTATGGCGCGTCAATATTTCGTGCTGCCAGCACAGTATAGGCGCTGGCTGCAACGAAGTTCATTCATCGTCTGTGTTCATTCAGCATCTGTGTATTTTGTAGTCGTGAAACACAATGGTTCCCTTGTGATGGGTAGTAGTAGTAGTGATAGTAGTAGTATTTTTATTTACAGCAAGCCGGATACAGAGCTCACTGCAGGGGCAAAGGGCTAAAGGCGAACAGCCTGACAAAGGCCCTTGTCCCTCCGCAGTCCGTGACAGTGCAAAGCTTAGACATTAGCACTGACAAACAATATATATATTCAATACATTCGTTTCAAGCAACCTGAAATTTTAAACACAAAATTCAAACATAAATAGCATAAGAAGTTTACATAACACATTTTAAGAATTAGAGGTCACTCTCGTTAAAATTCACAACTAAACGATATCAATGAAACAACTCAAAAACAGATACAAAATGCATGCGGATACAATGAATTCCGCTGTATACACTCGTATAATTGACATAGAAGTTTATGAACAATTTAAGCATTTGCAGAGGCATGAGACTCCATTACGTAGTTTCGATAGTGTAGACAGGTGGTTATGAATAAGTTCTTTATTTGTTACTTGAAAGTCGCACTACTAGCCCTAAAGTTCAATTGATCTGCAAGGGTATTTAAAACCTGAGGTACCTGGTAAGCAATACTTTGTTTTCCATACTTGGTTCTTGTTCTAGGAGCTCGTTTCTTTTGTTCTCGCAGACTGTAGTGTGGTCTGTCGGTGCAACTTTCTTCATATAGCTTAGTCTTTTGTATTAACTGAAGCAATTTAAAATGATATAATTGATCAATTCTGAGTATGGAATGTTTAATGAATAGTGGAGCAGTGCGCAAGTCTTGTAGATTCCCCCTGTAATTTTCAAAGCAGCGCAATATTTTCTTTTGTATAGTTATTAACTTATGGTAATTCCCTTGTGATGTCGTTCCCCAGACTAACATCCCATAACTTACTTTAGAATGGAAGAGTGCATAGTACATACTTATTTTTAACCTCAATGGGATTAAGTGCATTGTTCTAAAGAAACAACCAACTATTCGCGCTAATGCGGTGATCAGATGATTTACATGTGTGTTCCAGTTTAATTCCTCCTGAAACCATACACCAAGAAACTTTTGTTCCCTAACATGTGCGATGCAATTTCCTTCGAATTTTACAGCTATGTTACTAATAGGTTTGTTTATAGGTCGGAATATCATATAGGTTGTTTTTTTTTGCATTCAAGCGCAGTCCATTTTGCCTTAACCAATTTGAAAGATTGCTTAGATAATTATTTACACTGACCTCAAGTGATATAAGATTGTCTGATGAAAAGAAAATATTCGTATCGTCAGCGTACATTATAAGTTCAGGAGAATGAGGTATATCGACAATATCATTTATATAGGCAGGGAACAATAATGGCCCCAGTATAGACCCTTGGGGGACTCCTTGGTTCAACTTTATTTTTGCAGAAATAGTGTTATTAAGTTGTACATATTGATAACGATCTTCTAGGTAACTTTTAAACAGTTGTAGTGCAACTCCACGCACCCCATAACTTGATAATTTATGAATCAATGATTTGAATTGTATGGAGTCAAATGCCTTTTGAAGATCGAGGAAGAGCCCGAGAGTATATTTTTTGTTTTCCATATTTTCGATTATCTTATCTTTGATATACAGTAGAGCTTGTTCTGTTGATTTATTTTTTTGAAAACCATACTGACTTTTTGTTATTATTTGGTTCTTATCAAAAAAAGATGCAAGTCTATCATAAATAACCCCTTCAAATATTTTCGATATTGTTGGAAGCACGGATATAGGTCGATAGTTCGCTAAAGTATTGATATCACCACTTTTATGTACTGCAGTGGCTTTTGCTACTTTTAGCTGCTCTGGAAATACACCGTTAGTGAGGGTGAGGTTGATAATATAGGCCAAGACATTAGATATCAATGGTGACACCATTTTTAACTCAACAGAACCTATCTCATCAATCCCTGATGCAACAATGTTTTTAAGTTTTCTGATTAATCTTTCTACTTCAACCGGATCTGTGGGTGCGAGAAAAATAGAATACGGCAAAGGAGACTTATCAGGAGTAGGAGCATTATCTCGCTTTTCATCCGTTAAAATAAAGGAACCCGCATTTATGAAATGTTCATTCATAACATTGGCCAACCTTTCACCACTGAAAATCTGACCATTAATTGTTAGGTCCTGTGTCCTATTACAACCCTTATTTCCGTTCGTAAGACCATTTAGGACCTCCCATAGCTTCCTCTGGTCATTGTAAATGCTTTCAAATAATTTTTCATAGTAGTTCTGTTTAGCCTTCCGTATTTCTGAATTTAAAACGTTTCTGTATTTCTTGTACTCAGCTAAGGCGTCTGTGTTCCGCGAACGGATGAAAACATGATACAATTTATTCTTTATTTTTATGCGCCGGTAAAGATCACGATTTATCCAAGGCTTTCTGCATTTCTTATTTCTGCCACGTGAGCGCTTCTGAAGTGGAAATGCCGCATCATAGCTAGTACTCAATAACGTCATGAATGTGTTATAAGCATCATCAGGATTTTCTTGTCTATAAACAGTGGTCCAATCTATGTTCTTGACTAGCTGAAAAAAATGTTCCCGAGTTTTGCTGTTTTTGATTCGGTGGAAAGATGTCTCTGTTTTCTGACCAATTTGAGAAGTGACTCGTGCAAGAAAGAAGATGGGCATAAGATCACTTATGTCATATGCAAATACCCCGGATTTTATATTCTGTGAACTTAAATTTGAGGCGCATATATCAAGGAGTGTAGCACTTGTTGATGTAATCCTAGTAGGTGAACGTATAAAATTTGTACTTCCTTATGTAAGTAAGAGCGTTTCAAAATCTTTGGCATAAGGATCATTGGAACAGAGGTCAATGTTTATGTCACCCATGACTATGCAAGGAGTATTCCCGCGAACAGTGGATAACACAACATTAAGAAACTCAATAAATTTCTTTTTGTGGCCATGTGGTGGCCTATATAAGCCAATTACTATGAATGGGCCAACACACATTGTAATGCATTCAACATCATAGTTCATAACAGTATACTTATCAAGCAGTTCACTCGAAAGCGTATCCTTAAAATAAATAGCAAGACCTCCACCTTTTTGCTGGTTACGACAGAGAAGTTCATGACTATAGCCTGGAAAGAACGGGGCATCTTCTTTATAAGTAATCCATGTCCCGGAGAAAACTAGCACATCAAATCCGATAGCTATAGACCATATAAAATTAGCAATGGCGTCGACCTTTCTTTTTATGCTTCTACAATTTATATGCAATGCTTTAAACAAGCCTTTTCCGGATTGAAATCCACTACGGCGTCTCTCATAATCGTATACTGGTTTTGGGACGTTAAACCCCACATATCAATCAATGTTGCATAGCAATCCACACGTTTCCGATGAAGAAGCAAAGTTAGTTCTTCGCGGGAACCAGTGTTTACACAAAATTGAAACCTGCATTCATAGAAGTAGTTCGAGCAGCTTCATTGCATCTAAGGAAGTCCACACGCAATTTGCAATCCGATGAGTCCACACGCGATGAGTCCACACGATGAGTCCACACGCAATCCGATGAGTCCACACGCAATGGAAGCGTGTGGACTCATCGTCCTTGCCACAGCCAAGACAAGAAAGATAGTTTAATGTTCGCAGACGAATGGTTTTTATGCTCTCCAAAACCAAGCAAAATAGAGTTGTCACTCGACAGATTTTGCGTAATCGTGATTTTTGTTGGTAAATAATTTTTGTCGCAGAAGACCAAGACTGAGCGCATTTGAACACATTTGTTTCCTTAGATGCTTGATTGATAGATATGTAGGGCTTAACATTCTAAAACCACCATTTCATTATGAGAGACGCCGTAGTGAAGGGCTCCAGAAATTTCGACCACCTAGGGTTCTTTAACGTGCACCCAAATCTGGACACACGGGCCTTCCTTAGATGCAATGAAGCTGCTCGAACTACTTCTATGAATGCAGGTTTCAATTTTGTGTAAACACCGGTTCCCGCGAAGAACTAACTTTGCTTCTTCATAGGAAACGTGTGGATTGCTATGCAACATTGATTGATATGTGGGCTTTAACGTCCCAAAACCACTATATGATTATGAGAGACGCCGTAGTGGAGGTCTCCGGAAATTTTGAACACCTGGGGTTCTTTAACGTGCACCCAAATCTGAGCACACGTGCCTACAACATTTCCGCCTCCATTGGAAATGCTCGCTATGCAACTTTTTTATGGTCAGGCACTTTTTTCGCTTGTACTGCCATTCTGAGGTGCGCCTCTTATAAGTCACTATCGTGTCTAGCGACTACAATCCTGTGAACATTTAGTGGCCGGAAAAACTCCTTATGGCAGCTCAAAGGCCCCTATCACTTTTATATTTCAGGAAACTGTCGAAAACAGTGTATCAAAATATTCCTTGGGAAGGGCACATACATCTTTGAAGCTGGACTTCGCAACCCACAACCATGTGACGAATGCCGAAACACTCCGCTTATCCATCGGATCAAAAGCGTGCTCTGGCTTCAAGTATTTCCGTTGAGTTACCATGCCTCATATCATATCAGGAGAATTCAGTATTCGTGGCTTGAATTTTCCCCGTGGGCGCGTCGTGAAAAAGAAAAGTGTTGACTTGGTTTCCAGCAGCACCGCCAAAGTTGCCATCCCACTTTTTTTTCATGGTTTCCTCTTTCCATTTTATTTTCGGTAATGGAAACCTGCTTCGCTTTTTTGTCCTAATTTGTATGTTCCAGTGTAACATGGTTTATTCGTTTTGTGACTGCAGCTTTCTGTATAAAGAAACAATATATAAACCCGATCAACGTGGCCGGTAGCTGTTTCTTTCAGTAATTTCGCAATGCGAAAGTTTCTCACAAAGATTTCACAATCCCATTGCTACGAAACACTTCAAAGCGATCGTTCTTGAACGTGCCTTTCTTCTTTCTTAAGTGTGTATAGCATAATATACACCAATATAAAGAAAAGTGAGGAAGTACGGTGTTCCAGTCATGAAACGTATTTTTTAAATTTTTTTGTGAGGCGGAGTGTTACAGCACGGCATTTACTTTGAAGAGACTTACACAAAGACAGAACTTTCACACACACAGACACACACACACACACACGCAAATATATATATATATATATATATATATATATATATATATATATTTGTGTGTGTGTTCGAATACAAATCTCCCGATCTAGTTATTTTATTTATTTGATTACTTCATTTAAAACGAACTTTTCAACTGAGCTTACGTAAAAAAACAATTGGATTGCTAAGTTTTCAACAGTAAGTCGTGGTTAAAAGGAACTTTGACAGAATAAACTACAACCTTACCTATGTTTACCAGCAACTCTTGCAGCAGGGTCGGTTAAGTGGTACTCTGCTGCTTTTGTATTCACATGCTTGAAATTTCGAAGAAACTTCGTGTCCTTTTGCCTAACTAGCGCCAGAAGCATAAGCGGGGGCTCAACATTTCAAAAGACTTGCTTGATTTCTACTTGCATGGCTTTAATGAGACGCTTGATAGCTTGTCACTAAAATCTGTTCAAAAGCAATTCTAGGTTATAATACTTGCCGCGCACGTTTCTCAAGTACTTTCAATATTTTTTTTCTGCTAAGCCTCAAGACATTGCGGACTTAAAGTTTTTTTTTTTTTGCTGCTAAGGCTGAAGACTCTGTTTCTACTGTAGTCACCATGAGCTTACTGTATATAGAGGCGAAACTAGCACCAACTCTGCAATGCTGTATTGAAATATTGTATTCTATTGAATTATCAAAACATAAATGGTTGAATTTGTATTAATAAATTATTTTCTTTACATTACCAGCAAGAAAGACTAACAAGGAATAAATAAGGATAAGCGTGCAGACATGAAGCAGGTTAAATGTGAAATTTTCTACGTTGTAACAAATTCGAATAATTAAAACAAAGTTTGAATTCCATAAAATACTCTTCGAATACTTTCAAATAGGAATAGCACAAACCGATAACCTATGCACATACATTTATTTTCGATCAACGAGATATGAAGCTATGAACAAGTTTGTTGAACTGCTTGGAAAGTATGACGAGATATAGTGAACGCCGATCACGGAATTTTTCTGACAATAAGGGCTTTTGTGGAACCCTGAATTTTGATTCCCCAATAAAAAGGAACATGAATAATATGCATGTCATAAAACACTGTGTGTTTATAGTACTGCATATGCAGTAATGTTATGATGTATTATTTTTTGGTACATTAAGGAAGGAGCAACGCCATTGCGGACGTCACAATTATTCGAGGTGACAGAAACAATTGCTCACTAGACCAAGTAGTGCTGATATCTTAGTATCCTCAACATCAGTTATTTCTCTGAGCACTCATTCTCAATTGGACGAGTAATAAAACAGATTTACATGATGTTCGTTTCAGGAACTTGACTTCTAGATATACTAGCACAATGCCGGGTTTTTATTTTTCAAGACATGCCTTCCTAATTGTGCACTGGCTCGCTGCTTGTTTTGATGATTTGCTCAGTATGATATCGGTACTCTGTTCCACCAACCTTCCCTGCCTCATGCACACTACCAAGCTCCAGACACTTAACATGAATACTGGACCATTTGGAATGAAAAGAATAGAACAAAAGAAGGAAAAGCAATGTAGATGCTGGAACTAATTTTTGTTTGCGTGTGTGATTATCAAAATTATCAAAATTATCAAAATTATCAAAATTATCTAAATTATCGAACTTTAAAGTATGTTTTGCAGCTTTTATGTGCACCAATACCAAATCAAAGCAATCATTTGTTGCTTCATAAACGAGCTTAGTGGTGCACGTAAGATTGAGGACGCCGTTCCCCCATGGTTGGTAATCGTAGCTTGCTGCTTTAGTTGGGTCATCAACTACAGCTCTGGCTTGGTGAACAAATAAATTCTTTGGCATGAAGATGCTGATATGAAAAGCTCAAGCAACTATTGAAGTCAAGACAAGGATGCCTCAAAAGCGGAGAACGTGATTGGAATTTTCTCAGGAACATTTTTTTTCTACAAAGGCCTGCATGAGCTTACTCACTTCAGAGTGGCCGGAGCTTGCTATTCGACGTCCAACCATAGATAGCCTGTTATTGGTCAATAATTGAAATCAAACAAGAACTTCGTATCAATTGGATGCAATTTTCGCTCCAGGAAAATGCCTTGTGCCGGCCCCGCAATCAGGAGTTTAATAAAGCTGGACAGTACTAGTACACGTGGTATACACAACGAAAAAGAGTGATCCCGTTTCACCGAGCACGCTCAAGGTCATGATGCCAGTTGATGTAAGTTTTTTTTTCTGTAGAGTTTCCAGTGTGCTCGTCGGTGCAAGACAAGATACAAAGAGTATAAAGCTCTCACCAAACTTTATCATTTTGCTTCTTTGGAGAGTTTAATAAATGTTTGCTGCAATGAATTTTCACGAAAATAAACTCTCGTACTGAATTAAGTTGGTGACCACTTGGAAAAGTGACTCCTGACCTCTTCATAAAGTTAACCGACGATTACAATAGCCACTAATATAAACGCCGAGCGCTGCTTCGTTATGGGCCAACGCCAACTCTTTTTGAAGTTCTAGCTATCCGCAGATGTACAAATCAAACATTCGTTACATATATACTGCCACAGAAAGAAACCAGCGCTTTAGGGGCACGCACGTCACTCTGCGCATTGCAGACGTAGCGTTCAGTGCGAAACGCCGACGGCAGCGTTATCTATCCCCCAAAAAGCCTGTTACGACAACCGAAGCCAGCCGCAGTGCTTGTGCCAGCCGTGTATGCACACGAACAACGAGTGAGGGGCAAGCCTATGTGACGAAGGGAGTAAATGAGGTTAGAGGGCAGTGGCTCATGATGTCTACAGAGTCCACGTTCACTATTTTTCATCCTCGTTCGCTTTAACACTTACGTCACTGACGGCAACGCCGGTCAACTGGGTAGGGGTGCCTGAGAGTCGCGCTCTAAATGTTCGCTGCGGGTGAACACGGTTAAACACGGTTAAATAAGTTGTATCGTGTAAAGGCTCGCTATTGATTACTGATTTGAGGAAATGAAGAGAATATTAGTTTGCGGAAATTCAGCTTCACTGCATTTCTTGATTTAGGCACAGAAAGACGACAAATCTACAGCGCCTTCACTAAACGCTTCGACAAGAGAGCCAACTTTTTGCCCCCTCAACAGAGCGCGCCGACACTGCTCAGAGCCGCCGGCGCTGAATGCAGCCAGCGAATCTGGCGGTTGCGACAAAAAACACTCCTCTTGGGCCGCTGTTTATTTTCATGAACATGTCGCATGAGTGTTTTGCTGAATTTCTTTGTCTGGTGCTGGTCTTAGCTGAGCTTGAAGGCTATGTTCAGGGAATGTTTTCTAGTCATGTAGCGCGAGGAGTAGAACTGTCGCTCTAATCAAGTTTGCCTCTCTATTTTCGACATTAAATTCACAACAGTATTTCAATTCTAAAAGAAGTAAGTAAACGAAATAGAAAAAAACAAGCGAGATGCGAGTTGCAGCTACCCGTTGAAGTTTATTCGCTACGAACGCCCCCCTTGAGCTAGATCTATTTGGCCTCTATGGTGTCCTTTAAATTTTAAATGAGAACAGCAGGCGTGAAGTCCAACGATAAATGCGAAGGTGAGGCGAACTCAGCTCAGTTGAGTAAGTTTCCTTCTCACAAGTTTCTCCCTTGTTTTGTTGTTGTTGTTGTTGCTGTTGTTGTTGTTGATGATGATGATGATGTTGATGTTGTTGTTGAGCAGGCCACACTGTTTAATGGTAAGAAAACAGGCCCAGACAAACTCACTGCGACGCTCTGTGTCAGTTAAGATATACAGTACTACCTCCTTTTATTTTTGTCCTTTAATGCGCGTTGACGCGCCGCTGTAACATAAAGAAAATTGCCAGCTGTCGCAAAACGATGTGTTTATTTTGCTATTTACAAAGGCGTTTGCGGGCGATGACTAAAGATACCACCTTGTTAAAGAATTGAATAAATGAAAAAAATGTAGGACCTAAGTGGAGTGTGAATAATGTAAGAAACATACAAGTGACTTATAGTTTTCAAAAAAACAATAGGAAGGAGAATATGAAAGCTTGCGATGAAATATCCCTAAACAGGGGGCTCTGTCTAGCAGATGTTTTGAAAAGCGGACACTTCTCCCTCAAGGCTACAACAGTAGAAGGAAGTTCTGCTCTAGCCTTGAGGAAAAAGTGTCCGCTTTTCAAAACATCGGCTTGACATGACCCCTGTTTACCAGTTTATTGTTGTTTTTTTATGCATCATGCTCTCCCATCTTCCTCGTAGGACCACGCTGCACACTATAAGGTTAGCGGTGCCACAATTTTTTCTTAGGCTTCTTCTTCCTTCCCCTTTTTGTTTATATTGCGATGTGTTTTAAAATTTGTGACAACTTCGGACGCAGTTTCGTTACGTATTGTGTTGATTTCTTTTTCTTTCTCACTTATCCGACAAGGCTTGCGCTGCGTTTATCGGATATCAAGGCCATCGGCAGTGATGTTATATATAAACTGTCGCCTTACGATGAGCCTTCAATTCTTTTTTCTAGGTGAGAGAAACAGCATGTAAATAGGACACTCTTCTTATTTAGTTTACATTCAGTTAATCAATTATTCTATCTATCAATCAGTCGATCACTTAATTAGAAATCTTGACATGTTCGAAAACAACGCTGATGTATCAGAGCTTTAGGTTGCGCGAACTAAAAAGGCAGAAATACTTGAAAGAGAAAATAATAGGCTCGAAAATGACAACTAAAAAAACCCAACTTAGCATAACAGTATAAACTAACAGAAGAAGATTAAATTTAAAAATTTAGGAGAAACGTTTTCACCAACAATAGATAAAGGAAGCTTTAGAACATTATTAACAAGAATAATGCTCACTAATCTGATAAGTGTGTTCTATAGAAACTAGGAAGTGATCTCTATGGGGCCTGAGACTAGGCCAGCTACTTTTCACAAGATGTCAATAGAACTGTGGGTTTGGTGCCAGAATCTACATGAATGAAGACAATGACATCTGTGCACCAGTACTTCCACGCATTTCGATTAACTCCTTGCTGAAAAACAAGAAACAAATAATTTAGTAGGATACCTGTCTATGGACATTTTATATATACGAACCCATTATATTGGTCTAACAGGCTTATATGAGATATCTGTAAACCAGAGACGTAGCCAGGCGACACACACCACAGGTAGCTGCTGCCTAATATTATATATATATATATATATATATATATATATATATATATATATATATATATATATATATATCAAAGAGAGAGAGAACATCGAACGCGTTATTCGAAGGTCGTAGGCTCGGTTCCTGCTCACGGCAAGCTATCTTTTCACCCACTTTTCTTTCTTCATATTTACATTACAATTGGTCTAATAGCTTCCCCTATACATTTCTTGGCGTTATTGCCTGTTAGAGCTCATTATTATTGTGTCAAAACACGGAAAAACGTGCCCTTAAGTATACACTTCTGTTTTTACACATGTATATATGGAAGCTTTCGATGAGAAGTTTATAAACAGTGTTTGGGGGCTGGAGCCCGCGTTTCGACAAGCGCACTTGTATTTTTGAAGGACGCAGCTAATTTCCTATACGCTGGTCTGTGTATACGTCGTACGTTCTCCTCACGTCGAAACAAAGGAAGACAGGGCACCTGCAAAAGTGGGGTAGGGTGCGGGGTACATTGAGAGGCTGCTGTTTCGAATCGGGTGAGTCAGAGTGAAGAAGGTAGACCATAAATAAATAAAGAGAAAAAAGTTGGCCTCGTATCTGCATGTTATTCTGCAAATGTCTTCGAAAGATGATAGTCTTGCGTGTGGAGAGAGTGAACAAACATTTATTTGATGTTCTGCGCACGATATACGGTGAATGGTATACTGGAGGCGCTGTGTTAGAGTGTAATAAGATGCGCGCACGCCCTGCGCGGCCGTCTCGGAGATGATAAGGTGTAGAACGCAAGACGACGGGTAGGTGGCACCACCGTGTTGTCTTAGCGAAGCGCGTTGGAAACACTTGCCTTTTCGTGCAAGCGTTACATGGTCAGCGCTACGTGATAAACGCTACGCTCCTTAGAATTACTTATGTATGCCTTTTCCAGTAGGAGACACACATACATATTATTTAATTGTTGATATGCTACCTCAGATATGCTCAATAATTGGTTTTTTATTGACAATCGCACAAGTGTGAAGGCTGAATCTTGAGCAATATTCGTGGACGCTGCGGTTGGGGTCGGCCGTTAGAAGTATCGTTTGGACACTTTGGTGCCTTAGGGTACCGTCAAGGGCGAACAAACAGACAAATGTACAGGCAAACAGACCAAAATTTTTGCTCGAGGGTCCCCAAGGCAGACTATCGTCTTTAAAAAAAGATGAATTTTTCACAGGGTGCCACTATCTAGATAGAGCAGCTGACATCTGAATGATGGTCATCTGAGAGCGAAACAAGAGTGAGAGAAGGAGAGAAACTAGAAAGGTGGTCCTATATACATACCTACATACGAGATACTGACATACTTGAACATTGCTGTATATCTGCATATATGACAAGATCTCGCATGATACTGTGTACGTATGTAAAGAGTGTCCGCACATCTACATATGCGTACATATCTAAAATGCTCGAGGTTCACGGACGGTATGATGTCGGTGCACATCAATGCAAAAACTGGATTCCCAGAATTATCGGAGATTCCACAGAAGCTTGCCTCGCAGTAAGTTGTTTTGAAATGTAAACCACCAGATATATTCATTAAATAGACATGTCTGTGCTTACATATTTATTAATGATTTACTAATCAAAAGAACACCGTGTTGTCCTCGTCAGTACAGAAGGCGTTTGTGCCAGCTGGCTTTGAATGTATGCTTCACCTGTCTCGGCACAATGTTGAAACGCAGATAAAGTAAATAGAGAAAGAATGACGTTGCAAGCCGAATACTATTTACGGTGCTTTAAAATAAGGTCCACGTAACGACGTTCCAAAACTCTAAAACGTGTAGGTAGTTAAGAAAACAATTTTCATTTAATAAGTGCGCTTACAGCCAAACTAGTTAACTCTGTGCGCCGGTTGACCGATAAGCACAATGCCTTTAATAACGCCTTAGTATTCCACTCCCTGATTTCAATCAGTTTGGCTCGAGTTTCCTGATACAGGTATATACGACACTGCATTTCGAATTCAATACCGAAGGGGTGGTTGGCACCGTCGATCCTCCACCTAATTCCGCGTATTACCAAGCAATACATAACTGCAGTCAAGTCACGCTTGCCATGTGGAAACTATTTCAAACGTCACCACGACGTTCCGTTTACTTCGAGAAATTATGTGGAAGAATATCAATAGCTGGATATTCTTTCAGTATTTGGAAACTTCACTAATGGAAAACGCCGACACCCAAACATTGTCAGTTGACAAAATGACACAAACTCCTGGTCATGCTCTAGTGGTGCAATGAATCGTGCACAACAATATTGCGATTCGTGAACGTGTCATTCGAGGGAGTAAATGAAAAAGTGGACTCTGCTAAATGATTGGCGATTTTTACGCAGAATAAATCTGCACTTGAAGTTTTACCAGTTTTAAACATCTCGCTTTACTTTGGAGAACGTGTTCAATTATTTTTCTTCTGTACTTTTTGTTCCTCGTTCCCAGCTTTTATAATTTTTTTTCCACGCTTCGTGCTCAACTTTTTCAAGCACCATAATTTTTCTCTCGTTTCTTTCTATTTCAATAAATCTATATCTATAATATTACCTACGCTATTTTATTCTTCTTCCCTATCTCTAATGCTCTGTTCCGTGATTTTTTTTTCAATAATTATTGCTCCCTCTCTTGATATTCTATGGTCATTTTATAATTTATTTCTATACCTCTCAATGCCAGTCCCTATGCTCAAGAACGTCTTAACTATCTTTTTTCATGAACTACGCCCTTCCGTCCTAATACTGCATGATTCATCAACACATCGCCCCACTGCGGTGGTCTAGCGGCTAAGATACTTGGCTGCTGACCCGCAGGTCATGGGATCGAATCCCGGCTGTGGTGGCTGCAATTTCAATGGAGGCGGAAATGGTGTAGGCCCGTGTGCTAAGATTTAGGCGCACGTTAAAGAACCCCAGGTGGTCGAAATTTCCGAAGCCCTCCACTACGGCGTCTCTCATAATCATACGGTGGTTTTGGGACGGTAAACCACACATATTAACATTTATGGACACATCATTCTTGTACCCTTCAGCTTATTATCGATCGCAAAATACTGCGCAGCCTTTTACATGATAAAACTATGAACGCCAACACGAAAGTAAGACTGATGCTACGTGCTCTGAACTCGAATATTTATGGCTGGGCTAAAAACGAACACAGTGAAGTATCAAGAAGTGTTCACGTAATCGACAAATAATCTGTGGAATTGGCAAGGTCGCCTTGAGCTGGTGGCTTAAAAGCAGTGCACGCCGACCGTCGTTAATCAAGAGAAGTAGTTTAAAGCTTTTAAACACTGCAGTTGCAGTGACAGGAAGAGAATCACCGCCAACATGAAAAAATGGTATAACACAAAAGAAGTTATCGAGAAAAAAAGAAACGAATGAAGAGGAGGAAAATGACACCAGTATGATATATAGTCATTTCGTGAAATATAGCAATTCATGACATACGGCGTGTCGTAGCTGCCTATAAACGGCCGGACGTCATATATTAGGCGGTGACGTACTTGCTCTTGCCTTTTGTACTATTGATGTTTACTTCATTGTTAAGACAAAGGTGCTTATTGGAGGTTGGTGAAAATGCCGAGAAGGTACTATTCTCCTTTTTTGAAAGGAAAAAATAGGATGATGTCACTATGGTTTTACCTAATAATTCAATAACTTCTGCATAGGTAGCGTATTTTGTCATCATAAATATAAAAAATAACATCAGTACAACGTTGGGCGCGTGTTGAAAACTGTTTGTTAGAAAACACAAAGCGCTAACTAGTTATTTCACTTGACAGCTGTGCAGGTTATCTAAGCCCGATTAACGCCCCTTAATTATGCAACGCTGGTTTAATGACATATGAGCTCCCAGAAAAAGTTTAAAACCACTAAAGTATTGCGTACGTCTACCAAATATACGTCTTTTGATGATCGATCGCAGTGATAAAGTTTTTTTGGAAATGTTCGAAAGAGAATGTGTCTATAGTACACATAATTCGTAGATCTCTTTAGAGCGTCATCAACGTAAATTTGCGGCAGTCTCATTAACGCTTGATCTTTAACGCGCAAATGAGGAGGTTTTCCACGAACATCAGCACTATTTCGTGACACCTTCTATACAAAAGCGATAGTCGATGAAAATAATCAATCTCTTGCCTTTTCAGTGGACAATAAAACGGAAAACCTGAAAATGCATTTATTTTGTGCTTATGTTGCTTCCATAGAGACACACCAAAACACAACACGTGCGCTGAGAACGCCAAAATAAAAAGCTCAACTAGTTGAAGCGCCACTGCCGGCATACGCGTAAACCAGCTGCAAGGCGCAATCATAACTGCATTTCAGTTATTACACTGA
The DNA here is from genome assembly GCA_013436015.1 of Rhipicephalus annulatus. NCBI lineage: Eukaryota > Metazoa > Arthropoda > Arachnida > Ixodida > Ixodidae > Rhipicephalus > Rhipicephalus annulatus. The sequence continues at coordinate 282,904 of WOVY01001111.1, read as the reverse complement.
TAGGATGCGTTTATCGTAGAGTCAGTGATGCGTTTATTAAAGAACTAACACTGGCGAAGCGACCAGTGTTCCGAAACGGAGCAATAACGACCAACAACAACGGTCTTCGTCCTCGTCTTTCGCTTGCACTGCTGTCTGCGTGTTATTCGTTCTACAAGATGTTTAAATGTGATTGATTGATTGATATGTGGGGTTTAACGTCCCAAAATCACTCTATGATTATGAGAGACGCGAGATGTTTAAGTGTGAAGCCACTACTTATAACATTTTCTTTTTGCAATGCGCTGGATGTCAACGCGATCCTGCACAGTAAATGTAATGGAAAGCAAATTTTCGAAGCAATGATTCGGATGGCAACAAATTGACACTATGCGACTAGACAAACCATAGCCTCCTTTATTTTCTGTGCCCGCGCAGTCAGTCCGCCGGGCCCGTTCGGCCGCCTCCCGCATCCTCCTCTCTTTTTGCGTCTGCTGTCCGCCAGGGGCGCTCGCATCCCAGAATCGAGTCGGCGCACTCAGCCGCGGCGACGCATCTCCAGGAAACCTTTGTTCGTGTCGCATACGTTTGCAACACCAATTATTTACGACCAAAATGGTACGTAGTACTTTCAGCAAGTATAATTGTAACTGTTGCTTCATTGTGTTGCGTGAGCAGATGATACGCGGCATTAACTGAGTGCGTATAAACAAACAATGTCGTTTGTACCCCGCGTTTGCACGGCCGTTGTCAAGCGCGGCTATCATTTTTCGCGCTTCTTTCTGGCAATACTTTTCCGCGCACATATCTTCGCAGTGTAGTACTTTCAGCAAGTATGATATTTAACTGTTGCTTCATTGTGTTGCGTGAACAGATGACACGTGGCAATAAGTGAGTGCGTGTAAACAAAAAATTGCCCGCAGCTTCCCTCGGGGGAACACTGAGGAGGATGCGGAGCATATAATTGGTTAACGGGGTGTTAAAGTGCGACTTACTTGGGTCGATGGCTAAATTGGTTAACGTGGTTGTGAAATGGGGTGTTAAATTGCGACTTACTTGGGTCGATGGCTAAATTGGTTAACGTGGTTGTAGGAGGGGGTGTTAAATGAGTGAACACGTACACACGTATGCGAAAGGGCGGCGCTGGTCGAAGGGACGTCGATCATTGTGTTTGTGGATTCGTTGGAATTCATTTCACCGCGACCTTGGACGTCGACGCGCCGTACAAACCAACCGACGAGCGGCAACTGAGCGAGCGAGCGCCGACCTTGAGTATATATACAGCACGACGGCGCATGCACTGTCAGCTGTTGAATGTTCTCGAAGCGCGACGCCACATGCGCGTCCACTGGAGAATCAGGAGAATTGTAGATGTCGAACGCGGTGTGTAGAGGAGGAAGGGTGCACAGATGGTGGAGGAGTGAAGCGCGCGCGGTGTGTAGAGGAGGAAGGGATGCACAGATGGTGGAAGAGTGGGCGACGGCGCGACGGCGCATGCGCGCGCGTCAGCTGTCGAATGTTCGAGAAGCGGTGTGGACGGCGCGGACGGTGCGGACGGCGCACTACAAGGCGCGAGTATAAGATGCTCCGCATCTAACAACGTCGTTTGCACCTCGTGTTTGCAGGGCCGGTTTCATGCTTTGCTATCGTTTTTCGCGCTTCTTTCTCGTGAGGCTTTTCCGCGCACCTATCAGCGAATTTCGCTAAGTAATCAGGAATGTTAGTTTACGGCTTCTCTCGTTTCTGTCTCGTGCAGTGGCCTACGCACACAAGTCTCCGTGGTTCATTCGGCTGTGATGACCCGCGTCAGGTGCGATGGCGTACTGTTGCGTGCCCGGTTGCAAGTCTTCAAGCAAAAAGAAGGAAGTAGGAATTTCATTCCATGAAATTCCAAGCGACGAGGAGTTGCGGCAAAAGTGGATAAAAGTCATTTCACGAGACAATTGGACGCCGAACACCACTTCCTGCTACTCAACCGTGTGCAGTCGTCATTTCGCTGCTTCTGATTTTAAGCAAGGATGTAAAACACGAAGGCTTATGAAAGGTGTGGTGCCTAGCGTATTCGAAGAATATCCGCGCTACTTGCAGCGTTCGACAAAAGCCCCGAGAAGTGACGCGGCGATCAGAAAAAGAGCCAGTGTGTCAGAATACGCAATAAACAAGTTTCTCTACCGTTTCCTTGAAGGTATGGTGTTCTGTTCAATGTGCTATCTTGCGTGCTTATTCTTTCTTTCTTGCATATGTTCTCTCCTAAATATTTAATTGGCACACGGGAGTGGTATCACACTTTTGTTTTTTAAGCTTGCCGCGCTTACAAACGCGCAACGAAGGACCCACCCGTCAGTGCCGGTGGTAGCACTGGAGTCAGTGAACAGGCTCTGCCGGTTCTGGGAAGGCAGCGCCGCCTGGTGGTGATTGCGGGAACTCAGCCTGACGGTCGGCTCCCTTTGATCCCGGCGGCAAAGCGCAGGCACAGAAAATAAAGGAGGCTATGGACAAACATTCAAAGAAACGTTAGCAGTTGACTGCTGTAGCAATACACCCTGTGCAACTCAACGAAACGTTTGTTCAAAAAGCAAGACCACTACAACTAGCGAAGCCACTTTCGTGCGATCCATTACTCTACCGCAAACGAAGTCGTGCGACGAGCACCTTTGTTTTAAGCGTTTTCTTGTACACTGTGTGCTCATCCTCTCTTTCAGCAAAGCCGTAGTGAAACTGTTTCAAGTGAAAGTATTCTTTTCGGTATTAAGAACCTTAGAAGGACCAGTACCTAACTCCATAGCTAACTTTCGCCCACAAGTTCAGTGGTGCAAGCATCTGTTTCGAGCCACGATCTTAGAAAAACTTTGTTTATTCATGTGGCTAGGTGAAGTTGGGCATTGTAACACTGCAGCTACATCCTTGCTCTGGGCAGAAAGCACCGTGCTTTTTTATTACACTCTTGGGAAAGAAAAAAAAACTGCCAGTCTTCGAGAAATGTTTCTATCCACGGTGAGCCGACGCCTCTGTCGTTTCCTTATGCAAACAGGACACGCAATATTAGCCAGAGAAGCGCTTGTTGGACTCTCACACCATAATCACGCTGTGCTACTTACGCAGAGAGAAAGAAAGCGCCTTATACGAGGAACAGCAGTGCAGCCTCCCACGCTCGTCCAAAGGCTAATGAGAATGCGCACGGTTATTTTAAAACCTGGCTAATCTTTCTTTATTTTAGCTTTAAATATGCCATCTGATTAGTTTCACCTTAACACAAGCATTGCAACGTTATTTGGAAGCTCTTGCGAGGAAGATTGGACACGGTTTTTAATCAAGCCTCGTTGATGCAATAACCAGACAAACAATTTCTTTCTTTTGTTTTTATTGCCGTGATAATATATTTGGAATTGATTGTCGTGCGCGGTTCTTCTAAATTATGGTTGCCAGGATACAAATACTTTGAGGCTTATTCTCAAGCTTGCTATCCGATATTAAATCATGTGCGAACATTTTTCACATTATAAATTTCATGCACTGATTACTAAGCTCGCAATACTTTTGTGCTATAGGGTGCTGCTGCGATCCAGGCTTTTTACTGCTCCTCTGTATATCCTCTGTTTAATAACACACATAGCTGTTTTAACGTGCAGCACCTTTTCCCTGTAACGATTTCTGTGGTGGGGCGTCTTTTTGTGAACTGAGAATTTAGGCATAATACAGATCCCTCTAGGGAAAACGTCTGTCTTCTAAAGGTATTTAGAGTGTGTAGAATTCGCATATGAGAAGATATGTCCCGATACTTAGTTTCTATTCTTGTTCACACTGGCAATTATCTATACATGATGGTCGAGTACGCGCAGAGTAACGGGGAGAGGGGGGATATTTGCATTATTTTCTGTGAAGTAAAAATCATAGGCACTACAGTTAATTATTATATTTGGTTTTGTTAGCGATTTTCGGTCACTGGACATCAAAACCGCCAAAAGTAAGCAAACTAACCTCAATGAAAAATTGCTCATGGCTGAGAAACCATCACTGTGGCTGTACCCCAGAGTAGTGGCACCGAAGGAAAGAGTCTTTTGGGGACAAAAACCTAAATGAGATTCTTGCACACATGAAGGTTAAAAAAATTAAATTTACGGTTTTGCACGATTGCAGTACAACTGCGATAGGCCACACGTAGGCACTTTTGAAATAGTAAAATTGCCAAAGCATTTACATAATTCTGCTTTAGAATTACATTTTAGCACACACCCAAACTTCAAGGCTATATTTAGCGAAAACGTGTGCACCAGAAATCTGTCGATACGGTTTTCAGTAAGAGTGAATCAGGCAAAATTAACTTACGACTGCTTTGAGTTAGGGAAAACATGGTCCCCGTAAAATGAAAAGATAAAAGTCAGAACACAGTTTTTGTGCCCAAAGTTATGCCCCCCGGCTTTCACTTCTTGTTTCAAAGAATTCAATGACATTGTAAAACTTTCAACGTCCGGTTTATTCGGGAATGCAACAACATTATCTTAACAAAATTATTTCCATCGTAAATTCTGAGAGATTAATGCACTTATCATAAAGATGACATAAACGTCCTTGGGATACTTGTTTTACTTCTTTGTCAGATTACAGAGCCGTACAATAATAGGGGAAATGAATCGAAGGCTCCATTCATAAATACAAGTTAATGTGACCACGGGGAATAGAAAGCAAAGAAAGTAAAGGTGATATTATTAGTGCTCTAACTGTGACAATGTAAGTGTGGCATAAATGTGAAGACATTGATGCGGAACAAAATTCCAACTTGCCCGTAGGCAAGTGAACCTACAACCTTCGAACAAGAGGTTTGATGCTTTATAACACAATGCTATGACGGTGGTCGCCCTCGCTTGCCACACAATGTAGCACTTCTCAACGTTAATCTTCTTTTTTTTCCTTTATTGTCGTTCCCCGATGTATATCGTCTTCTTGCGTAACCTGTAATGGCTAGCGAGTCTGCAGGATTAAATATTATTGTAAAAATGTATAAGCTTTGCTCATCAACGTCACGTACGCAATTAATTCTGTCAGATTATTACACCACATTGCAACACTCCATCATGGTCGATGGTGAAGCTGAAAGTTATCCCATGAGAATAACTGGAATTTTCAGCCGTGAAAGGAGTGGTGGTAGCTTGACTCCCAGAAAATCAAGGAGTAATTTACCTTTCTTGCTTATTTTCTAAGAGCCCAAATAGAAGACATACAAACTATCTTTGGGGACGAAAACCTAATGAGGAGGGTAAATAGAGGGAAAATGTAAATCAGAGTAGAGAAAGAAAAACGACATAAATAGAGAGCAAAAATGGTAGATTAAAAGAGACAAGAGTTGCAGGGAGCACAGCTATGATTAGAACAACATAGTATAGCTGGTATACCATAGTGCAATGAAGCGACAAGTTTTAAATACTCAGAAGAAAAGGTAAATGTCTAGCCTTGGTAGCACCAATTAAGTGGCCTCCAGCAATAGTGTGACCCAGGATTACGCAAACCAAGGCAACCTTCCCCTAATTTTTTCTGGCCTGCTATTTCTTTCCCGTCAGTGAACCATTGATTTTTATTCCTCACAGTGTAGAGCAGCAAACATGTTTTCATTTTGCTAAACCTCCCTGTACTTGCCTCATTTATCTCTCTTTCTCTCTCGTTCTACGATGAATTCGCCTTTCTGCAAGGATGGCGAAAGTCCAGGACCGCCAAGAAAACGCTCGATATACACGAACCAAGATGTCCGCCTATACGCATCTAGAACAGGCAAGACATCTAAGCAACGACGTGTGACTCGTGGAACGCGAAATATCTTTTCGGACTTCGTTCCAAGCCTCGGTCTTCCTGAGGAGTCCAGTCGTCACTCATCATTAAGGAAGCCGCCACGCAGTTCTGAAAGGCGAAAACATTGTTTCGCAAAGAGACCTCGCTTGCCGCGCTTTATCTATATATTCCGGGCTGCTGCTGATGCAAATGACCCATGCCAAGCTTTCTGATCCGAGCTTGCGAAATCGCTCGAGCTGAGAAAAACGCTATCAGCTGTTCTCTCTCTCTCTCTCTTTCTTTCTTTTTTTCTTTCCTTCTTTCTTTCCTTCATTCTTTCTTTCCTTATTTCTTTCCGTCTTTCTTTCTTTCTTTCTTTCTTCCTTTCTTTCTTTTCTTTTCTTTCTTTCTTTGTGTGAACGTTTTGGAAGGCAATGTCGCGTAATTTATTCCAGCCATTTTTTGTCGCCAACGTCGGTGGTCGCAGTGGTAGTGTAGTAGTAGCAACGCGGACTAAATTTCAAGGCCAAAAGGATGCCGCAGTGACGTCAGAGGGTGGGGGCCCAGTTACGCCGCGAACGCGGCGGAAAGCCTGTGTTTCGTTCACGTTTTAGGAGAACCAACGCTCCCGCTCTCGCAGCTGCTGCGGCTAGATTGGACCGAATAAAAGGTGTGAAAAAAAAGTCTTACTGAGCATGCTGAGTAGGGCAACTGGGCCCCCAATCTCTGACGTCACTGCGGCAGCCTTTCGGCCTTGAAATTTAGTCGGCGTTGGTAGTAGGCCAAGTCAGCCTGGCTAATACTCAACTTGAGAGGCACGTGGGACCCCAGCGCGCTTCTGCAGTACGCGCACTTTTCTGGTCAGACCAAGACCTGGCATACACAGCCAGCACTGGACGCTTCGCAAAATAGTTCAGTTCAGATTTGTACAGATAATTACCTGAAAGGCCCCTTATATAATAAGGGTTGTGGCTTTCCTTTTTAGTAACAGCAATCAGTAAATGTGGTTATAGTATTGAAGGTGATAAGCAACACGGCTTTGAAAAGCAGAAGATGAGGCCATGGAGACGATGTCTCGGATCAGGTCATTCTAGCCTGCAACTGCTCGATAAAATAACGTGATAGTATATGCAGTGATTTGATTGCGTGCTTATCTTGTACTACATTTTTTCACAACTCTCAATCTAAATCAGAATCCTAGCCCTGAAATGTAGTAGCACACAATGATGAGTGGCAGCTGGATGGCTGCAGTGCACATATATATGTGTTGTGGCTGTTATATCAGGTTAACGTTTGTACAATACGACAAAAATAATCTATCATAAAAGACCATAACATCAGTGCGACGACGAAGATAAAAGGGTCACCTTATACAGTGTGCTTTCAGAGACGAAATACTGATGTAAAATGTGTAGAAAGAGCTATGTAATCTGGCAGCACAATTTCGTACTGCTTCTGATAAATTAGACTGATTAAGGAAGCATGATAAGGCTTCTGCTGGGCGGATGCACGTTATAATGTTGGGTTAAGCTGATACTAATGATTATGGTGATTTATACGCGAGTGATTTAACATGAGCGCGTTTAGTGTCTAATTTGGAACATATGTATGTTGGCCTTTCTGCAAAAATATTTCCGACATTAGAGCTACAGTGCAAGCGCTGTTTTTCACTCTTTGAAGACGTTGAGACCTCCCGATTCCAGCATGCACAAAAATCACATCATCTTTTCGAAATTTACAGCGCGAATGTCACGAAACCCTACAAGTTCCCAAATGTGCATGATGAAATGGAAGATAGAAAAACTAGTAATAGTCGAAGAATAAAGAAAAGCGTGTTTCCACGCATCTGTGCGCGATGATGCAAATTTAAAAAGCGTAGTAGCTCGCGAATGTGCCAAAACTACTTCGCACGAAATCACTTGTTTCGGGTAAGCATGTGTTCACTCGCGTGGAATGCATTACTAGTTGAACGAGCGCACCCTGCTTTGCTGGCTTTTCTTATTGGCTCACAACCTCAACGGCTGCGACTTATTTTTGCGTCAATCCTCATGCGGCACACATAGACACCCAACAACGGACTCTGGATGCTTCATACAATCACTCATTTCAGACCCGTATTCACTAACTCCTCTTTAGAAAAAAAATTGACCCTGTATTTGCGTGTTAATCTGCAAATCTCGTCGAAAGATGATAGTCTTGCGTGTGGAGAGAGTGAACAAAATATTTATTTGATGTTCTGCGCAAGAAAATCGGTGAATGACATTCTGGAGGCGCTGCGTTAGAGTGGAGGTGAACGAGCGCATCAGGTCATGTCACACGTGAGACATGAGCGCCATCTGGCAGTTTTATTGGAAAACGAAGCGCGTGGCTCTGAGGCGGGTGTGCGCGCCTGTCTCAGAGGTGATGAGATGTAGAACGCAAATCGACGGGTAGGTGCCACCATCGTCTCGTCTTAGCAAAGCGTTCGAAACACTCGCCTTTTCGTGCAAGCGTTGCATGGTCAGCGCAGCGTGATAAGAGCTACGGTCCTTAAAATTACTTACGTATGCCTTTTTTTAGTAAAAGACGCACATGCAGAATATATACGTGTTGTCAAGGTGCCCTGGACATGCGCAAATATTGTTTTTATTTGGCAATTGCACAAGTATAAACGCTAAATCTTGAGCAACATTGGTGGGCGCTGCAGATGGGGTAGGCCGTTTCAAGCACCCGGCGTCGTTAAGAGTGGACAAACAGACAAATGTACAGACAGACTGACAGACGGACGGACGGACGGACGGACGGATGGACAGACAAACAGACGGACGGACGGACAGACAGACGGACGGACGGACGGACGGACGGACGGACGGACGGACGGACGGACGGACAGACAGACAGACAGACAGACAGACAGACAGACAGACAGACAGACAGACAGACCAAAATTTTTGCGTCGAAGGTCCCCAAAAAAAGGGGCCCAACCACAATTACTTAGATGTTTTTTTTTTTCAAATAAAGTTGTATCCTCCTCCCCTAGATTATTGTATTTAAAAATATCAAATGAAATATTTAAAGGGCTACTCCCCAGGTTTGACAATTTTGAGTCGACGAGTGCAATGCGTAGATGAGGCGTTCATAATTACACCTAACAAAATTTGCAACGCTATGCGCCACGGTAAAATTTCAAGATGAACGCTCCTCTTCACCGGCGCTCGCCCGGAAAACGAGGGCATTGCGTGTATGAATGGCCCAACGTACACGGCAATGCGGTGACGTTGGTGCTCTACGTAGATGATTATGCTCTGACGTTGCCAACAGTGGCACGTGACCTGGCGAAATATAATTAACACAACCTGCGTATTTTATGTATTTGTTGTTTGAAGAGATTAATAAATCTCTAAATAAAGAAAGTGGCAGCTCCCGCGTACAGAGGGAATCGATGATATGCCAAGCACGAATGAGAAATGTTCACACATCGCTTAAAGATCAGCATGACATGACGAGATGGAGGTAAATGACACCGTACATGACTTCCGTGTCATGATTATTATGTTTGGATGTGTCGTTTACCTTAGCCATCTATTCCCGTCACTTGATACCATATTTAGTATACATGGAGCTAGCGAAACGGCCACGAGCACACTATGAGCGAGTAATTGCCTTGTTCTTACGTGACACGTGTGTCAGGATTATCATGCTTCCACTTCCACCAGTCAAGGATTTCGTCATCAATTGACGTCCCGTAACACCAAATTTGTTATATGTAGAGCCAGCAAAACGGCCGCGAGCGCATCATGAAGGGCCCAGTATACTCCAATGTAGCGTTGACGCTCGCGCACGCTGGGCACAGAGACGCTACGTTAACAAAACGCGAGCACTCTATAGTCTGACGCCAGGCGTGACCACCGTCCGTGGGCGCGGCCAAACAGCAACCGGCGTGAAATGCGACATGCTGCATAAAGTGCCGATGGGTTACACCAACGGCCCTGCGTCTCCCTATTTTCGTGGCGGAGTAACGCCGGACGCGCTGAAACGCGCATGCGTCGAAGCAACGCAGCACGGCTTGTGCCTGCGAGTATATGGCAGGACCGGTGCCTAGCGTGGCAACGCCGGGGTGACTCGACGAAATGAACACCGGCGAACACGTGACCACGTCACGCCGAAATGTATTGCCACCCTGACTGTGGCATGTAGTCATGTTCTCACATGACACGCATCTTATGATTATCATTTTTGCACCACTCACATACCTTCGTCATTTATTCACTTACTGTAATACCAATTTGGTATTTGTGACGCTAGCAAAACGGCCGCGAGCGCATCATCAGTGTGACATGTAGTCATGTTGTTACATGACACGCATGTCGTGATTATCATGTTTGGGTGTGTCATTTCACTATGCTGTCCGTTCGCGTCGCATAATACCCAGTTAGGTGCAGGTGAAGCTAGCGAAACGGCCGTGACCGCATCATGAGTGTAGCATGTAGTCATGTTGTTACATGACACGCTTCTCATGTTTATTATGTTTGCACCAATATCACACCTTCGTCATCCATTCACGTCCCGTAGTATCAAATTTGGTATAAGTGAAGCTAGCGAAACGGTCGCGAGTGCTTCATGAGCATGGCATGTAGTCATGTTGTTACATAACACGCATGTCATGATTTTCATGTTATGTTGAGTCGCTTGTGTTTGCGATGCAATCTCGCTATACCATACTAGTTTAGCAACATGCAATGTGAACGAAACCACCACAAGAAAGACCATGAAAGACCATGAAAGACCAAAAAGACCACAAGAAAGACCATGAAATGTAAATAATGACATTCATGACATACATGTCATGATTTTCCTGTTATGGTTATTCAGATATGATCTTCATACAGTCATGTTATGCCAACTGAAATTGGGTATCGATACCATTATTGAAAAGATAGATAGATAGATAGATAGATAGATAGATAGATAGATAGATAGATAGATAGATAGATAGATAGATAGATAGATAGAGATAGATAGATAGATAGATAGATAGATAGATAGATAGATAGATACGCTCAATGTTGCCGAAGTTCGCTAAGAAAGGCTTCGCATTTAATAATGAGACGCAATAAGGGAATGCGAGTGTTCTTTTTTTCTTCATTTTTTCCCCCGTGAATCGCAAGCGAGATGCGGGGCTAATGTTCCCGGCGTTTCGCATGCCGTTCTTGTCCCCGCGGTCAGCGCATCGAGCAGACGACAGCCGTGGAACGCTCCTACGCGTTCGCGCACTCATTGTGCTCACTTATTCTACCACCTTTAAGCCAGCGTTTGCAAACCATCCCACAGAAACAGGCAGTAGAGCTCAAAACAACGGTGTTCAAAAAAAAAAAAAAGGCCACTCGCGTGCCCGAGGGTTGGGCTTGTTCGGGCACGTCATGCGCACGTGACCTCTTGGTCGGATGCCGCAGAGGGTAGGTAAGAGTTTCGGCTTGCACAGGCTACGCAGAGGAGCGGCAAGAGTTTTGAGCTCGCCTCTTCTCATCCACGTTTCGCGCCGCTTCTAAAAAACAGTATTCTCAGCTCGTAATGAACCGATTAAAAAACATTGTGGCAAAATGTTTCTCATCGGACACCCAACAACTTCTACTGTCTAACAAAAAATCTGGTATGGGGCCGAGTGACTGGCCCTTTAAGCCTCCTATGACGCGTTGCATATCATTAGTAACGCTGGCTGGCCGATGGCAAAACGCGTTTTGAAACAATTTTATTGAATTTAACCCCTGGGACTGCAGATTTTGTGGTCTCCTACGGACAGGAATAAAAAGTCTTCGAGTGCATTTCTTAAAGGCGACTGAACATCAGACGAGGTGGGGCGAAGAAAATACGTTATTTTTTACTGTAGCACTCCTTCATGTACTCTGGACAAATGTACTTGGCAACGAAGGGAAACTTACGGGGGGGGGGGGAAGAGCATCTGCAAATATTCTTACATGTTCACTACTCCAGCAACATATTTTACAAGCCACCCGTCCACAAACCCTCGCCAAAACATTTCCTGCTTTCTTCCTTCCAGAGGCAACATCTGAACGGAACAAATTTTCCCATAGCACTGCGGCCATTACTTGCCCGACTTTACTTCTCAAAAGTGTAACACATAACCTATCTCAAAATTAACATACGTGCTGATCATTTGTACAGCTTCTGTGTATTGAACACTTACGTAGCACTCCCTAGAAATGTCTCCAATAAAATTAAAAATGAAATAAAAATGTGCTCGTAGGCCGAGTAGTCCGGCTTGCCATGCGCCTGATATAACTGGTAAATAATGGCTGTGTGGCATAACTGTTGTATACAATTTGTTTTGTCTGCTTAGATAGCCAAGAGTGTGGAACGTTTGTCACAGGTTTCTCATCCAGCAAACGCAAGCGCCTAAGTGATACGAACGCTCACTTGAAGAGCGGACGCCATTTAGCGCTTGCGGCATTCGCAACAGGTTCCACTTTTTAGGGGCAACTCCTTATAGCGGCACCCGTTCGTCCATCGTAGCTGTTGTAATGTGTAACAAGTATAACATTTTGACCTCCAAAATAGGGCCGATGAAAGATTTTTTCTGTTCATTGTTGAACAATAAAAGATGGGGCTCAATGTACATGCCAATGCCTGCTAAAGGGGAATGAGAGACAGGAGCATTCGGCTTTTAGTTAAGGCGCACGCTGCGATCCCCATTAGCAGCCATTGCCATTTACATTGAGCACTATCTGACAAGAAAAGATTGCTACGTTATACTCGCTGGGTGTAACCTCCTTAGTTTTAGAAAGGTTTAGCGAGCGTTGAGCCGCAGTGCCATGTATACAATGAACTAGTGTATACCATGAACTCGAGGTGGTTAAAGGTGGGAAGTAGATACGAAGCGTAAGCCGTAAGAAAGTGAAAGCCGAATTCTCCTGTCTCTCATTTCCCATTAGCAGTTATTGGCATGTACATTGAGCAGGAAAAGTTTGCTACGTTATACTCGCCGAAGTAACCTCCTTAGTTTTAGAAAGGTTTAACGAGCGTTGGGCCGCAGTGCCATGAAATCAGTGAACGAGTATACACCATGAACTCGAGGTGGTTAAAGGTGGGAAGTAAACGCAAAGCGCAAGCCGTAAGAAAGTGTGCGTGTGCCACCTCTCGTTGAGTCCTTGGAATGTTCGCTGGATGGTGGTGCTTCTATATGGGGAATATATGATGAAAAGATTCGAGATGATGGTACTTGAAGTGTTGAATAGATGGACGAACGGACACACAGACAGCTGCATGGATGGACGCATGAGCGGACGCAGGCGCGGATGCATGGATGAACGTAGTGACGGACGCACGAGGAGACGCATGCACGGACGGGCAGATGGACGCATGGACGGTTACACAGACGGACGCATTGACGGACGAATGCTTCACCCCACTCTCTATCATTCACTCTGTGGATATGCTGACATTTTTTCTCGTGTGTTAACGCGCAAAATGAAAATTCATAAAGTAAAATGTTTATTATGATCTCACCAATGTCTTGCCACTTTGTATGCCTAGAAGAGCTTTCTCTCAAAAAGACATCATACGAAAGTTTTGTGGTGTGATTGTATACACACATTACATACAGAACGTTTACTATAGAGATATCAATGTACTATATACAGATATTTACATACTCATGCCTATATACATTTTGTTCAAGAGCTTATTCACAAATCACATAAGCTCGGAGGATTGTTTTGGTAGGAGGGAAGTGGAGACTGAAACACGCACGACATGAGAGCGAGCAAGAGATGCTCCGCATCTAAAATGAACAAGCCTTGCTCTTTATTTTCACCGGAAAAAAATCACAGCATATTGACAGAGTGATTGATGATGAGTGGGACGAAGTGCCTGTCAGTCCGTCCATGCTTCCGTTCGTCTCTTAGTTCTTGTTTCCGTCTGTTCTTGCACCCGTCCGTGCTTCTGTGTGTCTATCCGTGCGTCCGTCCCAGCATTCATCTATGCGCCCATTCATCCGTCCATGCGTCCATCCATTCGTCTGTCCGTGCGTCTGTTGGTACGTCCATCCGACCGTCCATGTGTCTGTCCGTCTCTCCGTCCATTCATCCGCCCAACCATCCGTCCGTCCATCCGTCTACCTATTTGTCTGTACATCCGTGCGTCCATCCGTACGTGCGCCTGTGTGTCTGTTTATCTAGTGAACACATTAAGTACCACCATCTCGCATCTTTTGATCATATATTCATCATATATAAATACCATTATCCAGTGGACATTCCATGGACTAAATAAGAGGTGGCTACATACTACTACTACTACTACTACTTTCGGGACGCACAATGTACGGCTTATGGAGCTTCGCCCCTAAAATCCGGACATAACCTTGGGAGTAGACGGAGCTGCACTAGCATCTGCGCAATGCGTCTTCGCTTCATTTCCTAGAATAAACGCGCACTAGTTCAGCGTCCGAAACGTTTCTGGCCATGTTCTGCAAAGCCGTCAAGCTAGCAGCGTGATTGGTGGCGGTATTTAGCTTGCCAATTAAATTATTCCACGTATAATGTACTATTTGTTTAAAATTTTGAATGTTTGCGGAAACAGCATGTTAACTACTATTAGAACCGTCATATCCAGTCATCGAAATGAGACAAAAGAAGGAGGTGAAGTCAGACGAAAGCCTGGGAGCGTAATGAGGTTGTCTTGGGATTACCATTTTACACTAGGCTCTGTTACTTTGGTCTCAATAGAAGTTTATTGTTATCTTGACGTTCAGCTCCCTTAGTAGAGTACCCTGTGCTCTAAATCGTTACCCCCCTTTCTAACCCCTCCGCCCGCCCAGGTGCTGCGGGTACGCGAAACTTTCAGGCATTCACTCAACACTTTCAGTCAATGGCTCAATCTGTTGATAATGTCTGTTACCCAGGATACACTTCTTCGCATCTACTGCTAAAAAATTTACCTCATGATTCCAACATGTGACATGATGTTCTGCTATCACCGCCATCAAATAAACTGCGCAATATACGCAATTAAAAAGGAATCGGCCCCAGGGCCTGACACCCTTCCTGCAGAGTTTTATGTAGAGTTCTGGCTTATCACTGGCCCAACTATGTCACGCGTCATTCGCAAGTGTTTCCGAGATATTACCCTTCCAACCTCTTTCCACAAAGGCCGTATAACACTGGTTCCCAAGAAAGACCCAATGTCCACGCGACCAGAAGATTGGCGCCCTATTACCCTGCTCAATGTACGTTACAAGCTCTTGGCCAACATCTTGGTGCACCGAATCAGTCCATCTCCGGCAACATTAATTGCTCCCCACCAGGTCTGTCCTGTTCCGGGCCAAGAAATACACACCCATACGTGGTTAACGCGTGACATCCTTCAATACATCACTAGCCGATGTGCGCAAGGAGTGTTGGTTTTCTTAGATAAGTAGGAAGCTTTTGATTACATAGAACATGGCTACATATAAATGTTTTACATGCATTTGGATTCCCGGATAAGTTAATTGACCTCATCCACGCGATCTACACTAATTCAGAAAGTATCCTTTACTCAGATTCCCATGAGAGTCACGCATTTAGTCACGCGTGGGGTCCATCAAGGGTGTCCTCTCTATCCAGTGTTATTCATTCTTGCATTGGAACCCTTCTTAAGGGCCGTTGAACGTCACCCGCAGATTCGTGACTTACCTCTACCTGGTAACACTAAAGTAAAGGTCCCTGCATATGCAGATGACATTACTCTATATGTACAGAATGAACAGTCGCTGCAGCATGCTCGTGATACTTTCCATGATTTCGGCATTATCTCCAGTGCAAGGTTAAACTTTTCTAAAAGCCAGTATTTTTTCATTGGGAACCCCAGCGGTCGTATCAACATCACGTCGCCTTTACAGTGGTTACCTGAGATTGCAATACTCGGAATTACTTGCACTGCATTAGGTGTACAGGATAGCATCTGGTCATCCGTTGTACAAACTCTTCAAAGTGATATCAAAGTAGCCAGGTACTTCAAATTCCTTCTCTCGGAACGCTGATACTTAACTCAATGATGTACCTAGGAAAATTTTGGTACCTTTGCCGTTCTGTTAAACGACCACTCTACGTCTGCAGGAAAGTGCAAAGCTGCATCACTTCATTTTTTTTCGGTCTGGTGGCACATAATTGTTATCTCGGCCAGCGTTAGCTCAACCGCGAGATCAAGGCGGTCTTTCCGTTCCCCGAAGTTTCCGCCACGGCTTCTACATTGGGCCTCCACACTCTATTGCGAATACTAAGCAATGATGGCATGCCCGTTCAGACACTGGCTCGCTACCATCTGGGTCCATCACTACGTGTTCTTGCCGTATAGCCAAATTAACCAGGGTCCCCAATCAACTGAATTATTCTCTGTGTCGAGCCTTTCTAGCATTTCACCGACGTTTGGAGAGAGAGAGAGAGAATAAAATGAGGGAAAGGCAGGGAGGTTAACCAGATAATGGAGCATCCGGTTTGCTACCCTGCACTAGGGGAAGGGGGAATGGGGAAGAAAGATTGGAAAGAAAGCGAAGAGGGAAATAGACGCGCGCGAAAAAAAAAGGGGGGGGGGAGCTGGGGTGCTACAGTCTATACAATAGGCCGCTGCCACGCAAAAAGTTCAGTAGGGCCTTCACTGATTTTCTGTGAGCACACAAATCATGTCTTCTTTCCAGCACTGATTGTTCAGACAAAGGTCTGTCGTCAAGGCGAGCTAACGCAGCAGCTAGTTGCCGTCTTTGAACGCTGTAATTAGGGCAGTGACAGAGAACGTGCTCTATAGTTTCATCGCTGCCGCAATGACCGCAAGCAGCACTGTCTTCCATGCCGATTCGGTAGGCGAAAGCTTTGGTGAAGGCGACACCAAGCCATAGTCGGCAAAGCACCATTGTCTCGAGTCGGGAGAGTCCAGACGGAGGCCGGAGTCGACGAGACGCGTCCAGTCTACGCAGTCGCGTGTGCCGTAAGCACTCGGTGTTCCACAGGGATTTTAATTCTGCATTAGCGATTTTTCGGATGGTCATTGCAGCATCAGTCCTTGAAAATGGTATAGATTTTTCTTCACCATTTTCGTGTGCTGATCGGGCAGCTGCATCGGCATGTTCGTTGCCCAATATGCCGCAGTGACTTGGAATCCACTGAAACGTGATTCTGTGTCCTTCGTCGAAGAGGTGGTGAAGCAGCTCTCTAATTTCCAGCACTAGTTGTTCATGAGGTCCCCGGCGTAAGGCGAATGTCAAACACTGTAGTGCTGCCTTAGAGTATGTGAACACGCTCCATTTCTTGGCTTCTTGGTGTTTAATGACTTCAATTGCGCTACGTAGAGCAGCAAGTTCCGCAGCTGTCGATGATGTCTGGTGGGATAAACGAAACTTCACCGTTGTCGCTGTTGCAGGAAAGATCACCGACCCTGCAGACCCATCCACTTTAGTTGAAGCGTCAGTATACAGATGAGTATGGTCACTGTATTTTTCATATAACAAGAGAAGGGAAAGCTGCTTTAGCGCTGGAGACGAGAGCCGGGCTTTTGACCCTATGCCTGGAACCGTGAGTTCAACATGTGCACAGGTCATACTCCATGGGGGAGTTGAAATCCTCGATGGAGTTGTATATCCCGCAGGAATGTGTGTGCGATATGACAAGACTGTCTGGCAGAATGAGGCACGTGGTCGGGCTTCTGGCAGTGAAGCTAGATGATGGGCAGGGGCACGAGTAAGATGCCTTACGTGTGCTCTGAGCACTTCCATCATGATATGCGTCTTCAGCGGGTAGTCATTAGCGATCTCGATTGTCTCAGCTGATGATGAACATCGCGGTAGCCCCAGACAAACTCGCAGAGCCATGGCCTGGATACTTTCGAGAGTCCGAATGTTGGTTCTACAGGTGTTGGTCAACACAGGCAAACTGTAGCGCAAATAGCCAAGAAAAAGCGTCTTGTACAATTGCATCATTGCATGTACTGAAGTCCCCCAGGTTTTTCCTCCGAGATACTTGAATAAGTTAGCAATTTCTGTTAGCCTCTTCTTCAAGTGGGCCACATGTGGGCCCCAGCAGAGGTCTCTATCAATGAATACGCCTAGAAATCTGTGCGTCTTGACATACGGTATGACTTGGCCATCGATTGATATAGCGTATGGTCTCATTGGCTTTCGACTAAAAGCAATCAATGCACATTTCGCTGGCGAGATTTTCAGACCCTGGTCCTTGAGGTACAATGATACCAACGTCACAGCTTTCTGAAGTCTTGCGCGTACCTGAGGCCTTGTCACGCCAGATGTCCAGACGCAGATGTCGTCAGCGTACACGGATAACTTGACCACACTTGGTAATCGTTCTATAAGTCCAATGAGAACGAGGTTGAAGAGGGTTGGGTTCAAGACGCCACCTTGCGGGACTCCACGATGCGTTGGGTGTTGGGAAGTTGGACCATCTGCAGTGTTCACAAACAAGGTCCGCCCTTGTAAATAGCTGCGTGTCCAACGATACAGTTGTCCGCCTAGGCCCACTGACTCAATGGCTTCAAGGATGGCGTCATGTAGAACGTTGTCGTATGCTCCTTTTACGTCAAGGAACATGGCTGCAGATAGTCGTTTACCTGCCTTTTGTTGCTGGACATATGTGACGAGATCTATAACATTGTCGATCGAACATCGGTGACGGCGAAAACCAGCCATGGCGTTCGGATATATCTCATAGTATTCCAGGTACCATTCAAGCCTGGCCAAGATCATTCTCTCCATTACCTTTCCTACGCAACTTGAGAGTGCGATCGGTCGGTAAGAGGCAATGTCCAGGGGAGATTTGCCAGGCTTAAGGATCGGTACCAAGCGGCTAATCTTCCAATCTTGCGGAACGACGCCAGCTTGCCAAGAATCGTTGAAGATGTTAAGGAGTGTTTCTCGTGCCCGTTTACCAAGGTTGAACAGCATCTTGTATGAGATGTCATCCGGGCCAGTTAACGACGACTTATTACATAAGACGAGCGCCGCATCGAGCTCCTGTGATGTAAACGGTAGATCCATGCGTGGGTCCCGTGAGTGAGGGATTTGATTCACTGTATGTAGGCTTGTGTACGCTGTCTGGCCCACGGTCATAGCGCAGAAATCTTCTGCTACCTCAATTTCATGCCGGCGATGAAAAAGTGCAAGGGCTTTGAAGGGAAAACGCTGCTCTGGAACAGAACGTAGGCCTCGCACAATTCTCCATATCTGAGACAGCGGTTTATGAGGATCTAGCGACGCACAAAGTTTCCTCCATCGTTGGGTGTCTAATTTGTCAAGGCGCCGTTGTATCTTCTTTTGGATGCGCCGGGCTGTCCGTAGATCGTCTGTGGAATTGGTGCGTCGGTATCGTCTTTCGGCACGACGGCGTATCGCACGAAGTCGCTCCAGCTCGAGGTCATATTCAGAGTACTTCGAAGAGCGTATTATTGTGCGCGTAGTCGCATGTGCAGTTTCCTTAATAGCTCGCTGAAGACCATTGGACAGGCCTTCTTCACAAGCATCCTCAAGTTGAGTCTTGAACACACTCCAATCTATTCTTTGTGTTGTGGTAGAGGAGTACGTGTTCGAAATACCTTTGATCTTCAGGTAAGTGGGGATGTGGTCGCTTCCGTGTGTTTCAATGTCCAAAAACCACTTTACCCGTGTAGCAAATCGGCGTGAAACAAAAGACAAATCAAGGCAGCTGCTATATGTAGTGCCTCGTAAAAACGTAGGACTGGCATCATTCAGAAGGACGAGACCATGGCTGGATACCAATGATGCTAGACGTCGTCCCGTTGAATTAAGCCTTGAGCTTCCCCAGATGGGATGATGCGCATTGAAATCCCCGGTGATAACCCACGGACCCGGATGTGCCCTTAATATGCCGTCTAGTTTGTTGGCGTCGAAATGACCTGATGGGGATATATACACGCCTAGAAGTGCGAATGTCACTTTTCCTTTTTTAACAGACAAGCACACATACTGATTGCTGTCGTGAGGTTGCACTGGCTGGACGACGTAAGTAAGCTCCCGGCGAATAAATACAACAACTTTGCTACTTTCGATGTCACTTGAAGAGAAAAATGACTCGTAGCCGGATAATCTGATTGGGTGCGATAATTTCGGTTCACATATAATCATGATGGGAAATCGGTGCAGATGAACAAACTGGCGAAAATCAGATATGCGAGATCTCAGACCTCTTGCGTTCCACTGAAAGATGGACGCTTCTCTGACCTCCTGACGGAACGACTTGTTATTGTCGGCCATGGCTTTACTGGAGGCTTGCAAGGACCGGACTCAACGCGTCCAGCACCTGTAGGCCACTCCTAGCAGTTGGCGTGTCGATGCTTGTCAGAACACTTCTGATGACACTCACAATGGATCGCAGCATAGGAATAATTTGACGATCTGCGTTTGGAGCCTCGTCATCAGCAGCATTGGCTTTCACTGGGAGCAGAGAGCGGGAGGGCTGCTCGGAAGGCCGTGCGTTCGCAAGCACCGGCCAGTCTTCAGGGGAGAGAGGCTTCGCCGGTGGAGGTTTTCTTGTACTCTCTGGCTTTCTACTAGATGTTGATGGTGGTGTAGACCGAAGTGGTGCATGAATATCACCATGACTGGAGCGCTTCCGTCGGTGGCGACGTCGACGCCGGATTTTCTTTGAAGCTTCTCTATGGGTTGAGTTATCCCTGACCATTTCTTTCAGGATACCCATTTCTTTCTTGAGTCTTGGGCATTCCTTAGACGTGGCCTCATGCGTACCTCGACAATTGCCGCACCTATAAGTTGTTGCACAACAGGTGTCTACCGTGTGCGCCTCCGCGCACCGGGGGCATACGGTGGAGTTTGTACAGACGCCCTTGACATGACCGATCTTGAAGCACTTGTGGCACTGAAGCGGCTTTGGGACAAAATGCCGTACCACATGCCGGAAATGTCCTACCTTGACGTGCGTAGGGATTGAGTCGCCCTCAAAGACTAGCTTAACGCAGCGGCTGTTCCCGAGGCGGCTTATATGCTTAATGACCACTCCTTCGTACGCTGGTTTTATCAGAATGGGTAGATCCGTGTTTGGGATTGCCAAGTCAATGTCGTAAATGACACCTGCAGTGCAGGTTCCAGTCATCGGTACGACCGCTCGTACTTTGACATCTCCAAACTCTGTCATCATTCGAAGCTTCTGCAGCGTATCTGCATGTGTTGTGTCAACGGCTAAAACGTTCTTACGTGTGTTCAGCCGGACCTCTTTGATTTCATTCTGCGCTATTCCCTCAAGAACATTAGAAATGGCTTGCCTGTTCAATTTTCGAAGGCTGGCGGAAGGATCCACGGGCATGAAGAGAATGGTATGCGGCCAGCGTTCATTCCTTGCCTTCACGGTTGACGTGCTTGCTGGTGATGACGTCTTGATTAGCCTCCTTTTGGCCTTGCGGCTCATCACAGACACGAAGCTGCCATCTGATGAGTCGTCGCCGTCGACTGAGTAGATGTCCGTGTCTTCACTGGAGCTGCTCCAAGAGCCTCGTTTCCTTGCGGAGCTTACAAATGCTGAGCTGTAGCCAGACGGGCCAGCAGTTCGTTCTTCGTCCATGTGCACGAGAGCAGGAGCATCTCTTGAGCCGTCGCTGGTGATGGACCATGAGCCTTGAGCCACAGAAGAGCTTGAGGGCGCTGACATTTGACCACGTGGGCCTGTAGAAGTCGCCGCTGCCATCGCCACAAGGCGGGACGCAGGGACGTCCCAGGAATCGTGGAAAATATGACGAAAAACAGTTAGTAGTGACAGACGCGTTCTATCACTAAGTAACTTCGTCGTCGTCCACCGACGTTTGGAAGCTATGTTCCCAGAGATAGAGGTGGCTGATTCTAAAGCGGTGGACACAATAGCCGCCCTTCTGCTGCCTTTGGTGCCCCAGCGTCGTCAATCTGTAATGAACAGCGTTTGGAAACCAATAAAGACCGCAGTGTTGCCAGGGCATCTCAGAGACTTTGGAGATGCGCTGGGGCTTGCTTCCCACGCGAGATCGGTTGCAGCGATGGCCGGTGCTTTGCACTTCCACTTGCCCCAACTGCGTCACGGTAGAGACCAATCGACACGCGACCATTGAATGTGTGGTTTCTCACCTTTTTTGGCCTGTGGTTAATGCTGGTTTTCGGGGAAAGGGTGTGCAAACTTTCGTGTCCAACGGCCGATTTCCGCGTGGACACTTCTCCGCTCTGTTAATAGTTGCGGGGCTGTTGAGCCTTTGAAGAAACCGATGTGAGGCCGTAGTTGCCAATTGCCGCCGGCGTGCTTTGTGGCCGATACTGGGGAGAATGAGACGAGAGATCCTCGCGTTCCTCTCTGAGGAGCTTTTCTTCCTCGGGGAACACGAGTTTCTGTGGCATTGGTAGTGACCGTTCATCAAGGTGGAACACGAAAAAGTTACAATTTATTTTTCGACCGACTTGGTGCTAAGCAGCGCCCATTGAGTTGTTATATATGATTTCACTTGTTACAAATTGTGTTTCATTGCATCTATATATCGCTATACTATTGTATCATGATATCGCCTTGAGTTCTTGTGTACATGTATGTCAACATTGTCATGTATATTAGAGCAAATGTCTTCACTGTAACGTTGTGATGTTGGCCGTGATACATAGATGTGCCGAAGTGTATGTGCCCTGTTACTGGAACGGTATGAAGCCTTTGTGTACTGTACATACTGTAAATAAATTTCTTCTAAACAGAAGTTTTGTGGTTGTGTTTGTGTGAACCATCGAATGTACATGTTCTTTCAACGTCATCTCATATTCATGTTCATGTAAATGACGTCTCTTTTGTCATCATCGTTAGAGTATGCCTAAGAAGAAAATGTTCTGTTGGCTGTTATGGACGTTTGTGACTTTAATTTTTTTCTAAACAGAACGGGACGGCTTTTTGCTCTCCCATAGTAATGTACATCGAATACTTTCGAGGCTTCGTCTTCATGAGAGTTAAGAACGTAGTACCTCGCACGGGATGGCTTTAAACTCTCCCATAGTGGAGAACCTAGTACTCTTAATCGTTACCCCCTTTTTCTAAACACACAGAACGGGACGGCTTTTTACTCTCCCATAGTAAAGTACAAGTTCTCTAAATCTTTATTTTTGTAAACACAGAATAAAATTCTCTAAACATAGGGGTGTTAAGCCAAAGTATTATTTGTCAAGAGAAGAAGCAGAAGGTGTTTAATCAGAAGAAGGAGGGGAGGTCGGCCTGAAAAGCGCATTTCTAGCCTGCTACTCCTCACGGTGGTAAGAGGAAACGGGAAAGAAAGAGGAGGGCTGATGAGGATTGGTTGTGGTGTAGCACAATGAGTCACTGCACACAATGTCTCGGTCGGTGTAGGACACGCACTTAAGGCTCTACATCAGCCGATGCTCTAAAGACGGCAATCGAAACCTGTCTTGCTTGGAAATGCGAGCAGGCCCTTAAAGCTGTAGTGGGCGTTGTCCGCACGTTTTCAAGCACCCAAAAGTTTCTCTTCAGAAAAGGGTTGGCAATCTAGGTCATCTGTGAGGCGCTTAAGAGATTGTCTTTCAACTGCGTATAAAGGGCACACACACACACAGGATGCGTAATTAATAGTATCTGGTGTGTCACACAAGTTGCAGTTTGGATTTTGCTCTTGTCCAATCTTGCATAAGTATCGTCACGTGTATGCAACACCCAGCCAGAGTCTATGTAGTAGAGTTTCCTGGTCTCTCCTCAGTCGGAATGGAAGGCGAAAATCACGACAAGAGTCAAGCCTATAAATGCGCTCGTCGCGGTACTCCGGATCATTCTCTAGTGGTTGCATAAATGTCTTCATGCCTTTATACAGCGAGGCGTAACGAGAAAAGTTAGTTGATATCATTTCGCTGCTAGTTTGCGCCATTTTCGCTTCTGCATCAGCTTGTTCATTCCTAGCTATGCCACAATGACTGGAAATCCATTGCAACGCAACGGTATGTCCGGATTGAAATGCCTCATTCAATATATTCATTATGTCACACACCAGGGGACTTTATGCAGTGCCTTGTTTTATGTATGTTCTAATTAGCTGGAGTGCTAGCCAGGAGACGCAAAATAATGTCCATTTCACTGAAATCCGCTGTAAAATGTAGCACGTAGCTTGTCGAACGCTGGTTAGTTCAGCGGCAGTAGATAATGTCCGGTGTGCTGTTTTGAAGCACTGAGTGACTCCCTTTTGTAGGCACTGAAAGCTGCTGCTGAGGAGGCCTGCGTGACAAGGCCATCTGCAAGAACATGCACTGTGTATCCGTATATATAGGCAATATACGACAAGGCGAAATGCTTGAGACCGGCAGTTAGTATTTTTGACTTCTTTGTTATCCTTGCCATCAAAATTCGCACGATCGGCTTAGGCATTGTCCAGATGGTATGTCGAAGATCACATGTGGTGTATAATTTGAAGGCATCAGATCCAAGTGTGACATAACAGCTTCTGAGTATGCAGCATTGGGTCGTGTGTTAAATGTCTGCCAGTAGATGGTCTCGATGCCTTATCAGTAGCTTCAGATATACTCGCCATGGTTCGTGTTGAAGATAAATACGAGCTGGACAAGCACGTGCTTCTGCAATAGTGCCCCATCTAGAAGTACATCGAGGTATTCCTAGGCAAATTCTTAGGACATGCGCCTGAACTGCCCCGACTGTACGTACAGTCGCTGTACAAGCACGGGAGAAAACAGGAGCACTGTAGCGAAGATATCCAACAAAAAGTGCCTGGTATAGCTGCAGTAGAGATGATTTAGATGGTCCTAGTAATTTTTAGACGTATGGCGAATGACCTAGACAAATCCGTCTAGTCTTTCTTTAGCGGTGAGGTGTGCTTTGACTAAGACAAATCACGATAAATGATAACTCCGAATAACATGTGATGAGTTACAGAAGATATCATGTTCCCATCGATCATTATGGGGTATCAAGCCATGGACTTTTTCGTGAATGGCAAGGTTGTACTTTTCGTCGGGGACAGTTGCAGTCCGCGAATACTGAGGTATGCAGAAATTGTCGATACCACACGTTGTAGTTTCTTTTGTACTTGCAATCGTGTTAGACTCGCGCTCTATATGCAAATGTCATCTGCGTACACAGACACCGAGAATTTGCCTCCTAGACTAACGAGCTTCTTAACGAGGCCAACAGGTACGATATCAAATAATGTTGGGCTCGGGACTCCACCTTGAGACACGCCACAATAAGAGGAATGCTTATTTGTGTCACTGGCGGCAGTAGACGTGAATATAGTTGCTTCTTGAAGATAGCTGGCTATCCATTGATGCATGCGACCACCAATGCCATAGTCTTCAAGAGCATTTAGAACGGCGTCATGCAGAACAGTATCAAATGCACCTTTTATATTAAGAAATAATGCAGCCGTTAATCAGCGGCGCCATTTCTGATGTTCAATGGTTGTTACCAAATCAATCACACTGTCAATTAATGACCTTCCCTTCCAGAAGCCAGTCATGGCGTCTGGATATACTCTTTGTTTCTCTAGAAACCATTCCAAGGGCACCAAAAACATTCGTTCCGTGAGTTTTCCTACAAAACTGGTTAGCGCCACAGGTCTGTAGGATAACATATCACAGGGAGACTTGCCTGGCTTCAGCAATGCCACAATTTTGCTAGTTTTCCAGTGTGCCGTTACCGTTCCAGATGCCCAAGAAAGGTTATACAAAGACAGCAGTTCTTCAGTTTCCCGAAGACCGATGTGGCACCGGGTAGCATATGTGATTCCATCAAGCCCAGGTACACTGCAACGTTGCGAAGTGGGCATAGCCGCACAAACCTCTTGCAGCGTGTAAAGGTTGATCGAGATGAACGTCTGCCGTAGGGGGTACTCACCGAGTTAGTGAGTTATTCGTTGTTGAAGAGCCAGAGAGGTGCATGCAGAATTTTTCCGCTATCTGTTTCTGATAATGACCAATGCACGGAAAGGACGTACTTGCTCAGTAGAATATGGTAGAGCTCGTACGACGTGCCATATCTTAGACAGTGGCTTTCGTGGGTCCAGGGTGGTGCAAAACAACTTCCATTTTTAACGGCCAAGCTTTTCTAAGTACCTCTAAATTTTCTTTTGCACGTTGCGAGAGGTCCTCAGGTCTGTGATCAATTTCGTTCGCCTGTGTTTGCGTTCAGCTTGAGGACGAACTGCCCGCAGCTCTTCGTATACCAAAATCGACCACCTTCTTGTAATTAAATATTGTGACAACACTTGTAGTGGTCTGTACTGCTGTGGCAATTCTTTCTTGAATTTCTGTCGGAGAAACTATAGAGCTACAAGACTTCTAGCTCTTCTTCAAAAGCCTCCCAATCTGTGCAACGCCTTTGAATTGTTGCAACGCCGGTATACTTTCATAGTTGTACCTAAGTAGGAAGGTGATCATTACCATATGTTTCAATGTCTGCACACCAGGCGACGGAAGTTGAAAGGCACCGAGAAGCGATAGCTATGTCGAGACAGCTGGTATGCGCTGAGCCACAGAGGTATGTCGGTGATCTGTCGTTATGAATATGAAGGCCAATGTTGCTAGAAGTCTAAAAGTTTTCTTCACCGAGTACTCATGAGGCAGCTGCCCAAAGATGGTGATGTCCATGGAAGTCAACTACGATGACTTGAGGTCCTTGACTTGAGTCGATGACAAGTTTCAGGTTTCCAGCGTCAAATCTCTCGGTCGGTGAAATTTAACCACCAATGATTGATATTGCACGTCTCTAGCTTCAACGTGATGGAAACGTACTCATTGCTGCTATGCATAGGTATTTGGTTATGGGAATACGTGAGGTCACAGCGCATGAATATTAACGCATTGCTAGGGTTTCCACTTGTCTGGGAAGTGAATTGTTCATATACAGACAGTCTGAAGGGTGAAGTCATATTCGGCTCGCATATTACAGCAACAGGGAATCGACCATTCTACATTCTCTGTTTAAAATCTCCGAGGTGACCTCGTAGCCCTGGAGCGTTCCATTGTAATATACAGAACGACTAATCCTTCCACTACTGATGACGGTGAGGCTGCCGACGCCATGATTTTTGTTGGTTTTAGATAGCACCGAGCACCGATTCTAGTCCAATATTTGCACTGCAGCCTTGGCGACGGACGTTTTGACATCAACAAGCAGCATTCGTAAGACACGAATTAACTGCGTAAGCATTGCTTTGATTTGCACATCCTATGACGAAATCGTCATTGCTGGTTTTCTGGCCCTTGCACTTCAGCACTCCGAGGCGGTAGAGAAAGCCATGAGGTCTTGTCCGTCACGTTCTTCAAAAAAGGTGTGTTTCGAGGTTGAGATACCTCTTCAGATATAAGGTGATCTCTCGCTGACTCATCAGGCAATACAGGCTTTCGTACACTTGTCGATGCTGACCTTCTTTTGCGGGTACGAGAGCGCCTCTGGCGACAGTGAACCTTAGAAGCCGGTTCTCTGTGCGTAGAGTGACGTCGTACCATCTTCCTATGGTCATTTCAGTCTTTATTATGGGGCAATCTTTCGACGTCGACTCATGCGGGCCATCGCAGTTAGAGCACTTCAGGTTAGATACCCCGCATGACGACTCTTCATAATCTCCGCTGCAGCGGGGACACGTTAACCTGGTCACGCACATCGCGCTAACGTGCCCAAGTTTTTGACTTTTGCGGCACTGTAATAGCCTAGGTAGGTATGGGCGGACGGTATGCCTGATATAGCCCACTTTCACATGTCATGGCAATGTGTCCCCCTCAAAAACTATCTTCACACATTTAGACTGTCCAAAACGGTGTACCTCTGGGAGAGTGACAGTCGAGGATATCAGCGTTAACAGATCACTGTTATCGATATCCTTGTCCTCATCAGAAATCACACCAGCAACGGTGCAGCCTCCATTTATAATGAAGGAGCGCACAGGTATGTTGCCCATATAAGTCACAGACTTCAATGCATTAAGGTTCGCTCGTGTAGAAACATCAACAGCGAGTATATTCCTTCTGGTATTAATGCGGACTTCTTTTATTTATCCTGGAGCTATCCTTTCAAGATACGCCTTGAGAGCTTGTCTATTCAGGGAATTCAGGCTGCCTGTAGCAGTGATAGGGATGTGGGCAATCGTGCACGTATGCGGAGAGGACGATGCATTGTGGTTGAGGTCACTCACACTTGAAGTCCTGAGAAGCTTCCTCTTCAATCGGCGGCTCGTGGCCTCAGCATATCCACCGTGGGATTTCATGTGATCCCCGTCAGAGCAGCTCGATGACCTTGGCAACAACATGTTCAGATGCTCAAGCGCACCAGTCCTACTTGGCGCTTGCAGGTCACAACCCGGTCTTGGAGAAGAGGGGTGCGGAGCATCCGTCCTTGCTGTCGCCATCGCACCCGCCATGGAGGCGACAGTACGAGCAAATTTGAATAAAAACCCAAAGATGAATAGTAACAGCAACACAGTAGAGACTTCTCTCCTTTGTCTTCCTAGTACGTGTCAAGGATACCCTGTGGACTTTCTAGTGGGAAAGTTTCATCGACCTATTTTTTACACGTATGCCTATGTTACTGTTTTTTGTGTTATAGACCCTGTACCTTGTGTTAGCAGCGTCCTATGATGAAATAAATTTTTTTCTGGACAGTTCGAGAACATAGCAATATTAATCATTGAAGCTGGTTTCAGAGCAAGCCATTCGGTTTACCTTGCTTTGGCAAAGAACGAGCCATTTTGTCTGCACGCGCATAACTTCAACAAGAACGCAGGAATGAACCGTAGGCATCGCCGGCGTACACACGCTGATGCTACAAAACATGATACGATCTTCAACTTATCACGTCGTCATGACGACACAAGTCGCCAAAATTTTTTATGGCATCGTGACGTCACTATGACATGAGTGCTTACTAAAAGGTTGACTGAGGAGGTGATGCAAAAACATTTAAGGTGCTGAGAACTTCCAATCAATGCGATCCAAGAGGCCATACTATATCAGGTAGGCTGCGAACAGCTTTCAAGCGGGGTGAATACAATAAACTAAAGAGAAAAAAGAAGTGCGGAAGCTTACACCAAGTTACAAAAGCCTTGAAAGGACGAAGCTAGTCAATACAATAAACTAAAGAGAAAAAAGAAGTGCGGAAGCTTACAACAAGTTACAAAAGCCTTGAAAGGACGAAGCTAGTCAATGGTGAAGTCTATTTTAATTGTTTTTAAGTGGTTCGCTCAATTCAGCTAGATGACGCGAGGTTGTCTGTCCGTTGCTTCTCAGCGCAGAGGCGTTCAAGTTAAACCACCAACTACCACAAACACGACATTGATGTACAAACTCCCGCGACAAGAAAATCCCACTGAAACCAAGCGCTCGCACCTCTCAAAGATGTACGAGCTGCCATGCTACGCGTACACGGCTTCCATTGCTTCGAGGCCTTCTCGTAGCTGACGTTGTCTTTCCCGTTCCCTAGTGGTATTCTCCCTTTCGATTGATTGATACGTGGGGTTCAACGTCCCAAAACCGCCATATGATTATGGGAGACGGCGTAGTGGAGGGCTCCGGAAATTTCGACCACCTGGGGTTCTTTGCCGTGCACCCAAATCTGGGCACACGAGCCTACAACACTTTCTCCTTCATCGGAAATGCAGCCGCCGCAGCCGTGATTCAATCCCGCGACCTGCGGGTCAGCAGCCGAGTACCTTGGCTACTGGACCACCGCGGCGGAACCGGTATTCTCTCATTGTATACACCTTTAAAGCACTCCGTATGGAGTTTCCAGCGAAGCTGAAACGTGCAGCTGCAGTGTTTTTCACAGGGTTAATCCCGTTAGTTTGATAAAGTTCTTTGTCTATTACTGGCTACGTCGGTCCAGAAATCTTGATTGATGCTTGCCGTCAGTCTGATGCTCTTTTAATATTTAGTGGACTGGCAGCCACTAGTCGGATTATTCCAGTTTCTGAGAAAACACACGTTCATGCTGATAATAGCGTTTTTTCTACGCATGAGGCAAGCTGCCTCATGAGTCGACTCACCAAGGCTCACTCAAGCTCAGGTCAAGCCATGATTATGAGGTTGCGTGAGTCTGACGAAGTGATATATAGGCAAGTTACAGTAGAAGTAAGACAGGTTAAGGAAAAGTTTAGTGAGTCTGAGTCTTAAAAAGTCCCGTTGAGAAACGTTTTGGTGAGTCCAAATCCGTGTCAGACCTAGGAGCAAAATAAAAATGTTCCTTCAGTGAGAATGAGTGAGCTCTAATGTATTCTACTTACCTATGCACGTTCGTACGCACCAATGCTTTTACTTCCGGCTTAAAAAGCTTCCAGCCGCCTTAGGCAAGCGCATAAAAGACATTGTGACTGTTTGCATGTCTTTGTTCTGGCAAGCCGACCTGAAGACTACAAGTTTATCTAGACACCCTAACAAAAATACAGTGCATAACCACTAGGAGTTCGGAAAGCTGTCGTGGAAAGAGAAAACGTGTGGAGCGGAGGGGATTCAGTAGAATTGACGAAGAACAAAAGTAGACGACCTTCACTTCGAGTCGCGTTGCGCTGTCTCATTAGGGATCGCGTGTGCCTTTTTGAATAAAAGCTTCGTCCAAAAAGTACGCCTTTGTCTAAGAGCTAACTTTATTTTGTCAGTTACACAGAGCTCAGGAAAGCCGAGTTCAAAGCTATAAAACCGCGACCAAAAAAGATCCAGGACTATACATAATAAAGTTTTATTTGAACGCTGTCTGTCTTACTAATATTTTTTTTTTAAATCGCGAAGTACCGAAGGAATGGTTTGTATAAACTATAGCACCTGGTCCCTTTAAGCACATTTGCATACGAGCTCCGAAGCTGGCTGCGAGAGCCCTGGTGCGGAATTCCTCGCATCCTCGCTTTTCGGGCTTCATAAATTTCTCTGTGATCGAACGTTGGGTCTCCCGAGGTTATAGACTTGAGCGATCGCGCAAGGTACTACGCTCTCTGTGAGCAGTAACAATATACGCATAAGCAAAATCTATGCAAGTGGTTATAACTTCTGATCAGACACCCCAGCGCGTCAGATACGGGTTTACCAGCTTTACATTTCCTGTGCAACGGCTTGAATGTAGATATTTTTATAAACTGCTATCATCTAGGTGCCATTCTCTGAGACAATGCTAACGCTTTTCTTTGCTTCCCTCAGCCGCGATTCCGTGGCGGTGGTCTACACTGAAAAAGACAAAAAAAGCTCATTTAAAGATGATCTTGTCGTAATGAGATTCATCCGATTGCAACACAATGACCCGAAAATCCTTAATGGTTAATTAAGCGTGTTTTAGTTTATGTTTTACGTTCTCCATCCAAAAACTTTGCAATTATTGATAGATAGCCACGAATCACCGAGCAAAATTTTTATAAAAGTACGCTCATATCGTGGTGGTACGCGGAAAAGCATGGCACCTGAAATGTGTCTCTGCAGGTGGGCTGGTCACTTGCCTATTCACGTGCCATGCGCAGTTTAAAAAAATGCTTTTTCTGCTACGAGATTGTCGGCAATTTGTCATTTCTGATATGGCGCTTTGATATTTTATCGATATGACTCTGAATTTCACGTCGTCGCATTTCAGTGTCACTGGGCTACAAGGGCTACAACACTAGTGTTGTTGGTTGCCTGTTGAAAGTGAAGTTTTAATTTGTAGAGCACGTCAATCACGGTGCCACTCCCAACATGAAAGAAGATAATAGAGAGAGCACTGGGAAATACGATTATAATAATAATATTAATAATAATAATAATTATTAGATTATTATTATTATTATTATTATTATTATTATTAATTATTATTATTATATTATTATTATTATTATTATTATTATTATTATTATTATTATTATTATTATTATTATTATTATTATTATTATTATTATTATTATTATTATAAACAATAATAATTTCTTCTTAATATTATTATACCTGAAGTTCACTGTCCCAAACGACCATCCGTCGAAGTGAAGGGCTCCAGAAATTTTGACCATCTGGTGTTCAGTAATGCGCGCTGACATCCTACAGTGCACGGGCCTCTACAGTTTAGCCTCCATCGAATTATGGCCGTCACGGTCGGAAACAAAACCACGACCTGAGGTTCAGCAGCCGAGAAACAATAAAGAACTGAAAGAAAGAAAGGGCTTGAAAAAAAAAGAAGGCAACGAAGATGTTGGTGATAGGGCAACAAAATTTGAGTTTTTTTTTTTCTTGCCACTGACACAGCACGTGGCATAGTGGTCCTGCGGGTATTCCGCTCTAGGGTGCGTCCTTCATGTTGGTCGCTGTCAAACACCGCCTTAGCTACGCCCGCACGAAGGATTCTATCAAAACCGATGCGCTGCATGCACACTAAAAGAGCCAATCTCTCCCACGACACGTGCGATAAAGGAGCTTTGCTCGACTGGGCTTAAGACCGGCCCGAAATCCGCTCTCGTACAGACATTACACGTCTGAAATTTCGGGGACTATGTATAGAGATAAACTCTGAGCCTTGGTCGGCAAATAGCGCTTCTAAGACTTAAGCGCTTTAGAGAGTTAGGGACGCTGCACTGTTTGTGAGAACGAGGATTAAGCACTTTTATGCAAAACTACGAAATGGCATACTTCAAGTATTTAGCGTGAACTTCTTGGAAACTTTCTATAGATTGGAAGGACTTTGTAAGCATTCCCGAAATGGCTGAAGATTGGCGCTGCAAACCACTGATCTAATCTTCAAAGCTTGTGTGTGAGCAGTCGTAAAACTTTGCAAGAGGCCTGTTCAGTGGCAGCAGCCACACCAACCAACTAACTGTTCGCATGCTCCTTTCAACTTCCCATTTTTAGAGCTGTTTGTAAGTTACTGCGTTTTTTAGCGGAAATGGCTGCTCTATTCCGGCCTTTTTTCGACGTTGTTGAATGGCCTCCCAAATGCGCCTACAAAACGCCGAATGGGCTCGTTTTTGTCGTCACATCTGTCGAACAAAATGCGTTAAGGAGACTCCTTCCACAACTTGGCCTTTATGTAGTGTTTTTTCCCGAAGCAGCGGCAAGTAACATCGTGGCTTTGTGGTAGGACACCTGTTTGCCACGCGAACGGCCAGGGTCCGATCCTCAATGAAATCGAAGATGTTATTCTTTATTTTTGTTTGCTTCATTCTCAATTTTTCGCTCACGGACGATTTTTAGCTCACAACCAATGGTGCCAAAGGCGACGGCAGAATGTCTGTGACACGAGCTCTCTAAGGCTATCGCGTTAACAGAAAATGTCCATTATCATGAAGCAGCATGCACTAGGTCACCACCCAAGCACTCTGTAAATGTGTGAAACAGACAGAGAGAAATAAAGATGCAAGGAAAGGCAGGTGCGTCTGGTTAGCCTGGCCTTTCCTAGCACCTTTATTCTCTCTCCCTGTTTCACATGACAAGTTGCGTCGTGCGATGCCTAATCAGTGTTGGTTACCCTGTGTGATCGCTTGTTACTATTTTTTTTTCACCAGTGAGGCAAGTAGCGGAATTCACTTAACTTTAGTGGCACATAAATATATGAGAGGAATTTTGAAGCGGAAATTCACGGTCGATGCCGCGTGTGCCACAGATAAAAAGAAATAGGAAGAAAGAGAAAGGGGAAATAAATTTGGAAGCACCGTACGGTGCTTCTCGACACACGCTGACATCACGAAGTACACGAACTTCTACCGTTTCGTCTCTTTGGAAATGCGACCGCTGTGACAGGAATCGAGCCCACGACCTTTGAGTCAGCAGCCGCGCACCTTAAGCTGTGCTCCACTTCGGCGGACAGAGAAAGTAATGGAAAGAAAAAGAAGAGCGAAAATAAAAACATGAAAATAACAACTAGAAAAAGAAAAAAAGAGAAATATACTCGTCAATAGGTCTTTTTAGACTGTTCTTCTGAAGGTCTCTTTAGTTTACACAGTGCTTCTGAAGGTCTCTTTAGCTTACCAGCGCTTCTTAAGTATTTCGATCATTTTTGGCAGTTCTCATTATTTTCACAAATGAGTAATTATTGCCTCCCTTTCAAAAAATAAAAAAATTCTGCTATCGCGTTTTGAAAAAGTAATATTAAAGCGACACAAAAACTTTTACCGCGGGCAATCTATTATTTAAACAAAAAAAACTTTACGGCTTTGTCACGACTTTTTTTCTGACGGCACTGCTTTAACAGATGATGTTCTAAAGCACAGAACTGAAGAAAGGCAACTGATTGAAAAGTTGCATGCATATTGAGAGATAAGTTATGTTATCCTCTTCCACACTTCAAAAAAATATACTCATGATTTCTTTGAAGTAGTCCTGACTCGCCTAGCAAAATACTTTTTTTAAAGAGTCATGTAACGTTCTTTCGTGTCGCACTACTGTGCGAAGATAGTATGAGTATGATGATCTCAAAACGACGGTGACGTGTTACCTTTAAGAACTACGTCACGTGGCAGGTCAGGGATCTCCATAACAAGTCAATAATTTCTTTCAGGGAACATAGCTCCATAAGGTCGAGGCTTGTCCGTTTGCATGTGCCGTAGCCGTGATGACAATGACGATGACGCTGATGACGAGGATGATCACGGACAACGACTGGCTTGTGCATACAGATGACGTCTCGATGTGCTAACCGATGCATTTCGTACATACAAAAAAAAACAACTAACAACTGCCAGAGCAATGAGCCCAGACCTCGCGTTTGCCAACTTCAGGTTAGATACGGTACCACAAAGCACGCATATTGAAGGCAAAATGAAATTCACAACTCTAAATAACATACCAGCTATGACCATTAAACAATGTATATAACGGTGCACCGCGTTTTCACTCACTTACATGCGTGAGTTGTCCAGGTCAATGGTGATTTAAGGTAACACTGAATCATCCCACTGCGTCGCCCTCACATCATGAGTCACTTCGTGGATATGCCGTTATTTTTTTCTTAGATTGTACGTAATGACGATAACACAAGCTGCCACCGCCGATGAGAGGAGTCAACTTAACGCCATTCCGGAAAACTTTTTCTTCGAGCAGAAAAGGCCGATCACGGGTGGAAGCTTATGAAATTAATTTTATTACGCTATGCATAGTAATCGCGCCAACAGTACGGCACATGTGAAAGGTAGTAGATAGGAGAGTGTCTATCTGGCTAAAAACACTAAAAACTTGGAAGTCGTTCGTGTATCACCTTCAAACTCACAAGCGTAGCTTCGCTATGTATACAAACACATGAACCAGTCCGCTCAAAAATTAATGTCTGTGCACGTAACATGAGCAGTTTCTGACGACAATAGAATGTTTCACAAAATTACAGAATGTCTACCACGACTATACACAGTTCTGAAGTGTCAAAACCGCTCTTTGCTCATTGTCGGTTCAGTTCATTATTTTTTTAGTGACAGTTCAATGCTCTTTCATAGTTGACTACGAAGTTCTCCAAATAGTTCAACATTTCTTCTACGCACTACGTCACAATTCTTTTTTTTTTTGCAGATTTCGCAAAATACCCAGTATCAGCTGAGTGTGAACTATAGTCTCATTCATGCAAATGAATTCTCCAGAAAGCTGCGTACTCTAGTTCCTTACTATTTGTCTTGAAATCGCTTGCGGTCCGCCTCGGTAGAACTGTGGCTATGGTTTTGGCTGCCTACCAGAAGGTCGCGGGTTTCGACTGCGGCCGAAGCCGTCGTATTTGGACGAAAGCGAAACGGTAGAAACCCATGTACTGTGCAATATCAGTGCACGTTAAATGACACTACATGGTGCAAATTTCCAGCGCCCTTCGCTACAGCGTCTCTCATGATCGCATCGTGGTTTTCACGTGTAAAACCCAGATAATAATAGCCGTTTACTGCCAATTTGTCGCTTTCGTTAATAGAGATAAGAGCATACCGGCAGCTAGAGAATCAAAAGGGCAAAGAAAACTAGTAATTAAGGACACATCTTTTTTGCAAGCAAATGAGGAACATATGCAAAAATGCATAAAAGGTCGGCCGCTTGCACACGCAGACGTTAAAAAGAACAGCAAAAAAAACGCAGCAGCAATATCGCTGGCTCCCTCGTGTACAATGTAACGTAATGCAGTAAAAAGAGAAGAAAAAAACGTGGCTTTGCGCCCTCAGTAGCGACACAATGCACCCACCTCTTTTGTGATTCGCTGTCAACAATAGGCTTCCATAATGACAGTCACGCTGCCTTATCACGATGCCCGCGTATACGGACGGCTAATACAATGATCACATTGTTAGGAAAGCGGAACAATGACCGGATAGCCGCGCAGCTTCCCGCAAAGCTCAACCACGTAAGAAGCTTGCACGCACTGTAGTCATTGTGTCAGTCGGGAAGGCTGAATACAGCGACATCGCGGCGAAAGATGGAAGCTGAGAAGATGGTATGTTCAAAGAATAGTATTTAGTGGTGGCAATGGGCTCGCGATTGTTCAGCATGTATATGACGTCTCTCCTGCACTCTGAAGGAGTGCGATCTCAAGGTTGCTAGTTATTATCTGAGATTTTTTAGTTGCAAATACCACGAAGTGATTATGAGGAACACCGTCATAGAAAGCTGCAGAAAATTTGAAAATCTGGTGTTCTTCAGCACGCGCTTCAATCTAAGTAAACGGGCCTCTATTATTTCAGCTGCTTCCAAATCAAAATCAACATAATATATTATTATTACAGAAATTAGGGTATTGCACCTCAGTATACAAAATGTAGTCGGCCAGTCGGATAATAAGCTGGTACCGTTCCTGCACGTCAAAATATGGCTTCAGAATGCAACAACCGCTACCGGGATGAAATCAGTGAATTTCAATTCAGCAACCAATTGGCATAACAACAACTGTACGTCTTTAGAGGCCACAAGCCCCATTTAATGTTGTAATCAAGTTTCGGCGTTGTAGTAATGCATTACTGGCGACGTGCGCACGCTGCACGTATTGCCACATGCATGCTCTAATGTAGGGCCCAATAAACCGTTAAAAACTGCATCACTATCATGACAATATTTGGGTAACTTTGGACTAGAGCATTTTGCACTAGAAATTTCTATTACAGGATATTTCAGCACAACTGGATGTTGGTCTTATTATTATGGAAGCCGGCTTACCAATACAAAAAAAATGCTTTCGCGAAGGGGAAGTTCTGAGAATTCGGCCCCGTGCTCCCAACTTATCGCTTGCAAAAATGTTACGGTATTATTTTCTTGTTTACGTTTGGTTTGTCTGTAACTACACATTTTTACACCAAAATTACAAAGAAAACTTCAGTCTGCAAGATACAAACCTAAAACGAGACTAATGTTAGAAACATGTTGCATTAATTTATTCCTTCACGACACCTTCAAATCGCACCATAAGGACGGAAGCTTTTCCAATGAGCGGAGAGTGAACAGACCTCAAAAAAAGCAAGGTCGCCGCACTAAAATATTTCAGATAAAAGTCA
Organism: Rhipicephalus annulatus; assembly: GCA_013436015.1. Classification (NCBI taxonomy): domain Eukaryota; kingdom Metazoa; phylum Arthropoda; class Arachnida; order Ixodida; family Ixodidae; genus Rhipicephalus; species Rhipicephalus annulatus. The sequence goes on along the minus strand of WOVY01001111.1, from coordinate 245,764 downwards.
AAATGTAACGAAATACAATATAAAAGAAAATTATATCACAGCCCACATACCGAATCGATCAGGCTTCGTATGCACCCGTGTATCTGAGCTTTTACGCTGCGGCAGTTTGCGAGGATTACCGTTTCATGGCGCTGTCTTCAACCCGTTCTAAGTGTTCATCAGGATCGCAAGCCCACAGCAGTAAAGTGCTACGCCAGTTTCATTCGTGAACGTTTAGCTTCGGTTCACAGCAGTCGTAAATTGTTGAGGCAGTGAGGCGCAGAAGTTGCATTATTTTATTTAGTTTTTATTTAAGGGGTTACTACGATTGAAGCGGGAAAAAAAGAAGCATCCGTACAAGGCGTCACCGCGACGCGAACAATTTCTGCACAAGCTTATATGCCGTAGAAGAAAGACAGTGTTGCAATACTTTTCGAAATGACTTTTTTCACTCGTTCGAGCGTGCTTACCTTCCCTGGTATACGCTACAGCTATAAAAAGTACTTCAACTCTAGTGAAGGATTGGTACGAGCAAGATATAATAACGTCGTTACGTTCACGAAACAGTTCACCGACCTTCAATTATAACAACTGTTATGTGCATTTTTACCTTCATTCAAGAGATTATTTGGAATGTTTGTTTCATGAGCGATGTAGCTAACATTAGACGATACCTTTCTTTGGCCGTCGTTACGCTTCGCAACAGAGGTCATAACTTTAACATTTCTGTCCTCAATAAACCTCCCCGTGTGCTCAGATTTGGGTGCACGTTAAGGAACCCCAGGTGGTCGAAATTTTCGGAGCCCTCCACTACGGCGTCTCTCATAATCATATCGAGGTTATGGGACGTTAAACCCCACAAATCAATCAATCAATAAACCTGTAACAGCATTATTAACGATTTAAAAACAAAACGGCGGCTAGCCTGAAAAAAAATAGGCCAATGCACGTGTGTGAAACTTACGAGCAGCCAGTGCCGAGTGCCTTCGCGCAGTCAGTTCCACTGTGGCATCGCGACGACTGAACTGTCAGGCGTGCAGATTTTTGATCAGGGAAACATGCATGCTCTTATTGTGGATCGATGAACACGGACTTCGCACGTCACAGACGTGGCGGCTGCGTACATTGGCCAGGATCGACGACAACCACAGTGCTTTCTACAGTCAACTCAACACACCAACCACGGCAGACTAAAGACCCCCTGCATCCCAACGTGATGTCACTGCATTTTCACTGTGTTTATCCCAATACTTTTCGTCTGACCCCAACATTGGCTATCTAGAGTAAACATTCGGTTCACCCTATAGCGCTAGTCTCGTCGCACACTCCGTATTTGAATCCCCTCGTGTTGCCGTTATCCTCCATGATGCTGTCCGAGATTCGCGACCTGATTATTGAAAGCCTGAAGACGTATTTTCAGCACACCCTTGCGAAACTAGTCATTCAGACAACAATGCGGAAACAGTAGCGGTTTCGATCCGAAGAACGCGGCAATATCAAGGAGGAGGAGGAGGAAGAATAAATGAGGAAGGACAGGGAGGTTAGCCAGTTCTCAGACCGGCTGGCTATCCTGTAAAGCCATCCACTACGCACAGTACAATGCAGTCCACTGCATTGTGCTGTGCGCCACGGTGGCTCAATGGTTCTGGGCCTTCAATACTGACCCGAAGGTTATTAAATTGAATCCCGTCTTACGAAGACTAAAGTTTGAGGCCCGTTCACTTAAATTTAGGTGCGCGTTAAACAACACAACGTAGTCCAAATTTTCGCAGTCGACCAACATCGGGCAGTTCAGCAGGCCCGTGAAGCGGTGGAGAGGCAAGACTTTGGCGTCCCGACATGACAGAGAAGAGCCCCGGCCATTATTCTGCCGGACAATTAATAAAGTTTTTCCCGTTCATCCATTCTCTTGCTGCGTCTCTCGTAATCATGTGGTTGTTTTGAGAATTAAAATCCAAGGCATATCATGTCGTACTGCGCAATTTTTGCCAACTCCAGGTAAAGAAGACATACGTTCGTTTTCTTTATCACACACTCTTACTGTGCCTCGTTATAATCACTTCCTTCGCATGCCACAAACCTTTTTCGAATTTCACGAGGGCACGCTTCAAGAGGCAAGAGCAACGAAACACATTGCTAGGTGCTCATTTCAGATGCAGCTGCATGAAAGGGACGCGGTACTGTATGGAATAAATTACACTCAAGATATATTCACTGGCATGCCGAAAGGTTCACAAGTCTTCAGTCATGTCTCAGTGTTTTAGAAGCTACGGCGAGAGCCATGTCTGAAGACGCACGTGAACTGTATGCCTAATGAACGCCATATATCAAGATATGGGAAAGAAAGTGCAATAATAAGGTGTCTACTTGCCTTTGCGCATCCATCAGACAGTATTTTTTTTCTTAATCTTGATTGAATGACGCAAGCACGCGTGCTCAACACAGAGCCACTTTGATTATGCTGGTACCACTGGCTTTTAAAGATAGTCGCGAAAGCTCTTTTATCCATACCGTTTTGCCTTGACGAGTTTATTTTCCGCCATGAACTGCGCAGCCTGAAACAAATAAAGTCTCCGTGTACACTGCATTTAGGCCGCACACATCAATAATAGTGGCAGCGAATGTGAAAAAAATGCAATAAGTGAATAATCAAAATATTATAGGTTGGACGAACATTGTAAGAATATGTGCAGAAAAATTGCTGCTTCGTGGAGCTATGGAACGAGCTGTCCACCACGTTGAAGCAGTGGCTAAGATGCTCAGATGCTGACTCGAAGGTCTCAGGCTCGATCCCCGCGGCGGCGGTGCCCATTTGACGGGGGTGGAATGGTGGAGGCCCGTGTGCTGTCAGGGAACGCTATAAAACGCGAGATGGTCGAAATTTCCGGAGCCTTCCACTACGGCGTCTCTGATCGAATCGAAGTTTTGGGGCGTAAAACCCCAGATATTATATAACTGTGGGATCAGCCAGCACGACAAACGAACAAAAAGAAAGAGAAAAAAAAACGACTCACTCACACTAAAGGGACGGCAGCCGTGTGTAACATGATAGCATGAAAAATGCGTGAATAATTATAAGTGTCCTCCTGTCTGTCCATGTGGGTGCTTCCCCCTTCAATAGCGGGGCTCAAGAAACTTTTCGTGGGAGCACCGGATAGCGTATATACGAATTCTGAGCATCATAAAACGGTACATGCTCGCTTTGTCCACGTCAGCTCCTGCTTCGCTACCACTACACGTGCGCCAATTTGTCCGGCGCGGAATGCGAAAGCTACACTATGCGAGTTTTTTACGTGACAAAAAAGTATGTCACATCACGTGACTAGTAATCACAGGATGGAAATCACGTAACATTGCGTAAACACCAGTCCGCGTGACGAAATTCTCGTAGCATCCCGTAATGACAACTCAAGTGGTCCAAATCAAGTAAGATTACGTCACTACTAGTGATGTGACGAAAATAACGATAATGACGTTCGCGAGCCTCAACTTGCCTCACCACTCGTAACTGGACACATGACTCGAATAATGTACTTTCACGTAACTACTCACGTGACTAAAAATCATGCAACATCCCGGAACATCTAGTCACACGATTGAAATCACGCAACCTTGCGTAACATGTCAACGTGAATTCTTCTAAAGTCTCGACATACCTTGTTGTATTGGCAAAAACCGAGCATCAATATTTGATTGTATGAGGTTTAACGTCCCAAAACCACCATATGATTATGAGAGACGCCGTACCAGAGGGCTCCAGAAATTTCGACCCCATGAGGTTCTTTAACGTGCATCCAAATCTCAGCACACGGGCCTACAACATTTCCGCCTCCATCGGAAATGCAGCCGCCCCAGCCGAGATTTGATCCCTCGTCCTACGGGTCAGCAGCCGAGTACCTTAGCCACTAGACCACCACGGCGGGGCAACCGAGCATCAGTAGCAAAACCTTAGCATTATTAGGAAAACATTAGCTACGCTGATGGTTCTAGCATTGCACAATTAATTTTCTTAGAGCGCGCCACTATCAACGCGACAGAGTTATACAGCTCGTTTAGCAGGTATTACAGAGATGGCGTTGGCGTCGTCATTGTGAGCAAGAAGCATGTGCTCTCTGCGAAAGAAAATTCGAAATAGATGGAAGTAATTAACTCACTAACTAACTAACTGACCAAGTCACTAACTAAATCAATAAATAAATATGACAAACTTTACTCTCAGTGAGAATCGCACCCAGCCCTTCTGCGTTCCACCACAGCTCCCCTTCATTGCTTGGGACAGCTTTAAAAAATGAAAACCTATACAAATATCATGTAATGCGAAGAGTATCTTTATCGAATGCAACGTTACGTAGCCGAAGCGCACATTCACGCAAGGCGTTAAAGTATGTATGTGCATTACACATCAAGGGAAGGGTTTAGAACCACACGCATTAGAAATGACTCAAGCATACTCTAAAATGATCAGCAACACACGAATTTATACTAAACGCGCAGCGGATGCTTGACTGATTTCCAAAAGGAAAACTTATGGCATAGTGGGCATTTGGCAGCCTTACTTGCAGTAAATACTCTAAGATACACTTGCGCGACTAGTATTGCTTGGCCGAACTTTCATCCCATTGCATCACGGTTAACGAGTCCACAGATGAATGAAGCGAGGCTAGTGAAGGCGGCCTGAAGCGGGCCCAATTTCGCTATCACGTTCAACTCGTAGCGGTAAACTCGAGCGTACTCCAACAATTTTGTTTTGCGTTAATAACAGAGTTACAAATAAATGATTGCGTTTCATCACAAGGCTAAAACATTTCAGATAGTGCATCGAGCTAGATTACAACAGATACTATTAAACGAGGTAAGCATTAAAAACGACAGTCACTGACTCCGTCACAGAAAGCCCATTAGAACATCATCGTCTTCTTGGTTGATTCATTGGAACCTAGATGTGTAGTTTGAACCCCCACCAGAGATCGGTCATAAATGTTGCGGCAGTGGCTTTAAAAAAAAGCTTTATAAGGACAACTTTCGGCAAGTGCAAAAATTTGCGGTGTTAGCGGTATCTTTGTCAAATATCAAGAAAAACACAAATTAAAACAATTTCAAGAAATATATAAAATTTAAATATAAATAAGTAAAAAAGAAATGAGTGTAATATTGAAACAAATACATAGCTATGTACATGTAATATTAGCACAGGAGTGTCTTTATTTTATATATAATTAAATACCTCCTTTTATACAACGTCGTGGCAATGACTCTCTCCCAATGCCTCCAAGAAGAGTAGTACAGTTTCAGAAAGCTTGAACCCATGTTTTTGTTAAGGTGGTGTGAGAACTTTTTACCGTATACTTTGATACCTGCGACATTGTTCAAAAATGTGCTTCATGTTTTCTCCTTACTTACAATTAAAACATTCAGGGTAAAGAACTAAATTTGGACTAGGCAATTGAAAATAAAGAGATGTAATTCTGCATCGCAGTTTTGTCTTCTTTTTTATACCACCCTTCAAAAGGGCACTTTTTTATCTGCACTATGTAGCGCCCAGCTTACGCCTTCTCTCGAATTTGTTGTTTTGCGCTAAGTGGCGAAGAGTTGTACTATATGTAGGAAAGTACTATTCTCCTAATCCTCCCGCAAGTACTACTGAGAGGAACTGCAGTTAACAGAGCAATGTAGTTTTGTGAGCTATCGGTACACAACTGTGATTGCCTGTTATTCAATAAGAAGGTGTTTAGCCTGGTGCATGACGTGTTGTTCAAGACTAGTGTTAAGCTCTTCTATGAGCCGGGTTAAGTAGCAGTACCTCAATTTCAACACTTCCCCACAGTTTAATTTCCTATCTTCACCACAGTTTTGAGTACGGTCAAGTACTGTTGCTGCGGTAATGTTTGCTAAAGCATGCCGCAACAAGAAACCAATCACGTCGACAGTTCGTGTCAGATTCTATTATTACAAGTGTAAAATCTAATAATAAAAAAGAAGCCACATTTGAATGGAACAAAACACAAAATACGACGGTATTCAAACGCTGATGGTACTTACAAAAATGGTAAAGAGGATAAAACTTTTGCCTTGCTAATACAATATCGAGAAACGCTCCTGCCGACCTAACGAAAGTGCTGCCGAATGCGTCCAAGGGCACAAGCTATATGGTGTGCCACTACAACTCAAGAATAAGGTATTTTAGGTATACTTCCTAATCACCCTTTGTCGTGAGAAAGGGCTCTCGGACCTTCGCTGAGTCTCTTCTTAGCACAGAAGGCCATCCCTTTGTCGTAGGAAAGAGTTCTGGGGCCTTGGCTGAGTCTGTTCCTAGCACAGAAGGCCTTGAAAGCGTTGATGTTCTTGCTGATAATTAGTCTTAGAGACCAATGCTAGAATTGTATTGTTTTCCTTTTTATTGTTTTGTGCTCCTATTTGTTTTTTCTGCGGCATGTCAATTCTACTTACCCATATACCTTTCCCTCCCCAGCGCAGAGTATCCAGCTGGTTTGAGAAGTGGTTAACGTTTTCTTTATTTCCATTTTTTACTTTTTTCCATCGTGTGTGTTGGCAGAACCTCAACTGCAAGTGGCTGATCCATGAATAGGCCTATCGTTCGAAAACAAAGTGCAGCCTTAACACACGTATACAGCGTATATACATGGGGGAGCACGGCGTGAAAAAATAAACAAATTCATGCCTAAAAGCTTAGCATCTCTGTGGAATGGCGTTTTAATGGACTGCAAACTGAGCGGAGCCTCAATGCTCAGATAAGCATTTGGAAAAACTGTACTGCTCAAACGTTCCGATTTACATGCGTAGACCTCTCATGATTCTTTTTGTGTGTAGCTTTAGCGAACTTTCCTGCTTTCCTAGCAGCAAACAAGATCCAGTTATACCAATGATATGGGAATGATCTGGGATAATGAATAAAGAAGTAATGAAGACATATCTATCATCAGGCCAACAAACACAGAAATCAGAGATTCGATGATTGACGTCTATAAAAACACGCAAATAGATGAGAGAAATGTAAATCCGGTGAAATTCATTGGGTCCTTCCTAGACAATTTACGCATTGCAAGACCCAAGCACACAGTTCCACTCTCAATCAACAAAAGAATGTGCCAGCGCCCTTGTGATTGCCTATGAGAAATAGCTTGAATTACAAAGTCAGCGCTTGCCAATGAGGATTAGGCACAAGAAACTTAGTAAAAATATTCCATGCAGTTAGCGCACAACAAAACATAGTGAATATTTTCGCACAAAACCATTGTAAATGCGTCGTAGAAATTCATGTGACATTTAATAAGTTAGCCTAAGCAGCTACTTTAGCTTGTTTGATACTTTTGAAATAGACATTTATTTTGTCCAGAGCAACCAAAGATGAACTAGTTGTACTGCCTCACACGCCCTTGTTCAAAATTTACGGATATATCGTACAATTAACAAGAAATATACTAACTTTGTGTCTTTTTTCTTCTACTTCTTTTTTTCGTTCAAAAACTGGTGTCATGAAGCGTATCTTCTAGTCAATATTGGTTGTTATAATGTTTCACTAATGTGAGGGTTCTCGAAACCGTATTCTAGGCTGTGAGGTCTTCTGTCTGGCATTTTTTTATTTAGTTCAAACGTTTCATTTATTCTTGTAAAACAATACAATAAAATGCATTTTTGATGTCCGGTCCAAAAACATCAAAGTGGCTGCTCGCGCATCCTCACTAGATCAACCGTGCGGAGCTCCCGTGGAAACGTCACTTTGCTTTGCGTAACCACGTCAGAAGAAGCTCATACCACGTTGTGACGTCAGCGCACAGTAAATATGAAAACGTTCTTTCAAAAGTGCACTAAATGACTACTTTTTGAGGGTGTACTTCTTCTTGGCAGTACATTTTCTGGGCTTTTGGGTGCTTGGTCTTTGATTTGATGCAAAAAAGCCGCAACTCAAGATTTTCATCTCTGTGCCCATTTAATATGGGTTTTTTCTTGTTCACTTCCAGAAAGCGGTCGGTACAAGAAAGGGAGACCATTAGGAAAAAACAAAATGAAGGGAAGACAAGAGCACGTAATGGATGAACGAACTTAGAAGTTAGAAAAAAAAAAGTACAAAATCTGCAATGAATATACCTAAACTTTTTTTCTCCTGTAGAGCGTGCTTTGCCTGTAAGACTTACGTGTATGTAAAAAAAGCCAACCTAATCAACAAAGACACGCTGTCGATGATTACTGGGAATTATGTTTCCGATCCTTGTAGGTAGCATTCCTGAAAAAAACTTCTCATAAGACACACGTACGAACATGACCAATAACAAAACGAAAACATGCCAGATGAAAAAAGTGCACGTCACTAACACACCAGGAGAGAGCACGAGATACTACGGCTGCCTGCAATAGAAAGAAAACGCCCAACTAGAGCACTCATTCTGCATTCCAGCTCCCAGTGGTTCGCGCGGGCCTAATAGCGTGGGAAGAGAGCAGCTGGCCACAACAGGACTGTATTCATCTGCATCCACGCATAGATGCTATATAATATGCACCTATAATGGCCGAAAGGAGATGCTTCATTGTTTACTTAGAGCGCAGCAAGAACACATTTAGGCGTACGCACTATAGTTTCTTCGACCAGCTATGTAGTGGGGCTCCATTGTCAACGCGAAGTGTCTGGCACCCTTTCTGAAAATTTAGCGAGTCTTCCTTTTTGGGTGTGAACATTTTGGAATATGTGCCATTTTTGTGCATGTGGGATTGTTTGGGCTCTCGAGCTGCTTGAATTCCAGCCGCAAATGAAAACTACTTTAGCACACTCATCGATAGTAGGGAGGAGCGTATCGCGTAGCGTCAACGTGCTGTGATAGGAATGACGTGAGAAAACATGAATCTATAAGCAGCGTGCAACAGAAAAGAGTACCAGATAAATGCTACAACCAGGTTGAACAGGTCGACTGCACCACAGTACGTCGAATGCTGACAAAAACAACCGACCCTGTTCAATGAATATGGCTCTAAAAAGCATTAGTAAAGTAAATAATAGTATTGCACCTGGTTTAACGCACGAAAAGCACGAGAAGATTCCGAGAGACGCCGTAGTTGCAGCCTCCGGAAATTTCGACCCTATGAGGTTAATCATAGTTCACCTAAAGCTAAGGCGATGGGCGTCAAACATTTTCGCCTCCATTGTAAATGCATTCGCCACTGGGATTCGACCTCACGATCTTCGTGTAAGTAGTGGAGTGCCGTAACCACTAGACAATTGCGGCGAAGCGCAGTAAAGCTAACCTACGTGCTAGAGTATTTGAAATACAAACTACAAAGTGAAAAAATGCAGTGTTCATACTTTCACGGGGTGTTGAAGTGGATACAGGGAGCAGACTGGATGTTCAGTTGAAACCGTTTAATCACCTCAATCCATGCACGGTAAACGGAAAGTTAGATTACAGCAAGACACTGGCACTGATAGCGTAGAACGGAGCGTCGGCTGTCGGTAAACTGACAGGCGATGACGAGCGTCGCCATTTATACATGTGCCTTCGAATATTCTAGCGCTATCGCTATCGGCCACACAGCTTCTAGGAAAATATGTAAGGCTCCCTTTGTGAGCGTCATCGCATAGAAAAGCTCTACGATTATCTCGACGGTTCTTTAGCCAATCGGCGTAGTTGCGCAAGGCAGCACTTACACATGTAATAGGGCGATAACAAAACTTGACAAAGGAGCGTGGCAGTGCGGCGTTGTCAGAAACACGCTTTGTTATATGGCGTATTTAGTTGGGCGTTTTCAAGCGCTCTAGAGCGCCCTGAAAAGTGGCTGTGCCTTCGGTTTGGAGTATTTGAACACTCGGACTACCTTCGGTTGGCTCTTTCAGAGCGTCGGCCTCTGACTTGAAGCGCGGCTGACCGCTCTGATTTCGAAACTAAAGCGTGGTGCGATCTGAGTGAGAGGATGGATTACGTGACTCAAGCCGGCCAATCACGTGGCTGCCGGCAGGTTGCAGGGTGAAGTGAGGAGCGCGAGCGTGCATTTTGGATGAGGGTGTCGCTGGGAGCGTAATAGTTAGTGCACATGCGTTGTTAACGGCGTTTTTGCGCGTGTGTAGGGCTGATTCACATCTACGAAATCATAAATGCATCATGTCGATAACAAGGTGGCTAGGCAAGGTGAAGAAAACGTCACTGCTGTCGTAAGCGCAGATCGCAGACAGCCTGCCTTGAAAATAGCAGTTCGGACAAGGACGATCGTCAGATTTATGTGCACAGCTCACAAGGCTTTCCATATCCCCAGAACTGTAAGAGAGAGAGAGAGAAAGAGTACAAAAAAGGTCAGACATGTTAGTGATGTTCTAAACAAAGCCCTGGACCTTAAACCAAGTTTCCGCACGTTCTCTGTAAACTACGTCGTTGAACCAGTGACGACATCCCACGACCTAAGATATCATGGTTGTGATAGGGTGCATATTACCCGGCTCAAGCCATATCATGACTCCTTGATTCAACCCGCGCTATAGTCGCCAGGATGGCTCCTCTTCACTCCCGGGAGCCATTGTAGTGAGGAAGAGGATGATTACGAGTTTGTTGTGGCTTCTGCTGTGCACGAGGTCTGCGTCTCTGTCAGACTGGTGATACAATGTCTAGCAACCGTTACTGCGTCCACAATAAATCATCTTCCGGTAGTACTTTCTTATCTTCAGCTTGATAAACTGGCTACCTCCTTTTCTAACATGAAAGCGATTTGGCCTAAATGGATAATTAAATGAACTTCACTAGGTCCTTTGGAAAGCGCTTTAGCACGTTGCGGGCCGCTCCCACGTCGGAACAGAAAGATGAAATCTCTCTGCAGCGTCGCGGGCCCGTTTAACTGCCCATGATAGTTGTTCGAGTTTGGAGCTGGTAGAACCACCTTCCCATTTAGAAGGCGTGGTGACTTCAACACGGCGTAAGGCGGGGTCACGTGTTCACTTGGTCACTACCAGGGCACGTGTTCTAAATTAGCTATATCATTACAGAAGGAATACGTATTAGTTGGCTGTGATTATTCTTGTTCAATAGCGTGGGGTGAGGGTACGTCCTGACGTGAAGAAGCCTGAGTGTCAGAGCTTGAGGTCTGCTTAGTTTTCTGTGTGGTGGTGGGTATTGCCTCCACGCCATCTAGCGTAAATGAGTTAAAACTAGTACTTTAAAAACTTATCAAAAGACAAGTTGTGTCTCGTCAAACTTCCATGGCACAAAAAGATAAAGGAGGAAAAATCACAACAGCATATCCACACAGTGAAAGACGATGAGTGGGGCGACGCGTCGGAACCGCGAATCGTCTCTATGTATGTATGTATGTATGTATGTATGTATGTATGTATGTATGTATGTATGTATGTATGTATGTATGTATGTATGTATGTATGTATGTATGTATGTATGTATTATGTATGTATGTATGTATGTATGCACGTATGTATGTATGTATGTATGTATGTATGTATGTATGTATGTATGTATGTATGTATGTATGTATGTATGTATGTATGTATGTATGTATGTATGTATGTATGTATGTATGTATGTATGTATGTATGTATGTGCGTACGTATGTATGTATGCCTCTTTGGAACGGACAGATGAACGCTTCGCCTCACTCATAATTCACTCCGTGGATATGCTTTGAAAACCACAAACGGCATCTAGTTATATTTTTCCTAAGGACATATACAAACAACGCCATCAATGCAGCAGCTCATAAACTAGACGTGGCTACATACTACTACTACTACTACTACTACTACTACTACTACTACTACTACTACTACTACTACTGAGGAGCGAACGACCCTTGGCGAAAAAAACTTCGTCCCTAAAATGTGGATAATAATGAGCTCTAAAGCTAGACCCTGTATTTACGTTAAGGGAGCTGCATTGTGCTATAGCATCATGTCGTCAAAAATCGGCCTCTGGACCAGACGGCCTTACGTACAATATGCTAAAGAACCTTGTCGCATGCCGTCATCTTCTACATCTGAGCTCTTCGCTATTCTGTATGCTCTAAAGTTTGTAAACTCGGTAGCAGACGCTAGAAAATGGGTACTTTTCAGTGACTCACAGGCCGCATTATGATCACTCTCCAGTACAAACAGGACAGTAATAAGTGATAGTATGACATACGAAACGCTGAAAGAGCTCACCAAAGCAAAGAAGGCGCAACATGAGATCAAATTCCAGTGGATACCTGGCCATTGCAACATTCCTGGAAACACAGCTGCCGATGAAGCAGCACGACAAGCACATCGTAAAGACGTTACTGTTTCTTTACCAATTTCGAAAAATGAATTGCGTAGTATTATAAAGAATTCAACTTTCAGAATGAGCAAAACTGCTTGGTTTGACCAAAGTACAAAGAGCTGCGATTTATATCACATTGATCCATTTATTGAATTCAAAATTACGCTGGCATTAGATAGAAGGCGGGAAACTCTAACTCACCGATTGAGGCTAGGCACCGCATACACAAAACATTTTTTGCACAGAATCGACAGAGCTGAAACTCCCGAATGCGAATTTGAATATATAGATGAAGACGTATGTCACCTTCTCATAGACTGTCCACATCATGACACGCCGAGACGCCGTCTTAAGTTCGAACTGTTCGCATTGGACCGCAGACCATTTAGCATGAAAAAAATTCTGGGCCCGTGGTCAACTGGAGTTTTACAGTCACACGCTTTAAAAGGATTAACACGTTTTTTACAAGACAGCGGGATCGCTGACAAGTATTAGGAATGAACAAACTTTCATTTGTAACACATGTACTTAATATGTGCAGTATCATGTGACACCCATCAGGTGTGTGTTGTGAAATGAATGACGTGTTGACTATTATGTACATACGAGCGAATGCGTCTTTATAAGGACCAGACGTGTGCTCTGCTGTTTTGTGCTGCAGTGGTGGACCGAATATTAACAAAGGACATTTCCAGATACTTCTTTCATTGACTTACCATTATGTTGTGATATGTGCGTATAAGTGTGTCTTTGCATATTTGTGCCCGAGTTTTCTATTTTCCATGCACTGTTTTGTATGTTTTGCTTCAAGATACTGTTCAAGTTTCAATCAACGGCTAAGGAGTAGCCGGCGCCATAATGGTGCACGAACATCTCTTTATACATCATATCAATAAAAAAAAGCTCTAAAGCAATCACTTTTAGTTGTTGTCTTAACACTATCAACATCAGCGAGTTCATTTTCTTCTTGCATTCCGACGCAATAGCGCTTATAATTTATAAATGTACGTATATTTTACTTAGCACTTAAACATTTCTTTGCTGACTCAAGTCTAACACAAGTGTTCCAGTGTACCAGCTTTTTTCCAGGTAGACTTGAACTCTTGGCGAGTACTATTAACGATGGTGCCATAAACATTGCTGCGGATGCGTTATTTTCGTCGGACACAAATATCTTCTTATTTAGCATGTAGCCATTTACCGGCTTTTGGCGTGACGGAAAAATTTGGGCTGTGGTTCAAAGAAACGACCACACGCATGATTAGCAAAAAGATTGGTAGATCCCACGTACAGTTGGAATCGATGATATGCGAAGCACAAGTGAGAAATATAGATATGTCACTATATAAAATCAGCACAACGTTACGAGGTGGAAGTAAATGATGCCGTACATAATTTCCATGTCATGATTATCATGTTACGATGAGACGTTTACCTTCATCAATATTCACGTCACGTGATACAAAACTTAGTATATGTGAAGCTAGCGAAACGGCCGCGAGCACGCTATGAGCCTGGTATGCTGTCATGTTCTTACATGACACACATGTCAGGATTATCATGTTTGCACCAGTGATATTTTATTGATGTCAGGTAACACCGAATTTGGTATATGTGGAGCTAGTAAAACAGTCACGAACGCATCATGAAGGGTCCAATATACTCCAATGTAGCGTTGACGCGCGCGCACGCGGGGCACAGTGACGCTACGTTAGCAAAACGCGGGTACTCTATAGTCTGACGCCAAGCGCGACCAGCGTCCGTCGGCGTGGCCCGCCAGCAAAAGCCGCTATATGCGACATGCCGCATTTTGCACCGACGCGTTACCCAGACAACACTGCGTCTCCCTCTTTTCGTGACGCAGGGATGCCGGACGCACTGAAACGCACATGCGTCAAAGCAACGCAGCGCGGCGCGTGCCTGCGAGTATATGGCAGGACCGGCGCCTGGCGTGGCAACGCTGGCGTGACCCGACGAAATGAACACCGGCAAGCAAGCGCAACGCGTCGCGTCGAATTGTATTGGTGCCTTGACTGTGGCATGTAGTCATGTTCTTGATGACACACATCTTAAGATTGTCATCTTTGCACCAGTCACATACCTTCGTCATCTATTGGCATCACGTAATACCGAATTCGGTGCATGTGAACCTAGTGAAACGGCCACGAGCGCATCATGAGCGTAGCATGTAGTCATGTTGTTACATGACACGCATCTCTTTTTTATCATGTTTGCACCAGTATCGTACCTTCGTCGTCTGTTCACGACCCGTAATACACAATTTGCTATAAGTGAAGCTAGCGAAACGGCTCCCAGCGCATTATGAGCGTGCCATGTTGTCATGTTTTTACATGACACGCATCTCATGATTATCATGTTTGCACCAGTCACATACAATCGTAATTCAGTCACGTACTCTAATACCCCATTTCGTATATGTAACGCTAGCGAAACGGCCGCGAGCGCATCATGAGCGTGGCATCTAGTCATGTTGTTACATGACACGCATGTCATGATTTTCGTGCTATGGTCTCTCGCTTGTGTTTGCCATGCAATCAAGGTCATACCACATCAGTTTTGCAACATGTCATGTGAAGGAAACCACCGCAAGAGCTGCAGGACCATGTAATGTAAATCGTGCATTCATGACCTACATGTCTTGAATATCATGTTATGACTGGTCAAATATGTTCTTCATACAGCCATGTTATGCCATACCAAGTTTAGTATCGTTATCATTATCGAAACGGCCAGAAGAGCGATAGATAGATAGATAGATAGATAGATAGATAGATAGATAGATAGATAGATAGATAGATAGATAGATAGATAGATAGATAGATAGATAGATAGATAGATAGATAGATAGATAGATAGATAGATAGATAGATAGATAGATAGATAGATAGATAGATAGATAGATAGATAGATAGATAGATAGATAGATAGATAGATAGATAGATAGATAGATAGATAGATAGATAGATAGATAGATAGATAGATGCGCTCAAAGTCACCGAAATTCGCTAATAAATGCGTCGCATCTAAAAATGAAAATGACACCAAGAAGCGTTGAACAGCAAAAAACTAGAATACCGCACATACAAAGCTCTTATAGTAACCATGCCATGAATCTTGAACATAATAACTCTACTTTGTGTTATTATGTTTCCGTTCAAGCTACGTATTATATGAAACTTAGCGTACGTAGACACTATCAGGAAGCGTAATAAAAATGTGTGCTTTGGCTTCGTAGCCCTGGCTGTGCTGCTACAGAAAGATTTTGTGAGGTATAGTAACAATTAGGAGACCCTAAAGCTTCGTATTTAGGAGTTGAATTCGATAGCGACAACCTGTTCCTATTGCGTACGTTAAACACTTAGTGCATGAAACTTTTTCGAATTTACTACGCACCTACTACGTGGCCTGAAAGGAAAATACTCGTGTGTGTCTTTTGTAGTGGCGTACCAGCTTTCAACCACAGAGCCGTTATGATTATCACATATTCTGACTCTCGTGGGGAATCGACGCTTACACCACACTCTAATAATGCAATATTTCAAGTAGCAGTTTGAAGCATGTATATAAGAGGCGTGTGTTTGTGAATCGTGAAGGCTACTTCCGCTGCATTTCCAAGTAGAGGAAGCTTTTTCCACTATTTTCAGAAGCGTAGGCATGGCCGTGTGGCATAAAGCATCCGTTAGCCACGCAAGCAACCTAAATTTGATCCCCACTTAAATCCAAACAACCCTTGTTGGGTACCCGCCTTGCTCCAGGATTTTTATCATTTAAGTATTTTATTTACATCGTTCTCAATTTTTCGGTCACGCATAAGATAATGTTTCGCTCACAAAAAACGACGCCGACCTCACTGCCGACACTCACGCTGCCGCCGGAATTATTTCTGTGAAACGAGCTCTTCAACTATAAAACGTTAAATGTTAAGCACAATTAGATTGATTGATTTGTATGTGGAGTTTAACGTCCCAAAACCACCGTATAATTATGAAATGCACCGTAGTGGAGGGATCCGGAAATTTCAACCACCTCAGGTTCTTCAACGTGCACCCAAATCTGAGCACACGGGCCATTTCTACCTCCATCGGGAATGCAGCCACCGCAGCCGGCATTCAAAGCCACGACATGCGGGTCAGCAGCCGAGTACCTTAGCTACTAGACCACCACGGCGGTGCCACAATTAGAGTGGGTACTTGATCTGGTTGGTATTGCACTTTTAAAAGTAATATGTTTTTTTTTAGTGCGCAGGGAACATTTCGAGCACAGTGCGCTCTGTCCTGTCTGTTTTCTTTCTGAAGCGTTCCCTGCAGACTAAGAAGGTATATTTATTTCAAAAATGGAACACAGTTAGAACGTTGAGTGTTAATAAATATAAATATGTTTCCTACTCCATTTTCTTTTTTGGGCAGCCATTCTGCATTTCTTCATATCCCTCGAAAATGGCAATGTGATCTCAAGAGAAGGACTTAACGCAAAGAGTAGTTTTACTGTGCACGATGGGGTCACCTTGGTCACATGTTCAGATTTTCTTTGGAAATTTGGGAAAACAAAGGGCATTGCTCGAGAGCAGCAATTATGATCTCTTGGAGTAAGCGCACATTGTTTTTTTAGAAACTTCATTTTATTTGCACTGCACAGTGGTGCACTCATGAAACGGAATGGCTTATGCTCCCCCAAAGTAGAGCACGCAAAACCAATACAGACAAAATTGACCTTTAGCTTATAATTTGCCTTGAAACTCAAGGTGGCAATCATAGCGCTCCAAATTGTTCTACACTTCTTGAAGACGCTTCCCATAGGCGAGCATAAAAATTCCACTACCTTTAGGTTTTGTTTCGGTGAACATGTCTATGGCGAAATCCCGGTGGATTGCTTGCATGGCTAAAACCGGCTTTCGGCGCCCCTCGCGAAAATTTTTGACAAGTACAGCCATAGCAGTCTGCAGCACTTCCATCCAATCGTTGTGCCCCTTTGTCTCATCAGCGCTGTTATAAACAGTTGCCCTTCAGATGTGCCATGTGATGGATGCCGACGTACGCTCCAAGGAAAAAAGAGCGGAAACTGAAGCGCCAGCACGTGCAGCCGCGCTGAAGGCCTCTCCACACGCGTCGTTCCAGCGTGTCAATCGGGGAAAAAAGGCTCAAGTTTGCGCAGCGCCATGCACCACCCTAGCGGAAAGAGGGCAAAGCTGAGGTCACTCGGACGGGCCACTCTTGCTGGGTTTTACCATTGGGCGCACAGCAATCGTGTTACTTGGGGCGCTTATCTCGCATTTTGCACGCTATGGGTCATGCTCCTTCGTCATTCTGGAAAGCAGGCACGCACTATACTGCTGCGATGTGAGCTGCTACAGAAGTTTAAACATGAAGAAGACCTGAAAACTGCCCGTCAAGCTCTACCGTTTCCAATGCAAGCAGTGCGCGAAGCGAAGGCAGCAAGAGTGGATAATGGCAGTTCGCCGATACCCCACGGTCTCATTACATTAAAAAATTTTTGTCGTGCACACTACTACAAACTATTAATTACCTAAAAATGCGATGGCTGGGCTCTTAATAACAGAAAGCGTGTTTGTAACTTGAAACAACTGCAAATAGACAAACGCTGTACATTTAGTGATTGGGCTCTGGCTTTCCGAGACAACCATTGGTAGTGTGAAAGCAGTGGAGCTTGCTAGTTTAATACACTTAAACTACCAAATGTTGTAGGCCCGTGTGCTCAGATTTCGGTGCACGTTAAAGAACCCCAGGTGGTCTAAATTTCCGGAGCCCTCCACTACGGCGTCTCTCATAATCATATGGTGGTTTTGGGACGTTAAACCCCACAAATCAATCAATCAATCAACACTTAAAATACCCTACTTTGAGCCCTGCAAGTGTTTTATTCCGCTGATGGCAATATACTTCTTGTCGCCACTCAGTGTAAACAAGTTTGTGCTGTGGGTTCGCGCTTAGCATTTATACGTACAGGCCTTACAAGCAACACCTACCAATAAGTTAGTATGATGTGGTGTTTGCGATGCTAGGATCGAAGTTGTGAGTTTGATTGTCGGATACGCCAGCTGCATTTTCAGGGGAGCGAAACGCATTAACAATGCGCTCATACTTTGGTGCAAGAATGATTTGATTGATATGTGGGGTTTAACGTCCAAAAACCTCCATTATATTATGAGAGACGCCGTAGTGGAGGGCTCCGGAAATTTTGACCACCTCGAGTTCTTTAACGTGCACCCAAATCTGAGCACACAGGCCTACAACATTTCCGCCTCCATCAGAAATGGGTGCAAGAATGACAGACAGGGCGTGTTGGTGTTGCATATTTAAAGCGTACGCTGGTACGACAATCAATGTAAACAGAGGCTACAATCTGTGGGTGTGCACCCTCTATCCGTTGTCCTTGTGCCTTACACTTCAAATATACTCAGGTGCATGTTCACATTACCGGGGTAAAGACGTGCCTTCCCAGCAACACACCCAAAACTTAACAAAGAACAAGCTATAACTCCAAGAAGATTGCAAGCATGTACGTACATAACACCATCCACTTTACGCAGAGTCCACCCCGACACACCGCCCACATGCTCCCTTTGCAACCATTCCTATCGGTGCAATTTCGAACACATGCTTTGGCTGTGCCTTACCCACTAGCGCAGCACAACTAAATACCCAAGAGGCTTGGCAGGAAGCCCTCAAGAGTAACGAATACAAGCAGCAACTACAGATGGTCCAGAGGGCCAAGAACATCGCAACAAGCCTTCGGCCGCTAGCGCAATCCTGGGAGGAGCCTTCAGGTTGAATTAAGGGTCGGAATGGCCCCTTCTCAGCCTCCTCTGGATATGTTTAATAAAGTCAATTTCACTCATTCACTCACAAAAACATCAGGTGGCTGGAAATAATCTGGAGTCTCACACTATGGTGCACCTCCTATTGATATGATTGTTTTGGCATGTCAAATAATATAGCCTAGCATGCGCCCAATTCGCAGGCGAAATAAGTGAGAGAGAGAAACGAGAAAAAAAGGAAAGGCAGGGAGGTTAATCAGATGCTAGTATCCGGTATGCTACACTACACTGGGGTTGGGGAATAGGGGGTTGAAAAAGAAAGAGAGAGTTAAAAAATAAATAAGAGAAAAACACCGACGCACACGCAGACACAAAATCAGTCCACTCAGAGGTGTTCCGACAAGCCAGTAGTTCGCAAGAAGCCCAGTATCGTTTGCACGGCTTTCTTCTGTGACGATGAGTCATGACGATGGCGCAGTATACTTTCTTCTGACAGAGGCTGGTTATCTAACCTGTTTAGTGTATTAGAAAGGTGTTGTCTTTCCAGGTTGTATTCGGGGCAGTCGCACAGAATATGTCGAATTGTTTCTTCATCTCCGCAGTGTGCAGAGTCGGCAGTATCGGCCATTCCTATGCGGAACGCGTACGCACGGGTAAACGCGACTCCCAACCATAGTCTGCAGAGAGCAGTATCGTCACCTCGTCGAAATTTTGTTGGAAGCTGTAAGCTTCACGTTGGATCGAGGGATCGTAATCTTGCATCCGTAAAGAGAGGCTCATTCTAAAGAGCCATGGAGCGTTGGCGAGCAAGCATGTGGAGCATCCTAGCAGCGTCCGTCCTTGAGAGAGGTATTGACAGGTTGTTGTCTTCTGTATGGGCTGAACGGGCAGCTTGATCAGCTCGTTCGTTACCGATAATTCCACAGTGGCTTGGCAACCACTGAAATATTACGTGGTGCCCTTTCTCTGTTGTATGGTGTAGCATTTATGCTGTTTCAAATACCAACGTGTGGACCACGGCGTAGATTTGACAGAAGTGACTGAAGTGCCGCCTTGCAGTCGCAGAAAATCGTCCACCATCGCGTGCTTTGGTCGTTAATGAAACGCAGCGCTGCAAGCTCTGCTGCCGTTGTTGTGGTTGCTTGAGCTGTTCTGAATTCCATGGTTGTGGTGTGCGTTGGAATAACGACCGCCGCAGTTGAGCTGTTTGGCAGGAGCCGTCAGTGTAGACGTGGGTGTAGCCTTGGTACTTCTCGTACAGAAGAAGTAAGGCGAGTTTCTTGAGGGCTGGTATTGAGAAATCCCGTTTTTTCTGGATGTCTGGTATTGTCAGGTTGATGACTGGCTGTTTGAGGCACCATTGAGGAATTGAAGGTCTCGCCACAGGCGTAAAACCAGTAGGTAGGGATTCACCATGTATAGTGTTTTCCAACTTAAGGGGACTGTGTCCTCTAGCCAACAATCATTATATAGCTGAATAACAGCTATTCTCGCGCGCACACCCAGATGACACAGAGCTCTGTAGGAGATTCCGTCAGGTCCTGGTGCGGAGGTACGTTTGCATGAAGCGAGTGCTGCCTTGAGCTCCTTAATGGTCAATTTGAAGTTCATACAGGAATCATGTATAGTTATTGTTCGACAAAAGGAAGTATGAGGTTTATCCGCTGGTAGAGAGGTTAGGTGGTGATGGGGAGTCCGGCCCACATGCCTTATGTGCGTCCTCAAAGCTTCAATTTCAATATGAGTCTGCACGAGGTGGTCTTTGGCTAAAGCTATAGTCGCACTTGTTGAGGCACCCTGAGGCAGACCTAGACATATTCGAAGCACCTGTGCCTGAACGCTTTGTATTATGCGTCGACTTGTTTTGCCGGCGTTTGATAATGCAGGCAGACTGTATCGTAAAAAGCCAAGGAAAAGCACCCTGTACAGTCGTAACATAGCATTAGGCTGCATTCCCCAAGTCTTTCCAGCGAGAAACTTGAAAGGATGGCTTATGCCTGTCAATTGCTTTCTCAAATATGACACATGAGAGCTCCATGATATGTCTCTGTCTGCTATGACACACAGAAATTTGTGAGATCGACTGTATGGTATATTTTGACCGTTTATTGACACTGTAATTTGACATGCGTTTGCCCGTAAATGCCAAAAGAGCGCACTTCCGGAGGAAATTTCCAGGCCTCGACTGCGGAGATACAAAGCAGTTGCAGTAGCAGCTTTCTGTATTCTCGCTCGTAACTGCAGGCGAGCTACCGCAGATGTCCAGATGCAGATGTCACCAGCATATGTTGATAGATAAATATTGTTTGGTAGGTGCGTATGGAGAGCGATTAGTGTTATATTGAATAGCACGGGGCTCAGTACACCACCCTGAAGGACGCCACGACAACTGAAATGTGCAGACGTGTTCCCGGCCTCCGTACCCACAAAAAAAAGGATCGCATTTGGAGATAGCTGCGTATCCACTTAAACATTCGGCCACACTCTCCAATCTCTTCTAGTGCTGTAAGGACGGCTTCATGTGTAACGTTGTCATAGGCTCCTTTGACGTCAAGGGACAGAGAGGTGCAAAGACGCTTATGGCCTTTGTCGCGTTCAACGTACGTGATTAGGTCGATGACGCTATCAATCGATGATCGACCACGTCAAAAGCCAGCCTTGGCATTTGGGTACATCTCATGATACTCCAAGTACCACTCGAGTCGGCCGAGAATCATTCACTTCATCACTTTACCCACACAACAAGCCAATGCGATCGGGCGATAGGAGGAGAGTTCCAATGGTGATTTGCCAAGTTTTAGCAGTGGTACTAGACGACTTGTTTTCCAACTTAAGGGGACTGTGTCCTCTAGCCAACAATCATTATATAGCTGAATAACAGCTATTCTCGCGCGCACACCCAGATGACACAGAGCTCTGTAGGAGATTCCGTCAGGTCCTGGTGCGGAGGTACGTTTGCATGAAGCGAGTGCTGCCTTGAGCTCCTTAATGGTCAACTTGAAGTTCATACAAGAATCACGTGGTGGCGGACAACGGCTCGAAAGTGGTGAGCTGCTAAGTGCTGTAGTTGCCCTGATAGTCCGGCGCAGAACTCTTCAGCAACATCCACATCTGGTCGATTTTGGTAAAGGGCTAAGACCTTGAATGGTGACTTCTGAATGGGGGATGACCGCAAACCTCTTACCGTCCTCCATATCTGCGATAAAAGCTTACGAGGGTCGAGTGACTCGCAGAAAGCGATACAGCGTTGGAATTCTGAACGATGGCAGTCCTACATTTTTACGTGGCCCCACATACAGTAGCTGTCTCGACTTGGCTTTTGTTTCGCGAAGCCTAGTGAAACATACTAAATGGTTTACGGATATAGAAACGCATGGGAGTGATCACATTCCAACATACGTCAAAATCAGAGGATTGTCGCCTCCTAAAGTGCACGACATGGTGAAGAGTAGACCGGAAAAATTTCAGTCTTGTATGGAAGACCAATGCCAAGAACACATCTGATTTACAAGAGGTCATCAAGAACACTGCAAAAGAGACTGTGTGTACGGTCGCATGCCGTGTAAGAATCATGGACATCGGCATCGAGCTGGAGCGGCTTCAAGCCTTGCGACGACGAGCTGAAAGAAGGTACCGGCGCACGAAGGACATATAAGATTTACGGACTGCTAGACGTGTGCAGAGGAAGATCAAACGTCGGTTGGACAAGCAGGCGAAATAAAGCTGCCGGTATGAAAACGAGTTGAAAAAAATAAACAAGGCATATATAAAATCTTCGATGGTTTCGCGAAGTTTGACGCACTTATCAAGGGCGAATCTCGGCGTAACTCAAATCATGCATGCTCGATCCTAGTGGGTATTGTGTGATAAGACAACGACCAAGTGACCTGTCAAAACAAGCAAATCGACATTCGAATCAGTGAACACGCAGCGTGATCAGGAGTGGATTTTATCTCAAATGGAACATGCGCTGCAAGAAACATGCATGGTCAAATTGGACATCAAATAGTTTTTTTTTGTGGGCATCATTATACTTTCAAAGAACCCGCAAGAAATCTAAAGTGTCATTGAACTTACAATAAAACGTTTTTGAAATCAGATGAAAAGCTTGGCAAAAGTGAAACTCTTATGAAACTGAACACATCGCATTGAAATGGTGCCAGGAACTGAACAGGGGAGACGCAAGTTTATTCTCCTAACACTGATCACCTAATACAATGAAAGCCACGTGACAAACTTGATTGATTGACATGTGGAGTTTAACGCCCCAAAACCTACATATGATTATGAGAGACGCCGTAGTGGAAGGCTCCGGAAACTTCGACCACCTGGGGTTCTTTAACCCAAACGGGTTCTTTAACCCGTGTACCCAAATCTGAGCACACGGGCCTACAGCATTTTCGCCTCCATCGGAAATGCAGCCACTGCAGCCGGGATTCGATCCCGCGACCTGCGGGTAAGCAGCCGAGTACCTTAGCCACTAGACCACAGTGGCGGGGGTGATAAACTTGGCATTCAAGCAATAAAAATCTGAACGCTATATACATACGCACGCGAAAGCATGGTAGTAGTTTGCCGACAGCTCCTATAAGACACGAATTCCACAGCGAATGCACGTTTTACCGTTAACGTACATATAGAATTCGCACCGTCACCTCGCATTTAATTTCATAAATAAGCGACTGTTCACCATCGACATTCACATAGCACTCTCTTAAAGACATCACGTTTCACTTGCTTGGTCTCGCATTGTCTATAAATCGCTGTTGGTTCCGTTGAGATCTCTTCACAAGCGATCAAAGTGTCTTGTTCTTATTTGAGGACGGCTTACTGCTCTCCCTTAGTTGAGTACCAAGTACTCAAAATCATTAAACATTTTTGTCTAAACACACAGCAAAAACGTTCTTATAATCTTTCTAAACCTTCGGAGCAAGTCACAGGTGACGCTGCATGTGCAGAACGACCAGACAACAGCGCATTGCAGAGCACGCGAATTAGCTGAGATAGCACAGACACAAGGCGGGAGCGGTGCAGCGAGCGACCAGCTTTAGCTAGATAGGCGGCGAAACGCGTGCGGCGCAGCGCCCCCTGGCCGAGGTTGGGAGGCCTATACATGGAATTTCGAAGCGGCTCTGCGCCCTTTGCCTATAGAGAGAGTGGGTGCGCAGCTTCACGTAGTCACATGACCTCTCTCTCTTTTGGGAGAGGGTGCGGAGCCGCATGAGAAATATCCACGCTGAAGTGCTGCAGTGGGCATGTTTGCTCAGGCCTGAATTCGCTCGAAAACTACGTGCAGGCACCACCGCTGATCGCGCAGGCGCTGGCTTCGCAGACTTCCATCTGAACAGCAATGGAAGGGCTCTGAATTTTCGAAACGCAGTGGCATCATCCTTCGACTACGCCAGGGCATCACAAATCGCCAATGGATGTCATCTGACCCTGAACACGTAACGTCATTGCTTGGTCAAAGATCGGTCGATCTCGCACGTGTGACAACAGTAGGTGAGGTCCGGAAACATCGTGGTCGAGAAAAAAACCATGATAGCAATGTTGTGTAACATCCCGAAACCTTGAAATCATAATCAGAGACAACGCAGTGGAGAAATCCGGAGATATTAACCACCTGGGATTTCTTAGTCTGTGCACTTATATCTAAGCACATAAGCCTCAAGCACTTTAGCCTCCATCGACTGCTCACCCAATTACATTCGGATCAAAAGTAGAGCACAATAGCCACCACACCACTGTGGAGGGTATTGCAAAGATGCCATGCGGTTGTATAAATATCATAGAGCGATCAAACGTATAAAAAACCCAAGAAGAAGAAGGCTTGCGTATTCGGACTGTTTCAGATGAATTTATCAGTGGCGTTGCCAGGTTTTAGGAAGGGGGCCGCGGGGTTTGACCTTCCCTTGAATTGTTTTCAATTTTGCTTGTGCATATATGCACGAACACATCCAAGCGTACGAATGAACATACATTGAGTGTGATTGAACGCCCCCCTTTTGTATGAGATAAAATTTATGGCTACGCTCATGGAGTATACGAGGGATGATGTGACCTGTTACAAATGCGAAGCTCTGCTTAAGTGGCCATTCTACGTCTGCAGATGTTCGCCTGGTGCCGGCACCGAGCTCCCGATGTCGTGTCTAGTTGAGAGAGAAGCGTGGCTTGGTGGAGAGGGTGAGCCGATAAGAGGGGCGACTGGAGCGGTGAAATGGATCCTCGGTGGAAGACACTGCGGGATGAAATTTTCTGCTACGAGTAGGCTGAGAGTGTACGCATTCGAGGGCCGGTTCTTGGTGGCGTTCGCTCTACCAGAAAGAGAGAGAGATAAAAATGCAAGGAAAGGCAGGAAGGTTAACCAGACGCACATCCGGTTTGCTACCCTGCACTGGAAAAGGGATAGAGGGGAGAAAAGAGGTTGCAGAGAGAAACCTCTACCAGGGTGACTAGTCACACTTCCCACCTCTTTATTTACACAGATTAAAACCTACAGAGCATCGTTAGAGCTCACCCCCCCCCCCCCTTTTCGAAAAAAGTTCGGCCCTCGCCCCTGTCTCCCTGCCATTGAAAGGGCACTTACACTTTCTGTCAATAACGAACGAAAAATGATCGAAATCTTCACGGCCAGAAATTTGTTCCCGTCTATTAGTTTGTTCTTTACGCTTGAATTTAACTAGCCTTACTGGCAATATTCTATCGTGGCACATTAATCGGAGGTCGAAAGGTCATGTGGCTTCTTGTTCTTGTTTTTTCGAATGTGCACGTGTTGCACACATTCAGCGCGTATGAACAATGAGAACCTCTTTTACAGTCTCAACTCAATACTTCCACTAAACCGCCCACATTGAAGAAACCGCTATATTGGCAGCTTCCACGGGAGTAGTACTGTTAAGGCGCTAGTAAACGAGATGCAAAGAATCCTCTATTGTTTAGTCCCTTCTAAAAAACTGTGCCTTGTGCGGAAACAAACATTTCTATTTAAGTCAGTCGGGTTTGATCACGAACAACACGCGAGGGTGCGAAAGTTTCTTAATGCGTATAAGGCTTGCCAAAAAGTCCACTTTCTGAATAGAAAATTTGGCAGAGTGACGACTTTTCCTTTCGCGAATACTTCACACCACGCTTTATCGAGCGTCAACAAAACAACTGAGCTGCAAACAAATAAAATATAGCCGCGACTTTCAGTTCTGTGAGCGATGCAACCAAGCACCCCGCTTTGTTCAATCCCCGTCACCCACGGATCTTTGTTCGCACAAAGAAGTTAGAAGATGCACCCTCGTCAAATAATAAATGTGAGCACACAGAAAATGATCGATCCACACGGCTGGTTTTGAAACCTCCGGGCGTTGCCTCCGGGTTTTTTTTCATCGCTTTCACCTCGCCTTCCATTGTGCCAGCGAATAACAAAGAACAAACATGCGAGTGGAGAGAAAAAATAGTGCGCCTTCTTTGGGTAATGTGACAATACACACGTGATTGTCAGGCCTGCCTGTCAAAGCTGCGTAGAGGCAAACAGTCTCTGTTAGGACATGGCAACCCGACATTCCATACATGACAGGTTGTCGTTCTCTAGTCGTGTCAACTCAAATAATGGGGTGGGCGCCGGAAGTGATTCTATTAATAGGACGCGAGGTAGGTTGTGTTTGCTTTGTCGAGGACGGCTCGCCAAACAAACTGTCATACAAATTCTCTTCATGGCTCGCAGGCTTCAATGATTGACGGCTTGCCAAAAGAAATGTGATGCAAATCGTCTTCCTAACTCGTAGACTTTTACGGCTCACGGTGACAACTACTGCCGCTTGCGCCTATTTATGTTTCATATTATTTTGATCGAGCTTCGCCCAAAAGACCAGTTCCCACCATCAGCGCTAATCATGCTACCATAGCAGGAAACATTCTCAAAACAACGGAATATTTTAGCTGTTTTGAACCATTTGGCAAGATTGATTGATATGTGGGGTTTAACGTCCCAAAACCACCATTTGATTATGAGAGACGCCGTAGTGGAGGGCTCCGGAAATTTCGACCACCTGGGGTTCTTTAACGTGCACCCAAATCTGAGCACACGGGCCTACAACATTTCCGCCTCCATCGGAAATGCAGCCGCCGCAGCCGGGATTTGAACCCGCGACCTGTGGGTAAGCAGCCGAGTACCTTAGCCACTAGACCACCGCGGCGGGGCCATTTGGCAAGATTGCACACACAGCCATTCTAGCCGAGTTACTTCTGGAAAAAAAACGGCCACGTATTTGCATGTTTCACTGCAAATGTCGTAGAAAGACGATAATCTTGTGTGTGAAGAGAGTGAACAGAACGTTTACTTGAAGTTGATTGATTGATTTGTGGGGTTTAACGTCCCAAAACCACCATATGATTATGAGAGATGCCGTAGTGGAGGGCTCCGGAAATTTTGACCACCTGGGGTTCTTTAACGTGCACCCAAATCTGAGTACACGGGCCTACAACATTTCCGTCTCCATCGGAAATGCAGCCGCCGCAGCCAGGAATCGAACCCGCGATCTGCGGGTCAGAAGCCGAGTACCTTAGCCACTAGACCACCGCGGCGGGGCGATTACTTGAAGTTATGCGGGAGAAAATCGGTAAATTGTATTCTGGAAGCGCTGCGTTAGTCTCAATCCGTGCAGTGAAAGCGAATCAGCGCATCAAGGCACGTTAGACACGAGCGCCATCTGGCAGTTATCTTCGAAAACAAAGGAAGGCGTGTGAGCCCACGGAGAAAGATGCGCGGTTGTCTCAGAGGCGATAAGGTGTAGAACGCAAAGCGATGAGCAGGTGCCACTACCGTGTCGTCTTAGGAAAGCGTTGCAAACACTTGCCTTTTTGAGCATCGCGTTGCATAGTCAGCATAGCATGATAAACGCTACGGTCCTTAGAGTTACTTGTGTGTGTCTTTTCTATTATAAAGACACGCATACAAAATATGAACGTGCTGTTATGGTGCCTCAGATATGCGCAATAATTGCTTTTGAATTGACAATCGCACAAGCATGAACGCTGAAACTTGAACAATATTGGTGGGCTCCGCGGATGGGGTTGGCCATTTAAAATATCGTTTGGTGTCATTTG
This sequence comes from Rhipicephalus annulatus, assembly GCA_013436015.1. Classification (NCBI taxonomy): domain Eukaryota; kingdom Metazoa; phylum Arthropoda; class Arachnida; order Ixodida; family Ixodidae; genus Rhipicephalus; species Rhipicephalus annulatus. The sequence continues at coordinate 217,654 of WOVY01001111.1, read as the reverse complement.
GGGTACGGAACCGCGGAAAAACAGACAAGTGTACAGACAGACAGACAGACAGACAGACAGACAGACAGAAAGACAACCAGACCAAAATTTTGCGTTGAGGGTCCCCAAGAAAGACTATCGTCTTTAAAACACGCCCTCGAGAGATAACACTTGAATCTTCGATCATTTACGTACGAAAGACGGCGTGTTACGGCGAGGATCAGATAATCGATGAGCGAGGTGGGCATTATCGTTGCATTGCGAGCGTTAGTTGGTTTCACAGAGTGGAACTTGACTATTTGGGCACATTTTCACCCACTGAGCAGTTTCGTCAGCCAGTTGAACCACTATCTTCGTTATCGTCATTACTACGACGTGACAATATAAAAGAAGCTAAGCCATCTCGCTAGGTTGAAGCAATGTGCCTCTCTATTGTTTCGCTAGTACGAAATTCCAGTGCGATGTCGGCAGCTTGCTCTTTCTTTTTTTTTTAACTGCGAAGCTCTTAAAGCCGAACGTTAGGCTGTTTGGGTTCGCGCAGAATAAACCTGGCTGGGTGATGACATCACCGTGTGTCGCCTGTAGAAACGCGTTACCAGCTGCTCGACTCCTGCTCGTCCACACTCTCCACAGCGGTGCACTATGCGGATCTGCGCTGAGACATGCAGCCGAAGCACGGTCGGCATAGCAAGGTATAGTATAGGCGTGTAGAGTACTGACATTTATATATAGGACAGTATAGGTATTGCTATGGTAGAGGTATTGGTATAGAATAGTATATATATAGAACAACAAGGAGATGGAAAAGGAAAGTGAAGATGAGGAGCAAGGAAAGTAGGAGGGTAGTTCTCCAGCTGTGCCGTTTCCTTAGAGTTCGTGCCACTAGTGCGTAGCTGCACCAATCTTTTCTTGTCATCTTATCCTCCATTGCCAACCTCTTAGGAATACTTTTTTTTTGCGAACACCTTGGCATCGCGCAAGATTCCACAGCCTAAATGGCAACACAGATTCGCCGCGTAGTTTACCTTAAATATTTGACAGTAGTGTACATGATTTTGACAAAGAAAGTCAAGTCGCACTTGTGCTATCGCTGCCTGCTTTCAAGAGGTGGCTTCGGCCCTTTGTCAAGTAGCTGGAGCTTCAAGCGACTTTTGCCCGCAGTCTCATTCGTCATTCATGACAACAAAGAAATTTTTCTTAAATTATTATTATTATTATTATTATTATTATTATTATTATTATTATTATTATTATTATTATTATTATTATTATTATTATTATTATTATATTATTATTATTATTATTATTATTATTATTATTATTATTATTATTATTATTATTATTATTATTATTATTCATAGTGTTATGTCTTGGCAACATCACATGGCATTTATTTGTTCCAAACTGAGAAGTGTGGCATGTCTGCTTTCCAACATAAAAAGCTTGGTGCCTCTACCAGTGAAGAAATGATAGTTCATTCGTTAGCATATAGTGCAGTGAGATATGGGATAATAGTTTTTGCATTTTGCTCAGGACGCTGGAAAACAAGCATTGATAGTTTACTTCGAAATATTTTTAAAAGTGTAGCTTACGGTAGTAAGATAGATGCCAGTACTATATTTCGAGGTTTGGGCTTTTGTGCATTCCAGGATTTGTTTATTAAGACATTTGTTCAATTGGAGTGATGACTTTAAAGCGCCATATGTAACGCGTCGACCCGTGAGAGAAAAAAAAGCGTTTATAGTACCCTGGTTCTCTACCAGATATGGAGAAGCATGTACAAGTGTATATATTTCAAAATTTTCAATGCACTACCTGACGAATTTTTTTCAGCGATTTCAAAAAGGCAATTGAAGAAATTACACGTTGAGCTGTAAAATCACATGGTCTATTTGTATGCCACGTATGCTCTGTGTCCCTCCTTTGTTCCTCTTTTTTATTTACTGCCTGTAAAAAAGTAATGGTGTCAATCGTTTGTCCGTTCATTGGTAAGGAAACAACAATAGTTTTGTTACCTTGTATCCACATCGCTGTAACTGGCTCTGCCGGGCATATGCACACAAGTCCTGGGGACTTAGGCCCGTTTCTTTTTGTTTCTAATGGATGTGTACAATAAATTATTAATTAATATTTTATTATTATTATTATTATTATTATTATTATTATTATTATTATTATTATTATTATTATTATTATTATTATTATTATTATTATTATTATTATTATTATTATTATTATTATTATTATTATTATTATTATTATTATTTGATGATGTATCTTTTGCAATTCATTATTATGCTTTTCTCTTGTATGCTGATTATAAGATATTTAAAGAAATTAAATCGGTCAACGACTGACGCTTGCTGCAGTTAGATTTGTGTTTTTTTCTCTGAATGGTGTGATAACAATAACCCCTGTCTGAATACCTCAAATACCGAATAATGAGTATATCTCGCAAAATATCCACCGTGTCATTTCTATGCCCTGCCAATACCATGTCCTTATGTAAGGTATATGAATTCAGTGACCGAGGTGTTCTTTTTGATAGCATGCTAAATTTTTCCGCTCACGCTAAACGTGCTGCCATGCGTGGCCTTCGTTCTCTCGGCTCTAGCTGTAGGATCTCTCGAGAATTCTGTCATATGTCTTCCTCAACTCGAATATGCATCTGTGAGCTGGAATGGCATTGCTAAATCTGGCGGCGACGCTATGAGAGAGTCTAGAAAAAACTTATAATCATTTACAATCATCGTTTCACTAGAAATAACTCTGGATCTCACTGCCAGATTATTATCATTGCTATCAATTCAATGCCGATGAAATTGTGCAGACCTATTATTTCTTTACAAACTAGTTCTCGGTATGCTATCCTGTCCTTTACTTCTCAGTTGTATAAATTTTCCGATTCCCCGGGAATTAACCTTAGGAATCGAGCATTTCATGTGCCTGCCAACTTCTTTCAACCCTCTACTGTTCACAAAATACAAAGTTTATATAATGTTAACTTTCATGATCTTGGTGTTTTTCACTGTCCACCGTCATTTTTGTTATCTCAGCTATGCTCTGTTTTAACCAAATTTTTCTCAAAATACAGAGTATTTACTTACCGTCTTTCAAGAAGGTTTCTGCATAGATGTCTATATTCCTCTTAATTTTTCACTTTCTTTCTTTTAGTTTCTTCCTGTCTTTTTATTCTTCCCATTTTGCGCTGATTATTTTTTCTGTTTATTTTCACTTTTTATTTGATTTCTGTGGAGAGTGCCTGTATTGTATTAGTTGTATTGTTTTATTGTTGTTTATTGTTTTTTATTATATATTTGCATTGTTTTATTTTTGCGTTCGCTTGCACTATGACTCCATGGTTGTTCCGGGGCAGGTTATGTGAATGGTTAATAATATTATTAATATTAACAATATTATTATTATTATGATTATTATTATTATTATTATTATTATTATTATTATTATTATTATTATTATTATTATTATTATTATTATTATTATTATTATTATTATTATTATTATTATTATTATTATTATTATTATTATTATTATTATTATTATTATTATTATTATTATTATTATTATTATATTGTTATTATTATACGCGTAGTAGTAGTATTAAAGTGCCGTTTCGCGTACACTCTGGAAATCACACGTTGCAGTAGCCGCGTCGTCCTGGCTGCGCACTTTGACCTAAAAAAAAAGGTGTCACCGTCGCTGAGATGCAATCTCGCTTTCTAACGTGACAGATCGACCATGAGCGAAACAGCTCTACCTGTTATTCAACAAACATGGCCGCTGCTCTGGATGGAACTTGCAGGCACCTTTCGAAGTATACGCAACGTGGGAAAGTGGATATTTATATCTCCAATGCCGTCCCACCGATGGCGCTTCACCGTTTTGTAATTCCGTGAAGGCATGGTTAGAGGACAAAGCCCTCATTTCCGTCCTACACGCGACATCAGACTGCGCTGTATAGGCAACATCACGTTGGAAAAGCCGAAAAATTGCACACACTGTAGTTGCTACGACCCAAATTTGTAAAGTGAGTGCAACAGGGCTTCCTGTGGAATAGCTAAACAAAGTGGAGACGGAACGCGTATTCAGTGTGTGTCGACACCGTGCAGTTTTGTTATGCGTGTATCGTATTTTTTGTTTCAAGCATCACCCTACTTGAGATTACCTGATGACATTACCTATGAAATTACCTGGTGCCGCGGAGAGACTGACCACACAGGTCTCCGAATAAAAATTTTGGAAAAAATTCAAAAGATTCTTGAAGAGAGGGGGGGGCGGGTGATCTTAAATAAAACGAAGAGAAAATTGAACCCCGTAACTGTCTCTCGGGGGAGGACACCTCAACAGTAACTCACGAGGGGGGGGGGGGTAAAATAGGGATTAAAAGGAAAAGTGATAGAGAGAGAGGAAGGAGAGAGCGAGACACAGGGACAGCGAACGACGGAAGTAAGGAGAAGATAGGAAAGATGGACATAATCGCAGGAGTCCAAGGACGGGGCACCACTCGGCGAGAGATCTTGTCGGCGTCAGGAGATGGCGTAGGGCAAGCCGCTTCGGCCAGAGCTGCGCTGTCGTCGGAGATTTCGGGGGCACAACCAGTCGGCACGAAATCCAACTAGCGAGTCCCAGAAGAACCATTGTGTTTCATAGTACTACTGTGTATACTGTGGACATTCGGGCGTTATCTGTACGTTTAAAGAGAAGTTTCACGTGATATTATCTTTTGTGTGAAATGACGACGATTCTGAGCTTATACTAGGACTTACGTTTTTCTTTTTTTTTGCTTGGCTTTGAGACAGACCCTTGCTTTGGTGGGCGCCTCACTTGTTCTATTCAGTTTGAAACAATTCAGTGAACAAAATGCTCAAAAACCCATGTGACTTTATCACTGAATTATTAATAATTTGCAGCATTTCACGCGTCATAACCACGACATGATTATTGGACAGGCCACTGTGGAGGGCTCCGGATACTTAGACGTAATGATGTTCTTTAACCTGCACATCTATTGCACAGTACGCGGGCCATGAGAATTTCACCTCCATCGACATGACGCCCCCACATTCTCGAACAATCCCTGATTGATTGATTGATTTGTGGGGTTTAACGTCCCAAAACCACCATATGATTATGAGAGACGCCGTACTGGAGGGCTCCGGAAATTTCGACCACCTGGGGTTCTTTAACGTGCACCCAAATCTGAGCACACGGGCCTACAACATTTCCGCCTCCATCGGAAATGCAGCCGCCGCAGCCGGGATTCGAACCCGCGACATGCGGGTCAGCAGCCGATTGCCTTAGCCACTAGACCACCGCGGCGGGGCTCTCGAACAATCCCTCAACTTCTGGAAAGTACTCAGTATGCTCTAAATCGTTACCTACTTTTTCTACCCCCCTCCTCAACTAGTTAGCCTGAGACGGCTTTTTTCTCTCCCATAGTACAGTACCAAGTACTCAAAACCGTTAAGTACTCTCTCTTTACACACACCTTGTTACCCTGGGACGCCTTTCTGCTCTCCCATAGTAGAGTACCAAGTACTCAAAATCGTTATTCACTATTTCTAATCACACAGCAGTTCGGGATGACTTTGTGCTCTCCCATAGTAGAGTTCCTAATACTCTTAATCGTTAACGACGTTTTTTTCTAAACACACAGCAAGCAAGCACAAGTGGATGCAAAAACATCACCTTACATTGTGAAAGAGCCCCTTGTTTATACATACAGCCTTTACTGTTTATATAGGTTTCATCATTTTGAAGCTCATAAATGTCCCGTTCTTGTTGTAGAATTTTTCCATTAAACATCACTGCATACGCAAATAAGTTATTTTCACTGTACATAAGTGCTTGCACTGTACATACGCATGATCATCATTGTATATCTTCCTGTGTGCACATAAGTTATGTAAAACATATTTGAAAATAAAATTCTCTTAAACCACCACGCACTGTAACCCCAGTACCATGCGTTGGACATAGCTGAAAAAGTGGATATACTCTGGCTTAACATAAGAAATTAACAACAAAGGGTTTCCTTGGAGTAGTGTGATAGAGCTCCTTTATGGTTGTTTGGAATTATATCTGTCATGGGTAGACTTGTCCACGTGCCCTCATTTCAGTCAGTGAGTGTCGGGATTTGACGTACTCACTTCTCACTAGTCACAGTGTGTACTGAAGATGCAGCTAGCTTAAGCAGGCAAGAAAAAGAGATAATAAATAAAAGGAAGAGACGGGGAGGTGAATCTAGTGGAAGAACTTGTTGACTACCCTTTACAGGGATGGGTAAATAAAGGTACAAAGGAGTATAGAAGGCGAGAGATAAAGCAAATAAAAAAAGAATGCACGTGCACACACAAGCAGGGCGTTCCAATCACAGTCGTTTAGAGAGACCGGTTGGGCGCAGAGAACGCAGGAGCGTATTCACAGCCTTCTACTGTGACCTAAATTCTTGTCGATAGCGCAGGATTGTTCCGAAAGAGTTTGGTTGTCCAGTTGATCGAGTGCATTGCAGTGTGACTGTCTCTGTGAGCAGTACTGTGGCCATTCGCACAGAACATGCCCGGCTGTTTCGTCATTGCCGCAATGTTCACGGGCTGCAGTGCGGGGTATTCCTATGCGGAACACGTACGCATTGGTAAGTGTGACACCCAACTATAACCTGCACCGCAAGGTAGCTTCACCTCAGCGAAGTCCTGGGGGGATTTGAAGACTGGGAGTTGCGTCTAGGTGATATATTCGTGCGTGCGTAAAATGTGACTCGTTTCATTGTGACGCAGTGTGTTAGCGAGCGAGCATGCGGAGTTTCCAAGCAGCGTCAGCTCAGTATAGAGTGCAATTGAAGTCCTACTGCTTTCAGTATTGGCAGAACGGGCAGTTCAATTGACCCGTTTATGCCAATTATTTCTAATTTACTTGGAAGCCATTAAAAGGTTATTTCGTGTCCTTTCTCAGTTAAATGGTGTGTGTCGTATGAAATTTAGAACACCAGTTGTTCGTACAGGCCGTGGCGTAAAGGTGGGAGAACGAATTGAAGTGCTGCTATGGAATCACTGAAAATAGTCAATTGTGCCAATTGATCACTAATGAATTGCAATTTGGCACTAAGCGCTGTGAGCTCAACTGCTATTGACGCCGTGAGGTGGGTGGTCCTGAATTCGGTAGTTGTGGCTTTTATTGGTACCACAACAGATGGCATTGAACTGTTCTGTAAAACGCAGCCGTTGGTGTATACGTGTGCATATCATATGACAGGAGTAGAGCAAGTTGCTTAGGAGCAGCTGACAATTTATCTACTTTTTTGTGAATTCGAGGTATTGTTAGCCTGACGTTAACCTGAGTCAGGTACCAAAAAGGAGTCGAAGGCCTGGCGGCGCGTGTGAAGCGTGTTGGCAAAGAGACGTGAGACGTGCTTACGGTTAGGTGAAATGATGAACGTGGTATTTCGGCTGTTCAAACGGCTAGGTGGTGGCGTGATGTCCGAGTAATATGTCCTATATGTGCCGTGAGTGTCTAAATGTCAATATAGGTTGTGATTGCTATAAAAGCCACCATCGACGCACTACGAGGCAAACCTAGGCGAAACCGGAGTGCCTTGGCCTGAACACTCGTAACGTTCGTAGGCTTGTTTTGCTTACATTGGTCAATGCAGGTAAGCTGCACCATAAGAAAATGAGAAAAGGTACCCTGTACAGCTGTAGTATTGCATTGGGTGATATTCCTAAAGTTCGCCCTGAAAGGAACTTCAGTATATGACAGATATCTATCAGCCGTTTCTGCCACTTATGAGGCCCCAAAAATTGTACAATCGAACGTAGGTGCAGTTTCATTATTGTTGCTTATGTCGTATTTATTTATATATTCGCACGTAAAAGCTACCAGGGCCCTTTTCTAGGAAGGAATTTCCAAGCCTCGATTTCGGAGGGAACGTGTTGTTTTACTGGTAACTTTTTGAATTCTCGCTCGCAACTACAGGCATATTACGGTGGATGTCCCACGCACATATCATCCACGTACATTGATCGCTTGACTGTGCTTGGCAGATGCTCAATGAGGGCAAATAGCGTAAGATTAAACAGCACAGGGTGGAATACGCAAACCTGGTGGACGCCGCAGTGGCTGTAATGTGGAGAGGTTTTGACCGTCTTTGTTGCTCACAAAGAAGGATCGCATGCACAGATAATTATGAATCGAGTGATACATCCGACTACTTGCTTCTATGTCTTCGAGGGCGGTGAGAATTGCTTCATGTATAACATCATACGCCCGTTTTACGTCAAGGAACAGAGATGCGCAGAGATGCTTTCTGGCTTTGTCGTGTTGAACGTAGCTAACCAGGTCAACTACGTTGTTTCTGGGTTGGTGTTGTTGCACTCCAAGTACCACCACAGGCGTTCCAGGGTCATCTTCTCCGTAACCTTGCCTGCATAACTGGCCAATGCGATCGGACGGTAGCATTACAGCTGCAGCGATGACTTGCCTGGCTTCAGAAGGGGAACTAGGCGACTTGTATTCCAGCTTGTTGGGAGCACTTCATCTTGCCAGAATTCGTTGTACAACTCCAGGAGCAGGAGTATCGCACATTTACCGACATGACACATTACTCTTTATGAAAATCTATCGGGCTCTTGTGCCGACATGGGTTCACACAAATGTAGTGCTGCTTCGATTTTATAGATGGAAAAGTGCAAATCGATGCGGGAATCCTTTATTTGTGGACAGCTGGTCGAAGGCAACAGGCTATTGGGCACCGCGACTGGCCCAGTAATATAGCTCAAAAATCTGCTCCGTCAATGTCTCGTCTCTGTTGAGAAAGGATGGGAGCCCTGAATAAGGACCACTGAGTGTGCTTTATGTGGAGACCTCTCACCGTCTTCCCCAATCGTGATAAAGATTTGCGAGGCTTAAGCGACTCACAAAATGCAGTCAAACTTTGTGACTCGAGTTTATCAATTCAGCGCTGAATCTTCTACAGACGTCGAGCGATTCGCTAGTCTTCATTGCTTCCGTGCATCAGAATCTTTGTTCAGCCCATCATCGGATTGTCCGACGTCCTTCGAACTTGATGTCGAATTCTGTTACTCTGGAAGCACACGAGAAAGTACACGTAGTATTGTGTATTTTGCTTTTTTTATTATCTACTCCATCTCAAAAGATCTGTTTGCTTGACATTGCTCTGAAATTACTCCAGCTGTTACTCCAGAGACTGAAACTACTCCACCAAGTTTTGAAAAATTATGACCTACATCGAGCGAAGAGATAGTTGCGACTTTGCGAGACTCTGTTCTCGCAAAAGCTCATTGTATCACGTTTCCTCGCCACGTCCACAACGACATTGGCGTCGTTTGACGTGACATTCATGCTGACGAGAACATCGCTATGCCACCAGCTTAATTTTTCCCTCGTAAGTGCTGAAACTGGATCAGCGAGCTATCACTCGGCAGAAGCAGAGTGCTGCAACTGATGGCCCCGGGATATTAGCTTCCTAGTCCCCGGAGCAAAAGTGATCATTAGTTAAAGCCTGCGGGATGTTGTACTCTGGTTCGCATGATACGTGCGCTGGATACATGGCGCTAACTCTTTCGCTTGGCTGTTCACAATGCATTGAGGTGGCCTTCAAAGTTCCTGCTAGAACTCTGAGCTTTTTCTTTTTTTTTTGGTGGCGCGAGCGACAAATTGCACCTTTTTTTTTCCTTCCAAGAAATTCTAATAAAGCACTTAATTCTGGTTTTCCAGATTTGTTTCAACTTGTCCAAAATCGATGTTTCTGATTTGAGAGTTACATAGGAAGTATATGATGTCGGAGCTTAGTACTGCTGCTTGGGCGAGTTGGTTCAAGATTAAAATTTACCAGCGCAAAAATACGAAACACGCAAGAAAGCATACAGAGACACAGCACTGAACTGAAGTTTGAGGAAGATATGGCCAACTAATACATCGAAAGATTCAACAAAAGTATTTTAAAGGGGGTTAATAAAAAAGTGGACGCTGATATTGAGTGTCGTTTAGATCGCTGTGGCATCTAACGGAGTACGCGGCAACCACGCGCTTTTTTGTAAGTGTCCTCCGAGATCCGCATCGGGCGTACGACGAGTCACAGTGGCGCCTATCCAAATACGAAGGCACGCTGCCGTCCTCACCGGGCCCGTAGGTCAAGGATGCGGATCTCGTGAGTGTTTCACAGTGAAGCTGTGGAACACTCCGTTGTTTGTGTGGTGGTGTCTGAGTGAGTGCGAAACTTCATTGAGGTCGTGCAAGGTGCGCGGTAGGCCGCAGCCGGCGACTGACACGTCGAGACCTACAGGCCATCGTGTCACTGCTCGACGGTCTCACCAAAAAGTTCCTCGTGTGGGTAGCTGCAACAGGATTTGGTAGCCCCACTGCCGCGTTCAGCAGCTGTGAGTGTCAGACCGAAAGGAACCCGCGAAAAGGATAGAAAGATTGAGATATAAAACAGGGACGGGAAGAAATAGGAAGTGAAAATTGGAGAAAAATAAGGGAATTAAAACATATGAGACCGAAAATAACAGAGTGAGAAAGAGTTAGAAAGAAACAGACACTGGGCAGAGATAGAACAGATAGAGCGCAAGACAGTAAAAGAAAAAAAAACAAATAGAGAAAGAAAGAAAGAGGATGAAGCAATTTAGGATAGAAAGAGCGAGAAAAGAAAACAAATATAGCAAACAGACAGAAACACATAAATAATATGATGTGCAAAGTATAGTTACGAGAAACGGAGATAAAGAGAAAGAGGATGAAGAAAAGAAACTAAAGAGAAACAATGAAGGCCATCCAGCTGCGCTCTGAGTGCAGCCTCGAAAGCAACAGTGCGAAGTTTACATATCTTTTTGCGTTTTTGCTGGCCACACAATATCTGGTCTTCTGTTACAGAGAAGTAATTCGGGGTCTTATTTTTAGAAGCCTTCAGTAAAAGTAGGTGTGTTAACAGCTAGAACACTGTGACGCAAATCCGTCATTTTTGCTTCCAAAAAGCATTCATCGATCAAACTGAGCTGCACCTAAAGCTCTACATTTGAAAAAAAAATAAACGCTAAGTTAGCGGGAACAGAACCATACGTACAAAAACGTTTATTTATACCTGTCAATATAGCGCGCGAGACCACCTCCGTTTGATTAAAATTCGCATTAAACACCGTAGCTTCCTTTCCCCACTTCACACGTACACAACAGATTGGCTTTCATGTTTCTTCGCCTGACGGAGCCAGCCGACGTGTTTCATTTACACTTGAGCCATGCCCGTCAGCAGCATTCGTGAGCATTTGTTTGCACTTACCGTCTTCCATACCGTCTGCAGACAGCTTTGCTGGCAAACATTGCGGCAGCGATGCAAGAATAAAGCGCGGTATTTGTCACTGCCCTCGTTACAGCGCGTACAGACTGCCGCTGTGTGCTGCGTTAGCCCGCCTTGACGACATACCCTTGTCAGGACAATCAGTGCTCGAATGCCGACACCATGTGTCTTCGCACAGATAATCAATCAAGGTCTCAGGGAACTTTCTGCGTGGCCGTAGTCCTACTGAATAGTCTATAGCATCACTGCTATTGTTCTTTTTTTTATGCGTCTACTTCTCTCTCCACTTTCTTTCTCATACGCCATCTCTCTTCCCTCTCTCCTTAGTGCAGAGTAGCAAACCAAATGCTGCAATTATTGCTGACGTCCGTGGATTTATCTCAAATTATTATCTGTCTCTCTCTATTTGTGTATACTTTATACGAAACATAACGGCGATGGTGGAAATGTGCCTCAAGTGCTCATGTAATTGCTATCGCAACAAGAATATTACCGTTTTAGAATATGCATCGAAAGGACAATACACATTAGCTCCCAATTGCGTGGCCCTTCCTGCAGTTTTTTACCATTATATTTCTGGCTTTGAAGTCAGAGTAACAGCGCAACAGCACTTAAAAGACACGAAGCACTCAAGTACTGGCTATCGGCTGCTTTATAGATGTTCGCGAAGAGTGTTTTCAGAGTGGAGCGTCTTGTGCGTTTTTGCGCTGTTACATTTACATCAGGAATATGTGCCCAGTAGGCCAAAACGAATTCATATTTTTGGGCACACAGTCCACTATACGCGAAAGTAAGAAAGCAGGGAAATGGCCACACATGCCATGGGATCAACCATTGGAAAAGCAAGAGCTGTGCAAATACTCGTCGTCAGAAATTTGATGGGTCCCCCAAAATATACGGAACTATACAATCCCCCGTGAAAGCAATATATCATGTTCGAAATCCAAGTGAGCGTCTAACGCTGAGTGCTTCGAAAGAGGCCAGGACCGGTACATCAGAGTTTTGGGAAAAGAAAAAATAAACATATTAAAACGACGACATGTTACAGCCTTGCGGCCCGAGACTTGAAAGGCAACAACAAACTTGGGTGGAACAAGAAAATTGGTGGACTATAGAACTAGGACGCCTATGAAAGAGTCGCGGAAAATTTCCTTACTGAGTCTACCTCGGCAGCGACATGAAACGGGGTTCCTCTGAAATGCATTCTACGAGGCTTCAATTCGTCGGTGGAGGCGTAACGGATCATACGCTGTCCGTTTCTTACCAGTTCTCCAGGGCACAGCCTGGAGAGTCTGCAATATAGCAGATCGACTACGTACGTAAGATCGAAGGTTAGAATTTAGGAGGTTTTCTGGGTGCCGCATCTGTCTTCTAGAATGGTTTAAATGCTTCCCTACGACTTTTCTCATTCAGAAAAACATTTCACGGCTGTTATAGGGGGATACGCCTATTGAACGATTAACGTCTGATATTGCGACATAATATTGCGCGTGCTGAAAGCTGCGTTGCAGTAAAGATCACAGACAAAGGAAAGCGCAGGGCACCTTGAGCGCAATCGGCTACATGAATTGAATATGAAACAATTGCGAAGTGTTGGTCCGAAACGACTGAAGCATAACACACAAAGGCAGCGCGCAGCACAGTGGGCAGTTTTGCGTGTTATGCACCTCTTGGATTGGAAGCAAGACTTTCGGTCGGCCACACGGTGATTTCAGTTTGTCGTTAGGGTGTTTGGTGTCCTGTGTTCTGTTTCCGCATTCCTTTGCATTACAATGACATCCGTTCATGTAAATCAGTTCGCCGGAGAAATTCAACAAAAAGGGAAGGTCCTGCTTTCACAGAAAATATAGATCTCTGTCACTTCAATAACGTATTGCATAAAATGGAAGTACATGGAAAACATTGTTCAACAGGAGTGTTGTTCAACGAGCATCTGTGAACGAGGTAAAATTTTGCACGTTTGCAGTGATTACTACATTATTGGGGAATAGGATAAGTTTTACTTACTATATGCTTCTAGAGTGTAGATATATGAAGTTTGTATCCCCTTTTATCCATTTCCCTTTGTAGTTACATTGAGTAGGTTTAAAGTAAATGTACTTAGCAGAAACATCTCTGCTGGATATGATATGAATAGAGACTTTCCATCCTTGTTCAGTGTTTAGCTTATAATTGTAAAACTGGCCCGAGATTTCGAGACCCGTTTGGTCTCTGGAGGGGCTTTCTGTCTGGCCCGCTCCGAAGCTAGAGCTTTCTAGCGGTTATCTACCTCTTCATCTTCGTTTTTCCCGTCACAATAGTTAATGCGCTGTCTTCTTCATTTGTTCCAGAGAGCACGTAGAAACACGCTTAACAGAGTTGCAGTTCCCTGGCTACTGTTTCCAGGGGTCGTTTGAGTATGCGAATATTCTAATAATTGTGTTTTAATGTGGCTACCTTGCGTTTCGATGACCGGGGCGGTGTCGAGATCGATGCGCTGGCCAAGCTTTTCCCTGTACTCTGCGAAGCAGTTCGTGCAGCACTGAAGCTACGAACGTCTTTTCGGTGTTGACATATCTTCCCAGAAACTTTTTCTCTCACAGGTGGCGTCGAGTTAACTTGTGCCTACTGCAGACCCAATAAAGTTGCCTCACTTACTCACTCACTCCTGCTGATGTAAGTGACGTTGCAATGAGTTGAAACTTCGTAGACTAGCCCAGGAAATGTTTTCGGTAGCTGGTCTTCTGGCGTTCGGAGTAGTCTTCCAAAAGTTGACGCAGTTTTGTATGTGCCATCCGGATACCTGTCTGCCCCAACATCTTCACCAGTTGCTCGCAGATTACCTGGATGTATGGAACTGTGATGTGGCAGGGTTGTTTAGGAGGAGGTTTTACTGTTGGCGCCACTTTACAGAAATGGATAAGCGAGGAGAATATTTCTGGTCGTCAGCTCATTGACATACTCGGCGAATGAAGCTCATTGTGTACCTATTACTCAAAGGGTTGATAGCGACTGTTTCTTCGTTTATTCACTTTGTTTTGAAGCTGAAAATATCTTTATTGCGTCTTAGTTTTAAATAAATAAAACTAATAACAAAAGCCTAATGAAGAGTGTTTATTCTTATTGAGGAGCTTGTTTGACACGAGGGCTACATCACGCTCGTTAATGAACGCGTTTGAGCCTTACATGTTTACAGGTCACACGAACACCTTATACGTATGCTTCATCATACCCAAATATTGGTCGAAAGCGTGGGTGTCGTCGGTGTCCGGTGGCGTTATCACGAGTGATGCAAAAATCATCATCACGTGATGCCGTTACCATATGACGTAAACACGATCACACAGTTCACAGTGACGCTTTCATGATGTCACTGTTACATTCCCCTACGATATTATTGCTAGATGAATGGCGCGCTAGTCATGGAGGCTATTCAGTACCACAGGAAGTGCAAAGAGCTTGCCGTGTCGCCGATTGATTTATATGTGGGGTTTAACGTCCCAAAACCACGATATGATTATGAGAGACGCCGTAGTGGAGGGCTCCGGAAATTTAGACCACCTGGGGTTTTTTGGCGTGCACCCAAATCTGAGCACACAGGCCTACAACATTTCCGCCTCCATCAGAAATGCAGCCGCCGCAGCCGGGATTCGAACCCGCGCCCTGCCGTGTCGCCGATACTAGTGGCTGTGCGAGACAACGTAGTGTGCAGAAACTATATGGAAGTGGCCCGGGAAGTGTGAATACATTGAATAAGAAGACAAAAAAATGAATATGGCTCTCGTGTTGGAACCTTGGACAAATGCATTGTTAGTTTTTTTTTTTTTTCGTGCTTCGCCAAGTATCACGAGTTTGGTGTCGTGTTTTTGAGTTTGTGGATTGTGAAGTTCCTTAGAATACGCTAAAAAATTGTGCGTTAAATTCATGCGGAACACCATGGCTAAATAATGACCTTATTTTTCAATGTTGACCCAGTGATCTAGAGAAAAAAATTGAGGAAAGGTAGGCAGGAGCAGCAAGAAGACGCTTGGTTTGCTATGGAACATGGGTGAAAGAATGTGGCAGATTGAAAGCAAGAAGACCTAAAGACATGTAGTGCGTGGTAATAAGGACAGGGTCTGCATAAGAATCTCATTAGGCCCATTGGTTTTAATGTAGTAATTATAGCACCGCATAGTGTCTCGCATCGACAACTCATCAAGTGCAGCAAGCTACGGTCTTGACCTCGTATTCAATAAAATGCGCGCTCCACGGGAAATACCGAGCTCTCTGGAGATATCAGGTGATTTAACCAGGTAAGGATCGAGAGTGTAACTATATCACTTAGTTACCGGCAACAATGCGGGCTTACATGAGGTTGCAAGTTGTTTTGTTTTCTGGTTTTCGTAAAGACCGCTTCGTTATCGCTCAACTTAAGAACAACACAGTGGTTTTGCATGTTTCATATTGTCACTTCTAGTATACCTTGTATTTTTTTTTCAAAACTTGCCACATGCACTAAGTGTAGACTTGCCTACCGCGTAAATATATCAACAGACATACGGTATTAGGTGTGCCTGTGTTCTTATTATTTGAGTTTTCGTAGTTTTTTTATCACTGCTCTTCTTTCTTTCTCTGCACATTTTTGCAATTTTCAAACTGCAATCTGAGAGCAATAAAGAGACGCAGAAAAGGCGCCTTAAAGCCATCTTTCTCGCATTTTCTGTCACTGAAACTTCACAATCAACCATTCAAAACTATCACCTTGTTTCACATTCTCCAGAAAAAAAATAATTGTTGGACTTGTTTCTGTTTCCTACGTGGAATCGTTTCATAAAAGATGGTGAATTCGAGCTAAAGGAAACAAGTGTATGATAAGAAGCTTGTAGCCATTTACACTGTAGCATATGAAGGAGCTGGCAAATAGAAATGAAGTTCAGAAAGACTCGTCTGATAAAAAGGAGGAGGAGAAGGTGAAGGCGAGAGGGTAGACCATAACTGATTGATATGTGGGGTTTAACGTCCCCAAACCACCATATGATTATGAGAGACGCGGTAGTGGAAGGCTCCGGAAATTTCGACCACCTGGGGTTCATTACGTGCACCCAAATCTGAGCACACGGGCCTACAACATTTCCGCCTCCATCAGAAATTAGCTGCCGCAGCTGGAGGGCAGCCCATAGCATAGCCATGTGCAAAGTAGCGTAGCAAGGGGCAGGATATTAAAGTTCGCATAGAAGCAGAAAAAAAGGGAGAGAAGGCAATAAACAAAAAGATAAATAAAGATGACAAAGGAAGGACAAACAAAGAAGAGGAAAAATATAAAAGAACTCTATCAGCGTCTGCGAAATGGCAGCACCGAACCTTCAGCTGCACAGTTTGCTCAGGCTGTACATGACTCTAGTTTATTATTTAGTTATTTATTTATTTATTTATTTTGAAGTTACAAGCAGCCAAGTGACGCCAGCAGGTGATAAAGCCGAGATACACATTCTAACTTGACGTGCCATGAATAAAACACTTATGTTGGCGGGACCTAATTCACTGGTACCATCGCACTTACTCCTAAATAAAATAAAATTTGAATGTTGCTTCTACAAATGAGAAATTGCCCGTTACGTCATGCATAGTGTTTTAATTATCTGGTACTCTGACACAGTGGCTTTGTTGATGCCAAGACAGCCTAATCACATGACAATTAGTCTGCTTCAAATGGGATAAAGACAGCGCTGAAACACTTTTGGCCTGTATTCATGAGAAAGAACGTGCAAACAAAATACTAAAAACATCAACGCGACATCACTAACTTCGCGTCTCATTATATCGATGCTCTAAAAAGTTAGCTTAAGTGGCGTCAGGACAAGGCATTAATTACGAAGAAATTCGCTTACAATCTTCCGATAATACCCTCAAACTCAGCGCGTAGTGTGGCGTACGATTCTCCGCCTTCAAAGCGATAAATGCAATGTGCTGATGAGCTTGGAAAGTGCGCCGGCCAACTGCGACACTGAAAGGCCGAATGTATGCAGTATGAAAATGAAGTCACTAGCTTCTCGCGAGGCATTCCAGGGAATTACCATGGCGTAATGAATCCTTTCACTGGTAGTAGCCGCCATTTGAATGGAAGTTCGGCCAATCTAGGCTATGGTTGCTTTCAATTAGCTGCACTCGCAAACAGTGCTGCTGTCACAAAAATTCGTCTCAGCATTTGCACAGCTTAATGTGAAGGGCTGTCGACACAAAAGAACGTAAGGAATCTGTAGGTGAAGCAGTTGGTATCGATCTTCTGAAGAAAGCCACGCTACCAGTATAATGGACAATAATAGAAGACAGGACATGAATTGACTGCCAATGTTTTATGTAAGTGCACAGAAATCTATCTGTACGGACTCTATCTGCGGTACATTGTGTGACCACGGTGTATATAAAGGACTATTCCCTCAGACTCTGCTCATTCTTTATACGCCACATATCCTACATATACATGGTGCCTCTGATTAGGTTTCTTTCTGTTATTCTCTTATTTGTTCTAGGTCATTTTATCGTGCGTGTTTCTTCCCCAATACTAGCACATTGATGAGACTGTCGTCTTCGGCAAAGTCTAGCTACGTTAAAGCAGGTAGGCTGTAGGAGTCAATAAGAATAAAGATTACAGGAAATAAACCCATGAAAGATGAAAATCGAGAACAAGACAGAAAGACAACGAATAGAACCAAAGCAGAAAAACAATACACAGAGAGGGAGGAAGAGAGGGAGGAATAGAAAGCAGAGAAAACCATACAACGAGCAAGATTACACACACACACACACACACACACACATATATATATATATATATATATATATATATATATATATATATATATATATATATATTGTGTGAGCGCTATTTATGTACTCCATCTACTCATTTGCAAATATACTCATAATCGCCACGCTGGTGTGGGTTGTGGCGCTCAGTCTCGGCGAATAAAAAAAAGTGCCTTGCGGTCTAAACGCTGCCTTACAAGTGGTGGGGTTGTGGTGTACGGGTTTGAAACTTGCAGGCACGCCATGAACGCCAACTCTTCCCTCACGATGGTGCGGAGGCTACCACCAAGAGGTGTCGTGCGGAGCTCAAGAGAGCACGACGCAGCTTGGAGTAGGAGTTCCTCACGAATAAGAGAACGGAACAACATACGTAGCTCACTGTCGTTCGTTGCCCTGGGGGCCGGAACGTCAGCTTGCAAGTGGATTAGATGGATATCATCGAGGCGCTGACAAGTACTGATGATATCCTTGACCGTGGTAGGATTCTTTCCTGTCAAAGCGTTGAATGCCACAGAATTGATGCCTTTGAGCAGCCGTCGAATGCAGTCATTCTCCACCATCGAGCTGTGGACGCGTCGGCAAAGAGCGAGGACGTCTTCTATGTACGACGTGTAGGACTAGACTGAGTGCTGGACCCCCTCAGCACTCGTCTAGACTCGCCTGGGCCATACAAAAATTTCGACCATATCTTTACGGACGCCACTTCACAGTAGTTACAGATCATCACGCTTTATGTCGGCTATCTTCATTGAAAAAGTTGTCTTGTCGACGGGGTCGCTGGGTAAACCGCTTGCAGGAGTACAATTTTAACGTCGTTTACAAATCTGACAAAAACCACCAAGATGCGGACGCTCTCTCTAACTGCCCTCTGCCACTGCCGCCGTCGAGATTGTTTGGTCAATCCTCATTATATGAACCTGACGCTGTGTCACCCACACAATATCCCAACTGTCGGTTTTTGACCCGTAGGTTTCAAAAATGCTACGCCCAGTTCGCCTAGAGATAGCGTGATGATGCGTAATGCAAGCGCATTATCGAACTTCTAGGTGGTAGATCACTCCCTTCTAATGCCAGATCGCGAAGACAATGAGGACAATTTAAGATTGCCAACAATATGCTACACCGTTACGTCTACACTACTGATGAAAACCAGTAGGTTCCAGTTCTCCGCGTTTTTTCGTGTCAGGTTGTCGAAGCCCTTCCCGACGACCAGCGTGCAGACCACTTGGGTTTCAACAAAACTCACAGCCGCCTCACACACCGTTTATTTTGGCCTGGCCTCTGTACATCTGTGGCCAAGGACGCTGCATCTTGTCCTGTATGTCAACGACGGAAACGACCAACTTTATGTACGGCTGGCCTAATGCAACCCATTCCATGTCCCGAGACACCTTTCGCCACAGTTGGGATTATACCTCGTCAGACCTCTCCCCATGACGACAGCAGGTCATCGAGGGACCGTGACAGCCGTTGATTACCTGACATGATACGCTGGGACGACTTCTCTGCCTAGTTCGGCCTCAGACGTCAATTTCTTTATCAAAGCCATTGTAATACGTCATGGTGCACCTCGTATCCTGTTGAGTGATCATGGCAAGAGTATTCTATCCTCCGTCATTGAAGACCTACTGAGGACTTGTGGCAGAGTGCACAAGATGACGTCGGCTTACCACCCTCAAACGAATGGGTTGAACGAGAGATTTTATCGCACATTAATAGACATGTTGTTAATGTATATCGGAGCACACCACGACATCTGGGGTAAAATAAGCCTTTTGTATCGTTTGCCCACAAAACCGCTGTCCACCGAACTACTGGCTGCTCTTCTTTCTATCTCGTGTGCGGCCGTTCATCAACGTTCACGATCGACGTCTCTTTCCTCAACATTCTGGCTGACGCCTCGGCCAGCTTTTCCGAGCAGTTCGTTTCCAGACTTGACCAACGTGCTCGCCTGAACACATAAGCTGCTCAGCAAGATCGAAAACAGCGCTACGACCACTCGCATCACGATGTTTTCTTCAGTCCTGGGGATGAAGCGCTGATTCGGACGCCCACTAGTACCCTAGGACTGTGCGAAAGACTACAGTTACGGTTTATTGGGCCCTATATAGTTTGTGAACGAACATCCGCAGTCAACTCTAGCGTCTCTCCCGCCGAGCCTTTTTCGGACCGCCACAGCCATGGTTCTGAGATTGTTCACGTTTCGCATATGAAGCCATTAGTTTGCAGCTAAAGTACGGCTGGGCTGGCCACTCGCGCACAGAGCGGGATAAGTAGTGTGACCACCACTGATGTACTCCATATACTCATCGTTTTTTCGTGTTTTGACACAATATTAATGAAATCTAACAGACAATAATGCCAAGGAATGTATAGAGGAAGTTATTAGAACAAATGGAATGCAAATAAGAAGAAAGAAAAGAGGGTGAAAAAGTAACCAGCCGCGAGCAGTAATCGAACTTACGACCTTCGAATAACGCGTTCGGTGCTTAATATATATATATATATATATATATATATATATATATATATATATATATATATATATATATATATTGTGAGCGCTGACTATGTACTTCATCTTCATCTGTATGACCAAACCATTGTAGTCATCATCATCCTATGTCTGTCACGCGGGCTGGCTCTCTGGCTCGTGCGTCTGGATTAAAAAAGATAACCCGGTTGTTACCGTACCGGAAGTGGTCTCATAGGATATATATATATATAAATATATATATATATATATATATATATATATATATATATATATATATTTATTTATTTATTTATATAGAAAGTACGCACAAAGGCACAGATGCAAAAAGAGCTACAGGAAACAGAGATATAGTGAAAGAAACAGGAACAATTATAGAAGCAGTAAAGGAGGCTCACCTTCGCTGAACTTCCACTATTACTTCAGCAAGCCCCCCCCCCTCCTCCTCCCTTTGTGCGATGCTGCCGTACTTATAAAATTATGCTCGCGTAAAAACTGCGTAAAGTTATAGGATAATGCACTCGTTTCCTCAAGTCTCGTGTCTAATGTTTAAAAAAATAGGTGCTTCACATAGTTTGGCTAGGAAACAGGATTACAATTTACATAATTATATTTCCCCTGTACACCGACCGATAATCACGAGCATGGGCAAACTTGCAAAGCCCTTTTAGATGCTATCAAGATCAACATTTCCGAAATTTAATTGACTACCACTTGCGATTTGGTATGTGTAGGAACCGCAAAGGAATGTAATGCAAATATAGCCGCCATAATTAAACTATCTCTACAAACGCAGGGTGACAGCACTCGCAGGCATCAACACCAAATTAGCCTGGAAGTACTGTGGTTGCGCAATATTCATCAGCCCAGCTTATTTTTCTATTGTTCCTTAAACGAATAAAGTACGTGTGACATCGCTCCTACTGGTGCCAACTGCCTCAAATTGTAACTAGGCCCTCAACCTCATACAAACACAAAAAAAGCATTAGAAATCCAATGAAACAAAAATAAAAGTTTTTGCCATAGTCTTAACTGAACAAAACACAAGCCTACAAACGCACAAAGGAAGCGTCGAACCAGCTAACATACAATCATATATATCATTCGCTGTGTAAATTCAACGCGCTCGCTGCCCAGAGCAAAAATATTCAGTTTGTGTTGACATAAATTTCCACACAGGAAAGTGCTAGTAACAAGAAAAACTCATCACGAAGGCTGACAAGTACGAGTTGAAAAAGAACATCACAGCAATTCAGAGCATTTCTTAAGTGACGAAGACTTCGCTAACTTACCGCGCAGAAAGAAAAAAAAATCTCTTAGCATTAATAACAGGGCTTGTAATTTTTGAGGTCACCGTGCACAAGAAAACCGTGAATGGTATTCACAGCTTCTCGTGGTAGAGACAGCAAGCTTCAGAGATTGAATATTTTTATGTACGTAAGGCACGTCCTTAACGAATAACCCAATCACGTAAAGACATTAACGTCATTTCCGTCGAACGATATTGTGTTAGCTTAGTGGCACTTCGCCTGCATGCTTTCACATGACGAAAATGACGGCTGAAAATGATTGGTATAAGTGTATCTCATTGTGCCATCTTTATGGAGGGAAGAAAGAACGTAACAAAAAATTCGGCAGATCACAAGTAACTTAGCAATTGTTATGCGAAGCATGCGAAACGTTATTTTCATTGAGTTAAATGTTATTGATTGATTGATTTGTGGGGTTTAACGTCCCAAAACCACTATATGATTATGAGAGACGCTGTAGTGGAGGGCTCCGGAAATTGCGACCACCTGGGGTTCTTTAACGTGCACCCAAATCTGAGTACATGGGCCTACAACATTTCCGCCTCCATCGGAAATGCAGCCGCCACAGCCAGGATTCAGTGAAATGTTATAAAGTGGCGCTAAATATATGTACATATCCATGCACACACATCATAAGTTAAAAATCCGCGTATGTTTTATATTAGTAGTTGTTTACAGTTGCGTGAAGATACCAACAGCAACATAGATATTAGGAAGAACAGAAGAGGTAACCTGAAATGAAACGCATGTTGACGCTGGTGCGCGCGAGAATGGTAGCCCTCGGCACTGCTACACAAATCAACTGCAGCGGATGGCTCCAAACTACAATTTACGTTAACCCGATAGGACGGCCGTATCACAGGAGTATATAGGGTGTGTTTGTAAAATCGAATAGTCAGTATTGCAACCACAATTGACGCTAAGCGAACATTAGGGTTTATTAGAAAAGTCAATCTGAGGCCTGGCGTGGCTCAGTGGTAAAATACTTCATTGCCACACCGAATTCTAGAGTTCGATTCCAGCTTAGACACTGGAATTTATTTTTTGTCTTCGTCTGGTCAATGCTGCCTATGGCAGCTTTTTCCTAATGCTCAAGCGTTGAAGATACTCATTTGTGTTCTCACCGTTCCTGGGCAAGTTTTATACTTGGTCAAAGCTGCACCACAAAATAAAGAAAACAAGACTCATAGCAATTAGCTATGTTATTTCTCTACTTTAAACGCTAAAAATTCGGTCCCAAGTACTATGCGGAAGAGTTCCGTAAATTTCTAATATTTGTAATGTTTACTGAAAGTAATCAGGTGTTTTTTTTTTTTGGGGGGGGGGGGCGAATGATAAAATACATTATCTTTTCGATCAATTTTTTCTGTCGCTAAGGTTATTATTTCGACGAGCGACCAGCGTATTAATCGCATTTTACAAAATTGCTTTCTGTCATTAGTTGCGTGAATCAATGACACAAAAAAAACAAAAAAGGAGGGCATTAAGATTAACTGAAAGACAAATATTACTCTATGCAACTTAGCACAAGAACACTGAAAGAAGAATGCTCAAAGAGATTCGATTGAGGGAGATTGGTTTTCAATGAGCAAAGTAATTTTGTTTTCTCATGGTGAATTATTCAATAACCGCGAAAGCCAAATAATGCATTCAGCGCAGCAATAAATGAATGAATACATGATATCATAAAAAGCTCCTCATAATTAAACTATCTAATCACAGCCACATCGTGCACTGTAAACGAGTTTCATTACTCTAAGCGTATATGCTATTGCGTAACTTAATTTGACAGATCATAATATTGTTCTTAGCGAGAGTGAAAGGCGTCAATGACAGCTTTTCTATAATCTTTATCTTTATTTACGACCTGTAGGTTCAGATAATGGCTCGTGATAATAGGTTCTTTGTCATTGCTTTACGGCCTCTTAGTGACAGAGAACGACGCCTTAAGAAGAAATGTTATTGTAACACCCTCTCAGACGTCGATAAGCTTATCGTTTCTTTTTTTCTTTTTGCTGCAACTTATAATATACAAAGATGACAGTTATGAACTGTAGTTTGCAGGCTTACAACAAGAACATCGAGGGGAACAACAATGTTTTTTGTGAAAAGTACGTTGAGGCTGTTTAAACATACCTAGGCGTTGTACCACTAGCTCATCTCCAACGTCGTTAAAAAGGTATAGGCTTTTAGGTTCGGCGTTCGAGCCTTTCTATATTTGAGTTGTCGATTGTTCGATATTCTACGCATTTAGATGTTTAGAGACTGTACTTTCGTATGCTGTAAAGGTAAAGCGATTGACTACCATTAAGATTTCAATTCAATGGTTAAGCCACATCAAATGTGGTAGGTCGTGGGTTCGATTCTCTATTTACTGCTTGCCGCTATGTGTTTATTGTATATTTGATATCAAGAAAGAAGTAGCCCTATGCTAAAGGCGTTATCTTAAAAACATAATGTTTTTCAGCAGGTATAGTCTGAAATACCTACGTAATAAAAAAAGAACGTTTAGCTTTAGCGGGTTTCTTTGATAAAGCAAGAGGGCTGAACAATCGTGATTCTCACCTGTGCTTTTCTGTTTTGTCCAAAGTGGTAGTTTTTTTTTTCTTCTCTGCTCAACTCAGAGGCGCAGTTACATCGCTGGCGTCTCGAAGACAAATAGCGGCGACCTGCTTCCAGAACAGATGTGCCACTTTTTGTCACGCTATCACTTCCCAACGCACACACAGAAACGCTCCAGCTCTTCGCACTGGAGGGACAAACCAAGTACAATCGGTGGGTGCCTCGTTACTCAACTGTCGAGCGCACGCTCGCGTGCCATCCCCAAAGTGCGCGCTCAGCACGGTCCTTCACGTCGGCCGCATCCAGCGTCCAAGTTGCTGCTTCGTTGGCTGCGGCGCTGCCGGCGAGAGTGACGCCGCGATGCAGGCTGCACCACGCCACTTCGGAATCAGAAGTGGAGAGGGAGAGCATGTCTCTCTCTCTCCTGCGCCTCTTTGACTGCAAAGAACCTTTTCCATCCGCGCGTGCCCGACTGTCCTGCCATCTAGCGGAACTTCACGTAGGCCCTCCGGCTTGGTGATGCCAGGCGCGACGCCGGAAAGCTAATAGCTCACGCTGTGGGCGCTACCGATTAGCGCGCTAAAGATGAGATAGCAATTGCCTTGCAAAGCAAGCGTGCTCTTGCTTCATTAAGTTATAGACGACTCACGGGCAGTTAAGGCCAAACTTAAAAATAATGGAAGTTATAACTACAAAACCAAACAAAGTATTACTTGATGGTTGATGAAAAGGTGGCCTAACTTTGTGTGTGAAGGGCTCAGATTCTGGTACAACTATTTGAAATTACATTAGTACCGAAGTAAAAAGTTAGCTAGGATGGGAATTTACTCCACACCATCAAAAAAAAACTGTGGTGAAAGCTTTCACCAATTCTTGGAAAAACCGGCAATTCAATGAAAATTTACAAACACAGTCTTTTTGTGTGTATTTATGCAATGGTCTTCGTTTTATATTTTTTGTATACCACATCAGATATATTTTTGTTTTACAGTTCAATTCTTGTTTTTTCCATGGAGGAATGGAATCACTTAAGCAGTCTGCTAGCATGCTGTACTAATGAAGGTGTGGTTTTTTTTTTTTTTTGACAAGTAGCCCCTTTCACCTTCTTTGGACTACACTGGGCAATCATTCAATAAAGAATAAAAAATACATATAGGCCATATTGTTCAAGACATTCCGCCAATATAAATACTTCGAGTTCATCCCGAAACAAATTCTACTCTTCATAGGTGGCACCTTATGAAGAAGTTGAGAGCGGTTTGGCTTAGCGCTACTTAGACGGGGAGGTCAGAAAACGGAATACCTATTAAAGTGTGTAATTTGATAACGTGAGTGGTAGCTAGAAAGAAAGAAGGAAGTAGGATCCTAAACAATTGGTAGTACCCGGTATGCACATATGGACTAGGGTGGGTAAATATAGGATTAGCAAGAAAGCGGGAGACAGATAAACACGTGTCTATTGATCGCTTTCAATGAGAGACAGGTTTAAGTGATGTATGAAGAGATGTACGGGATGGAGAAAATTTCTCAGGCGGAGCAACTGGCTGCCAAATCTGCCAAGCCAATCCGGTCTGCGGCAGCATCATCACCAACACCGACACCATCACAGAAAGCATAGCTAAATTTATGATTAGCACTACACCATGTCACTCCTGTATCCTACTCCCTGCATAGATACATGGAGAAATTATAAACACCAATTGCCACACTAAAGAACATCGGCAGCCGAAGTAAATGTGTTTGAAACACCCAGAATACAATAACCTGTTTATCTTTAATGAAGAAGTGTCATATTGTTGCGTTTCCTTTGTGAGCTAACTATTTGAATACTTTATGTGTGTTATGCACAAGTTATGCACTGCATTCCTTGTGAGCAAGAACAAGTTTTTTAATGGTGACATGTAATGCCACCGTTTATATAAACTTCCAGGACTGACATGGCAAAATAAATTGGCACTCTTTCATGTTCCAATGGAGGAGACCAAAAGAACAATACCATGAAAAATGAAGGACGCCGAGAAACAGGAGGAACCTTTTGCCCTTGTTGTTATTCTATTCTGCCGCAGTGCGTTCCTGTTGTAAACTTTCTATACAGAAAATCAACACGCCTTTAAATTGAGAACAGCGCAATTGCAACTGTGGCAAACAAAAGCTCAAATATTGCAAAGGTTCGTATTTTCACTCATAGCAAAACACAGGTTCTGCCTTCGGGAAACACGGGAACGCGTTGCTGGGCAAACCAGAAATTGGTAACTAACAAACTCTAGCACTGAAACATATTCACACACGGATGAACACAACCAGACACAACGTGCCATCTTGTTATGTGAATCGGCTCCAGCACTGCAATACGTAATTTAAAGAACAGAAGCACAGCAAAAGCTCATTTATCTCACGAGGAAAGATGATAAATACTACTTGTGGTTGTGCTTTCCAGGCTGAAGTGTCACTTCCTTGACACACCATATACTTAACGTGAACAGAACCGTTATTCTCAAAGTTCCTCGTTTTATGAGGGACCGTTGAGGGGAAGTGGGAATATAGTGACGAAACGACGCTTCGAACCCTTGCATGTACGAGCTGTGCTAGAAAAGTAATGATACCTGCAACACTGCGGTCGATCAGGCAATGTTGTCTCTAACAAACGTTGTGCTAGACCGATTTGTTTATCTCTTCCACTTCGTCAGCTTGAGCTACAGCTTCATACAGACTACACAGTAGTACTGACAGCACTATAGGTGAAGTTGTGTTTTTGCTGCTCCGCAGCCTGGGGCTCAGAAATGAAGCACCAATGCTTTAGAGCAGCGATGTACCATAAAAAATTGTGTGAAACTTGATGAATCTACGAGGGTGACCTCTGAGGAGTGTAATTAAGTGTATGGGGAAGATTGTTCATCAGGAGCACAAGTTTTCTGCTGGCGAAAATTATTTTTGAAAGGCTGAAAAGACGTTGAAAACGATCCTCGCTCAGGCAGACCTGCAACCTCAGAAACTGACGAAAACGTTGAACGTGGGAGGGCTCTAGTGCGCTCACATCCTCGTTTAGAAATAAGGATCATGCCTGAAGAGTTCAATTTAAACACTTTAATAATTCATCAAATTTTAACAGGCATTTTTATCATAATAAAAAAGTTATTCGTGTGGAACCAGACGTCGTGAACAAGTGGATGTTTCATCCAGACAATGCCCCGTCTCGCATGGCCATTTCCACAAGGCAAGTTTTGACCTGAAAACTCGTTACTGCGGTTCCTCAAGCCCCTATTTACCTTATTTGAGTCCGTAAGACTTTTTTTTTCTTTTCAAGCATGTCCTAAAAAGACATCCTTTTCGAACTCCTGAGAACATTCAATATACTATGATTAACCAGTTAACAGTCTCACCTGATGAACACTTTAAGCGTTGCTATCAATAGAGGGAACAAAAACTCTGCCAACTGCCGAAAGAAACTACTGACAATGGTGTAGCAGTGTTGTTTAAAAAAAGCTAAAAAAACGTTTGTATGAACAAGCTCCGTCTCATCACTTTTCTAGCACACTTCGAATGTTTTTTAGATCTTAATAATTTGAGTATTTATAGTAGAACACTCCGCGACTGTATGTGCTCCTCTTCAGCTGTGCCATTTCAAATGCAATGTCAGTGAGCAGTAGGTCTGCTTAGGAGTCGTACAGCCAATCTACTTAAAAAAAATACCGATCGTTACAACACTTTCTGGTGCAAAATCGAAGCGCTACCGCACGGTTGGTTTTGTTCTGCAGTTGACCAAACAAAAAGAATTTGAGAAAGACATTGATGTACACTTGAAGAATAATCTTTTCACTTCTCCTTTGACGGGGTTAAAAGGGCAGCGAAGTGTATGAATTCTTGTGTGTGTGGGCACTACTCTCCCTTCACTCTCTCTTATTCCTACTTAAAAACTCTCTCGTTCCTCTTCCCAGTGTAGGGTGGCATACCAGTCCTTCCTACCAGTCATCTTTTCTTCTTATTTCAGGTGCACTTCGGTGTCATCTTGGTGACGGCGCCTACCATGTGCTTCGACTTAACGCAGTTCTAGATTTTAATGTCGGCCCCGCTCAGCCTCTCTTCGAGCAGCTCAGTTACTAGGGATTAGAGGCAAAGTACGCCCATCGGTTGTGTTGCTCGTTATTTTGAAAAAAAATTTAAGCATATCCACGGAGTGAATGATGATGTGTGGGGCGAAGCGTCCATGCGTCCATTAATCCGTCTGCCCGTGCGTTTGTCCGTCCATCGGTTGTGTCCATCGGTTGGGCCCGTTGGTGCACCAGTCCATCCATCCGTCTGCCCGTGCGTCTGTCCGTCCATCCATCGCGTAGCTTACGGCGCAAGAGGCACTCGCATATGTCAAGGGCCAACAAAGTAATGATACTATCACCTGAGGTTCTACGTCACAAATCCAAGACATGATTATGAGAGACGCCATGATCGAAGGGTTCAGTAACCTAGCATCACGACTACTAAGGTACCACGTTCTATGCAGGAACGGACGCTTAGGGGCTACGCTCTAGAAGAAAACAGCAAGTGCGTCTTGGAAAACACATGAGACCTTCACCTTCAATTTTTTCTAAATCTGAGGAAACAGTAGAGCGTCGTGGCTGTTCCTGCTACTCTGTATATTTTCTGTTTCTTTTTCTTTTTCCGGTTACTCGTATTTCTTCTCTGTATCATATTTATGATTTTTTTTCATTTCCACTATATTTTGATTTTCTTTTTCACAATTACTACTTTTTTCTGTTCTTTACCTTTCTTTATACCTCTTTTTTTCTTTCTTTCTTTCCTTCTCTGTACGCTTTCGTCGCTTTGTCTTTGTTATGTCTATATTTAATTTCTATCTGTTTAATTTCTGTCCATTTGTTTCCGTGAGCTTTCTTTCTCTAAGCAAGGTGGAATATTGGGAGAGTTGGCGCAGAGTTGGCATTTTCGTTACGTGTCAATTGGTGTTCTTAATGTTTATATTTTTATTTTCGAAATGTTTTGTTCACTTAGCAATGCTTTGATACGCAGTGCATATATTTTAGTGTGAACAAAAAGCCCAGCTCAGTAACGAGGTCCTCTGTTCATATGTTAAATATGCTTCTGTCTTTCAAGAAAAAATTTAGCTGAAAGTCAGCGCTGTGCCGTGTCAACTTCTGCTAGATGTCTGTGATTTTTTTCTTTTTCTTTCTATTTCCTGTTCCATTTTTTTGTTCTATTAGATTTACTTCTCTATATGCACATTCACTCGCTCTTATATTCAAGTGTTCCTTTTCGTCTGACACTTTCAACTCCTCTACACGGTAGTCGGGCTCACCCAATCCTTTCACCTGAACACCTTTGAAGTAACGAGAATGAGGGGAGTGCGTTCCAGTTCAAGATGTTTTACGATGACGCGAAAGTTAGCAATAACCTGAATAGCTTCGCTGTTAGAATTTAAATATCTTTAGTTACCGCTTCTTTCCGGAAAAAAAGGGGGGCGGGCTAAATAAAAATCAAGACAGTGGATATCAATAAAACAAAAGTAAGCGGAGAGTACATGATTAGTAGAACCAGCGATAAGTTAACACATAGCATCTTCGGCAATGAATCGCGCAAAATATATGAATATTTATTTTACTTCATTGTAAAGCGTGCTTGTCTGTTAGATTTTTCTGCGTGTAGAAGAAGCAAACACAATTAACCAAGGGAGGCTGAAGAGGATGTCTATGAATTGTATTTGCGAGCTGCTGTTTTTCTGATGATACCCTAAAATTTTAAAAACTCCACAAGAAAACGCACATGTGAGAGTTTAGAAACCAAAAAATACAGTGAAGAAAAGGGTGTTCTGCATTTAAAACGTGCCAAGCCGTGTCACGGCCAGTGAAGCTCTGCGGAGATACGGCACTAAGGGTACCTCTGAGAGCAGCAGGCGGAAACCTTTATCTAAAACAAAAAAGAAAAAAAAATGACAGCAGCTTTGATTAATTACAAACGACGCGAAAGCCGTTTTCCTGGCGCCTTGGCACCATAAATATTTCTCTGCTTGTTTTTTCTTTTTGTTTTCGTTTGGTGAAGAGTCCAAGTTTTGTTATGCACCGAGCCACGGAAATTGTACAATAACGGCAATCAGCGCCGCAAGTAAATTGGCGGAAAAATGTCTATTGATGCTGGCTAAAAGTTTTTACAGCGTTATCACCTTTCATTTTGCTAAAGAGTGCTGTTTAGTTGAAGAATATACCCATTATTCAAATGCTCAATGTGCCTCGCCATGAAGGTCTTCTTGAAATATGCCCCTGTATGCTACTATACATTTACGAAAATGTTGTCGGTCTTTATTTGTCATTATTATTTACGTGTTTTTAAACATCTATTATAAATGTACTTAACTATCTCTCTTTCTCTTTGTTCCCTTCAAGAATAAACTAAACAGGAGAGAGACGAGCATATTGGGTGACATCATTCTTTGTGTGATTTGCCTCTTGAGAAAATGCTTTATGGGGGCCGACACTAATCGTAGGCCAACTTGAGAAATATGCCGAAGTGACCGAGCTGAACAACGACGAGTCCAAATGCATGTCACTTACAAGTGCATGAAGTAAAAAGGATATTTTTGTGTCCAGCTTGATTGTCTAACTGTGTACGACTAATTGATCAACTTCTAAAGCAGGGAGCATGGGCAATACATTTCAATGAAAAAGTTGCAGATCAATTTACAAAATGTTTATGTGACACTGTCTAACTTTCTATCTAGTAGGTATTATTGCTTTTCTGCTTCCTGTCGGTGCCCTCAAAATTTCAAAATATAGAGCGTGACATGCCACCAACGCGCTGTAGTATCAATGTTCTATTGTCCATTCTCTAACACGAAATGTGGGTGAAACCATGATTGAGTGAAGTCAGACTAAACAGGTAACACGCACCATACGAGTTCTGTATAGACTTCAATGTCGCAATGTCTTGTAAGATAAAGCATACGCCTCGGTAATATGACTAGATATCTTCGTTGGCATAAACAGAAAACTCCGTGTCACAGCCGGCGTAGACTGCGAAATCTTCGTAACAGGTATAATGTAAAGTTGTCAACGCTGAGTACACCACTACGGTAAAAAAGAAGGATGACCAAATTAATACACAACTCTAGTTGGGTGCTGTTATCAAGGCCTTCTAATTCAGGGCATGCAGCTTTTTCTCATTTTACTCTAACCCTTCCATCTGCCATTTTAAAACATTTAGGCGTTGTTTCTTTTTATGGACCTTATCAAGTATTGTAATCACAGTTCACATCGTTGATCGATCAACTGAGGATGACTATTCAGTCACTGATAAGATAAAAAGAATACTCGTGCATCTCCACACTATAGAGGTGCGAAGTCTAAGGAAACAACTGAGCTGGTGGCCTTCCCCTTCTCCATTGTCTCCTCTTCACCCGCTCTTTGCTTTCTCCCCCTTTTATACATTATAATATGCAATACTATCCCATGCTTTAACTTTGAAAACATTTCCCTCTCCATCAACCTCCCTTCCCTGACTCCCTTATACTGTACAAAGCGTGACTATGCTATGCTTAAGCCTTTGCCTCTACATTGTCTTTCTCCTCACCCTCCCTTACCTTTCCCACTTCCTTACAAGACTATGCTATTCTCTTGATGCGCGAACTAGAGTTCACTATTTGGAAGTTCATCAAATTGCCGTAGTATAATATCAGTATTACGTTACAAGAAAGAAAATTAAAATAATTGTTGTTTTTTATGAGTTTCAGCTATTCGTTGTAAATAGGCGACATTTACCTAAACACTGTGTAGTCAAGTATGGTCCGGTTTGATATGCAAAAAAAAACCATATGCTTAAAATACGTCCGAAATTTGTTCTGGGTATTATTTATTTCGGGAAAAAAGTAATAACTTGGACCTTTGTTATGAATTGCGATCTGTCCAATGACCCATCGGATAGCGTAGGGCTTTAACCGAAATCATCGGTTACGGCTATACGAGGCACACTATAGTCCACACATATGGACATAAAGAAGTTCCAGTACTTGAGCAAAACATCTTTCTATCTCTTGAACGTGAATAGAAACAACTAGCATAAACAAGCTGCGTACACAAACTTAGCCTCCTTTGCTAAAAGGGCTATGTTCCTTTCTTTTGTTTTCGTGCGTTCGCACAGCCACGCACGGCTCTCCATCTCTTTATAAGACTCCTATTCACTCAAGCAATCGATTCAGGACGACAACAGATGATCTCCAAGCTTAATCAAACCAATCTTTTAAAAGCGATGCATTAGGAAACCGGGGATATTCTGGTTTATAACGTCGAAAAACGACTAGACTATCAATCGCGATTCTATACAGCCTTATATTCATAGCACCAGTCAAGTTTTCCATTAATTAAAGCAGCTTGCATACCCTAGAGCCCGAGAAAAGTATGGTACTCAGTCTACGATAATCAGTTTAAGCCACCCTACACTGAAGGTGATTACAATATCGCGGCTCACATACATGCATCGTAAGACGTATTCTGTTAGCACAATAGGTTTAAGCAAACTTGCCCCGTCTTGCGTTTTTTTTTCTTTACTATTGGGACAGAGGTTATGAATACTGAGCCCACGTTTCTCGTTGTTTTCCTGCTGCATCTTCTTTAGCTATTTTTGTAGGAAGTAGCTCTATGTATTAGTCTGCTTTCATCACCCCGGCTTTGAAATCAGACAATGAAGGAAGGCAATGAAAGCAGATTACGGGGCATGGTTCCGTAATTTCCCTGCAAACTTAGAGATGAGTCGCAAAAATAAAGCTAAAGCTAAACTTGAGTAAGTGCTTATGTGTTTGCTAAAAACTTGTGTTTGTTAGGCACAACGCACTCATTGTGGAGCGCTTATCCGAGCTCCTTCGCGGCGTAATTTTTGTCAACAGGGCCTCATCAAGTGTGAGGCCCACAAAACAGCTGTATGCTCTGCCGTAGTAGAGTACCTAGTACTCTAAATTGTTACTCACTTTTTTCTAAACACATACAAGACACTTGTGTTTGTTTATTAAGCAGCGGCCCATGTTTCTCAAAGCAGTGAAGACACTCTTCTATTTTTTGAGATCGTGAAGTTTGTGCGAACGCAACTGACTTGCTGTACATGGCTTTCACTCTTTCTTCCTTTCTTCTTTTTTTCCATTCTATCTTTTTATCATACTTCTGTTCCCCTTCTCTAATTACGCAGTGAAAAGTGGCTCACAAGAACTTTCTTTAGTTAAGCTCCCTGCCTTGTCCTTTTATTTCTGTCCCGTGTTTATATAAAAAATAATTTGTCATTCTGGTTTACATGCCGGAACCATTCACTGCATTATCACTCAGGCTAAATGAGTCCGCCAACTTGATTACATTTATACACGACGAAGGGCCCATACAGCTCCTCTCGCTTTCGTATGCATGGGAAGGTATTGCTTTAAGAAGTCAAACCGGCTATGCTAGGTTCAACAAACGTAAACTCTCGTCCACATGCACATGATGATGGCGTATTGGTGTTTCGTGGCGCAAGGACTTAACCTGTGCAAAGAGCGCCATGTCCTTTTATATTGCGATGTTGATTAACCATTAACCAATACTAACGATGTGTTAGTGATATTATGGCTGTAAAAATGCTTAAAACGAATAAACAACAAATGGAGGCTCAATGCATGTAATGGAGTGAGCGATGAGCTACATTTGAAAGTAATGTAAAGGTTCAAATATATTAAAGGTAGTTCACAAGAAAATAGAAATTGAAGTGTCATTTCATGAAAATGGTGCTTATGCCTCAACGAGGTCCTTGACCACAAGTGCCTGCAGACATGCGCCCCTTAAGACCTGCCACAGAAGCAGCCTCTCCTGAGGGTCTGAAACACAGTGCTGTTGGGCCAATAAAGCGCCATGTTTGACATTTCTTCAAAAAATCTAAAACGCATCCTGTGCGAAACAAGGGGTCTGAGCCGAGAATAGCAGCGGGTTTAGTGGTATCATTTCCTTATACGCTAGGGGAAAGTACTTTTTTGTGTGTCAAGTCTCTGGCACTCTGATAATGTGTGAAAGATAGTCACATTTTCACTACACTTGCCGGAGACAATGAGGTCATTGCCAAGCAGCAAGTAGGTGCGCACATCGTATAAATGGCTTGTTCTTAGTCCGTAGATAGTGACCTCAGTTGGTCGCACTTTACTACAAGAATGACGTTTTTCTCTTTGTGTTTTGATTAGATGAAGGTTCTTAATATTCATAGTATCCCACAAGCGCTGCCACCAGTCCCTCACTTTCTTACGCACAAATTCTTTAAGATCTAAAGCAGGAAGACTTATAAAACTGTTTCTAGATTTTGTTTCTATAGAGAGAAAAATGACCAAAAAGAAAGCAGGGAGGTTAGGTTGATGCTAGTATCTGGTATGCTACCCTACATTGGCGTATTTCAGGTATTTTCAAAGTACTTGGGGTGGCAGAATGGTAATTCACATAACCATAGACTAAGCGTGTGAGTAAAAGTATTTCGTAAAGTTGTACGAGGCATGTTCTATTACTAGCCCTTGCTGTGTGGGACAGTATTTTATGGATGTTCTTGGTTTTCAGACGTTTGTTTTTTAGGGGCGAAGCTGCTTAAAGCGGCACCCGTTCATATATCGCAGTAGTGAGTAACATGTCTTACGCTTTGACCTGCAAAGGGTGCTGTTGGGAGATTTCTCCTGTGCGTTGTTGAACAATAAAAAATTCGCAGCGTGTGCGTTAACTAAAAGCCGAATTCTCCTGCCTCTCATTCCCTATTAGCAGCCATTGGCATGTACGTTGAGCACTATCTCATAAAAAAAGGTTCCTACGTTATACTCGCTGGGCGTAACCTTCTTGGTTTTAGAACAATTTAGCGAGTGTTGAGCCGCAGTGCCATGAATATGGTGGTATATACCATCAACTCCGGGTGGTTAAAGGTGGGAAGTAGACAAGAAGCGCAAGCCGTAAGAAAGTGTGCTTGTACCACTTCTCGTTTAGTCCTTGCAATGTCCGCAGCATGGCGGTGCTTCTATATGCGGAATATACGATAAAAAGATGCGAGATGGTGGTACTTGGAGTGTTGACCAGATGGACGAACGGACACACAGGCAGATGCATGGAGGGACGCATGGATGGCTGCACGGACGGATGGACGCACGGGCGGATGCATGGACGAACGCAAGGTCAGACGTGTGGACGCACGAACAGACGCACGCATGGACGGGCGGATGGACGCACGGACAATCACACTGATGGACGCACAAACGGACGGAAGCAAGAACGAATGGACGGACGGATGCTTCGCCCCACTCTCCATCATTTACCCCGTTGATATGCTGCCATTTGTTTAGTGAGCACGAAATTCAAGGCAAACTTTATTGGAGAATAAGTCGCCGATACTCGTCTGTGAAGGTTGCTTCATCAGAAACAACTACCTTTTTTATTTAGGATTAACGTGCACGGGTTTACTCTTCAATTCAAAGTGTGCGTGTGGGCCGCTCCTCTAGTACAGTCGTGGAGGTAGCTACCTACTACTACTACTACTACTACTACTACTACTACTACTACTACTACTACTACTACTACTACTACTACTACTACTACTACTACTACTACTACTTATATCGTGGACACACGACCCATGGCTTGAAGAGCTTCGCCCTTAAAACTGTTTGTGTATGAAAGCGAATGTAGGCATCCATGCGCACAAGATGGTCGGACCTGAAACAGCCCTCCCTGAAACCGCACAGATTTATATCAAATAGCTTATTAGTTCCGAGAAAATATAAAATCCAGAGTTTTTTTAGAATAACTTTCAGGGGCAGCTTGTCAGAGCTATGGGCCGGTGGCTTGGTGCACAACATGAATTTTTGCCTTGTTTAAGGACAGGGATTATTATGGCTTCTTTCAATGACGAAGGACTACAACCCGCGATCCAGATCCTGTTGTAGAGACTCAAAAGTGCCATCTGTGCATCGGTACGTAGATGTTTCATAATTGTGTACATTTTTTTTTCGGTTCCCGGAGAAGAGTTGAAACAAGCGTTCAAATAAACCATAAGCTTAGCCATGCCGAAGAAAAGATTGTATTGTTCGTTTCAATTAGGCTTACGGTTAAATGTTTTTCCTGCTATCTTTTTGTATTTACGGAAACTTGATGAAAGTTTCAAGAGTGAAAATGTTCACCAAGCACATTTACCTGGTTTTTAAGTCTGTTGCCTCGGTTGTTAACAAAATATAGAGCGTGGATCTGCTTATCTGAAAGTCTGCTTATCTGAAAGTTTTCTTAGCCTGTTCCACACTTTCACACATTTTCACTTCTTGTGTATATGAGTTCATACTCGAAATGTAGTTTACTCAGCTCTCTCTTTCAGCACTACGATGAGATCACCTGCCCTGAATTTTACTAGCATAAAGTTTTCAAGTTTTCTTGCCATCAGATGCTCACGTAGAAAACTCCGCGTCTTATTTTGCTTTTTCGGTGAATTCCTGCACAGGTCATTCCGCCATGGAGCGCGCTTTTTTTTGTCGAGGCCCTGTTTGTCATGGGAATATACTCTAATACAGCGTCAACTATAAATCTGATAAAATGCGCGTTAGCATTGTTCATGTAATATCATTAAAAACACTCCTAGGCTTACAAGTTAGAGGAAACAACTTTTTCCAAATCTGCGCATGCTAGTTTCTATGGAGGACTATGTGTTATGGCATGCTTATGTATGGTTTCGAGGCAGAGAGGAAAGTTGTCACTTCCATAGGAATTTTAAACTATTCGCCAAACTTCCGAGCAGATTTTCCAAGCAGATTGTTAAGTCTATTGCAGAATAATTGTTGTGTGTAGTGCTGCATTATGTAGGGTGTTTTTCGTATAAAAGGCATGTGCCAACGTTCAACGAGATACCGCTCTATCAAGCGACCGCTTGCATCACATCTACAGTCTCCCCAGAGCGAGTTGTGTGCACTGAACTCGCTGGTCAAAATAAACGGCTCTCGGAGCTGGTTAACTAGTCTTTCGAAATTGGCCTTGCGAAAGACTTGAACCGGAGGAATATATAGAGAGCAGATAGTTACCATTCTATTAAGCAGGATAGCACGAATGGTCACTGCTTCTAGGGAAGTTTGACATTTTAACTGCTTGCTCTCAATAGACATTACTGCAATATTAACTATTCCACGTGACTATGCAAGACAGTCAATACGGTCGTTACGAAAAATCACATATTGATTTAAAAAGTTAGCGTTTTCTGGCTGTAGGTGTGCCTCCTGTACAACAAGTTTTTTGGGATTGAAGTTCTTGAATAATTCTCTGACGTCATCTACATTGTGCAAAAGACCTCTAACATTTCTATGTAGTATCTGCGCAACCATTATTGGATAGAAGAGAAAGTAGTCTGTATATCAGAATTTGTTTCATGGCAGACCCTCCTTTAGAGGAGCTGTTAGAAGTCATTTGCTTTTTGCAGCACGCTCCAGGGAGTGGTGTGACGGCTTCGACTCCACAGGTGTCGAGGCAACTGATGATCTATTCATCGCCTCCCTGGAGGTGCTGTGTGGACGCACTAAGTGTGCAGACTCTTACTTTTTTAGCCTCAACTCGTGAGAATAGACCGTGCAGGCCACAGAGCAACTAGGCTGTTGGTCGTTTGCTGGGGGCAGAGCAGCAGCAGATGCTGCATCTTCCTGGGGGGCTGGTGGCTTAGCCGCTGCATCCCTGCGTGAGGGCTGAGCGAAAAAGCCACTGTCCGTTGAGACACTGCACCCTCGCGTGTCACATCCGCATATATAATGTACGGTACTATGAGAAAACGTTTTCGTGCTTCCTTGAGCGATACATTTTTCTTCAGCTCTGAACGTTATAATGCTTTGTTTATTTTTTCCATGCAGGGCATGATTGATAGTACCAAGAGTGTTCACCTCCGGACTTCACACAGTGAGGAGTGTTGTTACAGACATCAGAGAAATGTTCATGATCACCACATTTTGCTCACGTTGGCCGTCCTCGGCATCTCAAATATCCGTGGCCACATCTCTGGCACCGGAAACGACGTCTAGTGTTAGGTACAGGCATACGCTCTGACATGAATTTTCATATACCCTGTTTCAATATTCTGGGAGCCTGCTTGAGTTAAAGATGAGGATCAGGTGCTTGGTTGGAATTTATCTGTCATCGCTGCGTATTCTTATTATCTTAAGGTGAATCACATTTTGCTCTTTTCATCTGTTTAAGTGTTATGCCTCTGTCTGTGTAGTGAGGTCACCATCTGTCACTACACCACGAACCGTATTCATTGATTTGTGTGCTGTCACAGTTATAGGAATATCTTCAAGCCTCTCAAGGCTGGGAAGTTTCTCATTTTGGGCTTTAAAAATGATCTCGAGAGATAGATCTCCGCTTGACATTTTAGAGGTCCTATATCCTCGTACTAGTTTTTCTTGCAGGCATTCAGGGACGACGAAAAGTGAGGCACTTCTCGCTGGCTTGTTGGCTTGCTGATTGTGGATTACGTGATGCCTGAGGAAATTGTCTTTGTGCGGTGTAAAAAAAATGCGATGTCATTTCGGTGCGCACTCTTTTAGGGTGATCAGAAATGGGGGGAAGGAGTGGCCATTAGGTATTTATCGTTCAGCAGCTGGCCATGATAGCCAGCCACTATCCAACCTAACAATGAGGCGTTACAATGTTTGGGTAACGCATAGAGACGTCAGCTATACATAGCTGCTATTACCCAATATATTATATTCAAGGCTGAACATGGAACACAAGAGGTTAACAAAGGCCACCTGCGAAAAGTGGGAAGTAACTGAAATTATAAGAAGACAGGACAGCAACGAAAGAAGATTGGAAAAAAAGATAGAAGAGAGTGAACAGGAAAGGGCGACGGCCGATTTCCCCAAGGTAGGTCAGCCCAGGAGCACTATCACATGAAGCCGGGACCAAAAGGGTGTGTTGGCTCTACCGGGGGGCCTTAAAGGTCCAAATACCCAGCGTCCGCTTGACCTCTAGAATTCGATTCCCCCCGAATATGGCTGAGTCACGCACAGCGAGGCATAGTAGGAAATCAAACCCTCTCCCCGCTGTTGGGTCAGGTTTGGGGTGACCCCACTCGGCCACCGCTTGCTTACGCAGACGCCACTGTGGAGCACATCCCGATTCCGGCCCTTCACATCGACGCTTCGTGTTCGGTACTTACCGGTGGCTGTCTTGTGCACCATAACTGCAAAGTTTCTGTTTTTTTTCAACCACTTTACGTAAATATGCTTCTCATGGCTGACCCACTGTTCTTGTCCCGATACGTCAATGAGAAAATCAAACAAAACAAAAAAGACCAGTGATAGTTTGAAAAACGCAGCATACCTTACTAGAAAGCAGGCACGTCGTGCTGGAATGTATTTCGCTGAGGAGAGCATTATTCCCTCCACCTAGAGCCACTTGATCGGCGCCGCGCGGGCACGCGCACATGCACTGTCACTGACTCGCCACGTTTTCGGCAACTCTCGGCTGCCTCCCCACCTTCCGGTGTCGCCTACTTCTCGCACGTCGCCCGCTGCGTCGAAGCGGCCTCGCGCAAGTGCACAGTGTCAGTGGGAACACCAGCTCCGGACATAAAACTTCTTAATTTATGCACGGCTCGCCGGAGGCTCCAGCGCCGTGCGACTAAAATTGACCGCAAGGAGCACTGGACACTTTATAATCGCCTTGACGCCGTGTGTCGCCGACACGCACGGCAAAGACGCAACCGCTCCTGGGGCACTCTATGCGTCACGCTGGACGACCCGCGACGCTCCGCGCGTGCCTGGAGGATATTCAGTGCCGTCCTCTGCCCCGTTGAGTTACGTTTCCCAGCTCTCGCCATTGCTGTTGCACATTATCTCACTTACCAGCAATTGGCCGAGCTACTGGCTGACACCCTCCGCCTCAGCGCTCCTGAAAGCTTGCCCGAGGTTCCCCAACTACCACTGCACCATCGCCGAGAGTGGTACAAACCTCGCCGCTTTTTCCTCACCACCAGCATGCGCAATCAAGTACGTGCTTTATGCACTGAGGATTTCACTCTCGGGGAGTTGCGCCTGGCTTTGGTGTTGCGCAAACGGCACTCAGCGCCAGGTGCTGACGGCGTGACATACCAGATGCTTCGCAACATCGATCAGTCCCAGCTCCCAGTGCTCTTGGCCGCCTACAACGACGTGTGGCGCACGGGGATAGTGCCGCAAGAGTGGCGCGAAGCCATCGTCGTCCCCGTGCTCAAGAAGGGCAAACCCGCCTCGGAGCCAGCGTCCTATCACCATGTTTCCCTTACCTCCGCAGCGGGCAAGCTCTTCGAGGCCATGGCACTGAGGAGACTCGAATGGATTGCCGAGGCACTGGATGTTTTCTCGCCTTCACAGTGTGGCTTCCGCCGTTCGCGTGCTACTGCCGACGCCCTTGCCGACGTCATCGCAACGCTAGAGGAAGCACAGCACAAAGTAGAGGCCGGGTACCTCATCCTGTTAGACATCAAGGCGGCATTCGGCTCCCTGCCACACCCCACCATCTTGAACGCAGTGCGCGATCTCGGAGTGACCGGTCTCCACGTACATCGCTTCCTTCCTCGGCGACAGAACCATGCGTGTGCGCGTCGGTGGAGTCCTTAGTGAGCCTCGTCGCGTGAGTGTCGGTGTTCCGCAGGGCAGTGTACTCAGCCCCTTCTTGTTCAATCTCGCCCTGGCTGACATCGACGATTACATTCCCCGTGCTCTTCCCTGTGATGTGCGCGTGGCGGTCTACGCGGACGAC
This sequence comes from Rhipicephalus annulatus, assembly GCA_013436015.1. Classification (NCBI taxonomy): domain Eukaryota; kingdom Metazoa; phylum Arthropoda; class Arachnida; order Ixodida; family Ixodidae; genus Rhipicephalus; species Rhipicephalus annulatus. Next base: position 176,473 of record WOVY01001111.1, on the reverse strand, counting down.
ATTGCGGTGTTCACGACGGGACCTGTGCCCAGTGGCCGGTGTATTCGCACCAGTGTCCAAACCGTCTTGGATTCTATTGACGCGTTCATCACGGGCAGGGAGATGACGCTTTCACCGGCGAAGACGGAGGCGATGCTGCTGCACCCCAGTTATGGCGCCCAGCGCTACACACCGAAGATCACTCTCCAAACAATCCCCATGCCTTGGAAGAGGCGAGTGACCTACCTCGGAGTGCAGCTGCACCAACACCTCAACTGGTCACCAGCGGTCAGCGACCAGCTTCGAAACGCGCGAAGGGTCGCCTCCGCCGCTCGAGCGCTCCTTGCTCGCGGCAATGGATGCACACCGTCCCTAGCTCTCCGCATCTATAACGGAATGGCTGCGGCGCGCACTTTGTACGGCCTTCTTCTCGCAGCGCTTACGCGTTCCAACTGGGAGACACTGGACGCAGCGCATCGTATCGCGATTCGCCAGTTTTTCAGCTTGCCCAGATCATCTCAAATCGGCCCAACACTTGCTGAGGTGGGAGACATGCCACTGTCACTCCGGGCCGATCTTCGAGCGCTAAATCACATAGAGTGTATGAAACGCTCGCGCCACGGACAGCAGCTGGTATTGTGGCTCTCCTCACTTCCGCACTCACGGATGGCGCAATGCACTGCGGCATTCTACGCCCTCATCTCGAGCTCACCGGATGTGAATGACTATAGTGCCCCGCCCTGTCACCATCGCCCTTTCAAGATTCGGGTACGGTTACCGGGAGTGCAAGCAAGCAGACGACGCCAGTGTGTGCGCTTCGGCACGAAACTGCGGCCACTTTTGACGAACTTCTCGCGGGACGACTCCTCGTCTTTACTGACGGTTCAGTGTTGAACGACGGGTGTGCTGCGGCTGCGTGTGTGGTGCCTTCGCTGGAGCTTCACAATCAATGCCGCCTCGCCTGCGAGGCATCGTCGACGATAGCCGAACTCGCCGCGCTTGACCTCGCCGCCGATGCCCTCATTCAACTGAGAGTTCCGTCAGCTGCCGTTCTCTCGGACTCACGTGCTGCTCTCCAACTACTCGCGCAGGACGCCCGCAGACCTCCGGTTGCCACGCGCATCGCGCGAAAGCTCGAAGCAGTGCAGGACCTAGGGTGTGATCTTGTGCTGCAATGGATACCGGCGCACGTTGGAATATCCGGCAACGAAGCGGCCGACGAGCTGGCCAAAGAAGCACACTCTCCGGGAACCCCTGTGACTACAGCGGTGAGCACATTCGACGTAGCAAGGCTTCGCACACGGTGCTCCGTCACCGCTCGCCACCCGGACCCACGAGTTGCGGCAGGGCAGCCACCACGCCCACTCCCGAAAACTGGATTTTCGAGAGAGGAGCGTGCCCTCCTTCTCTGCCTGCGCATCGGCTGCTACCGCACGGCGGAACGGGTTCACAGACAGTCGGGACGTGGAGACCCAAACTGCCGTCATTGCCCACAGCCCGAAACACTCCATCACATTATCTTCCAGTGTGAGGAGTATTCGGACGCGCGCAGATCACTCTTCGATGCTTACAGCAAACTGGGACTCTGCACCAGCACTGTTGATGTGATTCTTTTTCCCCGTGCGCACGCATGCCTGGTGAAGCGCGCGCAAGCTGCCCTCATCACCTTCCTCAAGACTTCTGCGCTATTTAAGCGCTTGTGAACTGAAGGAACATTAGTGCCTCCCCATCGATGTCCACTGGACTCGTTTTAGTGAGTGCTACGGACCACAATGTTTTCCGTACAGAGATTACGCGCTTCGGCGAGTGCTTCACGCGCTTTGTACGACACGCCAATCAAACCGTTGTCCTCCTCTCGATGACGATACCTCTCCGGCCCTTGGGAGCTTTCCTAGTCAGCTGTGCATGGCGCATGGGGGCTTGTGAGTCCATTGCGGAAAGCAGAACGAATGACCCTCGCCTTTCTTTTTTTTCTCTTTTCCACTCTTTCCCTCCCTATATCTTTTATTCCCCATACCCCATTCCTGTGCTGACCTGTTGAGGTGTCCTTGTAAGGAGAGACAGTTACGGGACGGCACTTTTCTTTTCTTTTCTTGTGTTATAACCACTTATATATATATTTCTAGAAAGCTTTGTGTAGCCTCCTGTGGAAGATCATTTACGGTGGTGCGGGAAAGGCTAATTTGAAATACACCACGTATGGCCATTCCTGGGAGTTATGGCACTAGGAATGCAGAGCCTGGGTTGGATGAATGGATGGAGTTTTTTAATTGCGATAGTTTGGGACACTCATTAGTGCTTTAATTGCCGCTCTCACGGCAGGCCTTACCCTCATGTCACAAGCCTCTTGGACAGCTCATAACTGTTTGCTATCCTTTATTCAGCCTAAAACCGCCTTTCATCTTCCCAAAGCACTGGTTCCATCATTACGTATTGCGGAAACCGCAAGAACGTGCAATTTATATTAGCGAAAACTTGCATAGCACGCAAGCAGTTGTTACCTTTATTTAGCGATAAATGCTGTGAAGAAGCCGGCTGCTTCGGTATAATTCCGTCTAGTGAGGCCTTAGTGATAAAATTCCCAAATTTGTTGATCTTACAATGTGAGAACGGTTGGATCTGTTCACAAAAAGTGTGGTCACTTTTTATTTTACATTCTTATACACATATCATTCCAATACTTTTTTCAGCCATCTAAAATAAAATGATGGTAGAAAAAATAAACAGAAGGCCAAATAAAGTATTTGGCCTACACCAGGTAACATAATTTAATCAGCTCTTTCTCTTCTCACTGGCAAACAACACAAAAACATGAACGACAAAGACTGCACTTAATAGGCCCACATAGCCTTGAATCGAAGTAAACAATCTTACAAAGTCCATTTCGTTCCTGCCGGTTCATATAAGCCATTTGTAAGAACTTCAGTGCATGGAAAGCTATTGTCCCATTGTTCTGGCCAGGCAACAAGAGCTTGCTTCATTTATCACAGAGTAGGCTTTCTGATAATTATATTCCCTGCATAGAAATAACAACAAAAGGGTGGGCCAAAGTAAAACAGAAAGGTTAATTAGGTGAAGATTTGTTGCGTAAGTGCCTGTTAGTTAGAGAGTAAAAGAAGCTGAAAGATGAGAACAATCTGCGCAGCAGTATGAAGAGATATTAATCGAAACGGACGGCAGGGAAGTTAATGAAACGCTAGTACCTGGTATCCAACCCAAAACTGGGGTTGGGGATCAAACGGCTGAGAGAAAAAAACAATACGAGAAATAAAACGAATGGCGCCACATGTACGCATACGACAGCGTTCTACTCGAAGTCATTTTAATAGGTATTTGCCGGCATCTGTTTTTTCCACAACTGCCGCCAGACGGAATGTGCTGTTGGCTCCAGCAATCCCAAGCAAGCGCAATAAAAGCACTGTCATCAGGCTCGCCTTCTCGTTCTGGGTATTACAGAGCAATGGGTTTTGCGAGAACTCAATCTGAAAGCGTCTATTCTAGGCAGTACACATCGCTGGCGAGAAGCGGGGGTTTTCAGAGTGTGATTTTATTTTGAAGTTGAATCTATAGTGACTGTCGGGCTCTATCAGGGCTGTGTAATTCCGGACGCAAGTCTGGCAGGCATTTTCCTGATCCTAAATGCTAAGAGAAGCTAGAAAGGCCATTGTTTCGATGGTTTTCCCACCATCTCTAGCAAAGATGCCATGGCAGCCAACGTTCGGATAGTCTTTGCTGCGTTGGGATCTCATTGAAAATTTATTTTCAACGCTGAGAGGACTATATTGAAGAGTCTGAATTGTAAGGGAAGAACACAAATAATACAAAATTTTTACTGCAAAACTGTTTCATGTCATGGTCTGTGACGTCATCACTGACGTATTTCCACCAGGTATACGACTATGTAACTATGCAATAACAAAAGCGAAAAAGAAAACCAGAAAAAAACCAGTAGACGAACCTACGACCCCTCGCTAAGCAGTGCGCTGAAAATAATATCTGGGGTTTACCGTCCCAAATTTACAGTACGATTATGAGAGACGCCGTAAAACAGGGCTTCGGAAATTTAGGCCACCTGGGGCTATTTCAACGTGTACCTAAACCTAAGTCCACGGGCCTCAAACATTTTTGCCGCCATCGCAAAGGCAGTCGCCGCCGCAGAGATGTGACTCCGCGACCTTCGTCTAAGTAGTCGAACTCCACAACCACTAGCCCACCCCGGCGGGCTGTACGCAGCGCACTGTGCGAAATGATTCAGTCAGAGTGCCTTCACTGTATTAAGGTCGAGCATTGTTTATATTTAGGTCCGAACCTCCTTACGCTGAGGCTGAATGCTTCCTTCGTACCCACACCTTACTTCAATCAATCAACCAATCAATCAATCAATCAATCAATTATTTTATTTCCTTTTCATAGGAGGAGTACGGGACTAAAATCTCAAGAGCTTGGCGAGGTCCCAACCCTGTTCGCAATTTTACAAAGCAGCAGAAATGGCAGATGATCACGCATAAAGAATATCAAATAAACTTATACATAAATTCGCAAAAAGTTATACAAAGTTTAGAAAACAGAGTGCTGAAAACGTAAAGAAAATAGTTGAAATGTATAGTCATGAAGTGGCATGAACATGAAAAAGCAACTATTCATAGGAAAGAATGGCCAGAAATTCTGAGAGATGTATAATTCAGAAAAATAAATCAGCTGGGCGAAGTGTATATGTGACAGTTTTGTTTAGATGAAGGATAAAAATCTTCGTGGTTTAAGAACTTTAGCAAAAAGGTAGCCTATCCAACAATGATATTTCGTCATAGACAGTTGTTGGGGTGGGTACAGTTCAAACTTTTTTGTGCCTCACAACGTTTACAGGATGGCGCTGCGCTATTGCAATACGTGAAGTGATCACTATATGGCGTGGTTAGTTCAATAAGAGTTTGATAGGATGGTGGGCGGGTGGGTGGGCGCGCGGACGGACGAACGGACGGACGGACGGACGGACGGACAGACAGACAGACAGACAGACAGACAGACAGACAGACAGACAGACAGACAGACAGACAGACAGACAGACAGACAGACAGACAGACAGACAGACAGACAGACAGACAGGCAGGCAGGCAGGCAGGCAGGCAGGCAGGCAGGCAGGCAGGCAGGCAGGCAGGTCAGGACGGATGGACGGATGGACAAGCTGAGACCCACCAGAGCTTTGCCGCACTTATCATCATTCACTGCGTGGACATGCTCTGAATCTTTATTCTGAAGCGGGTATGATAACGAAGAGACTTCCTATTCATTACTTTTGATGAAAGAATTGCCCAAATGGTTATTGAAGTTTCTTGTCACAGGAAAAGGGTTTAAATGATTCTCTGATGAACGTCAGGGTACGAGAGATACTTACAAAAACTGAAAAAATAAATAGGCGCTGAACAACGCAAAACTCTATTTAGAGTTAGTTAACAGTTACATCATAGTTGTGGGCTTCGCATCAGTATTCGCCACCACAGCTTTTTATTGCCTGTTTGAAGAACATTACCTGATTCTGCGAGCCTCCAAAAGTTGTAATAGTGCCACCACCACTAAAAATAAAGAACCCTCGTCGTGTAGACCGCACTAACTGTACGTCTTAGCCGCTGAGCTGTTCTGGCGTAGTGACTGATAAGTTCCACATTTGCACCTTCTTATATGCAAATGGAAAACCTAGTTTGTCTTCGGTCTCTAAATCTCGTTATCGGCCAACTGAAATGCATGCTAAAACATGCGCGACCGATTTCTCCTTTAGATCTTCGTTCCGAAATTGAACAGTGGTCGCGCATTTGTTCCGGTGTTGAAAAAGATAACTACACTCACAGTCACTAAGTGCATTTGTTGCTAATTTTCAACTTAAGATATAAAGTAATTTCCCTCGTCGTGTCGCCTTCTTTAACGTGTGGTCTGAGGTACGTTACAGGATAACAATAGAGGCTCCCTCGCATGGCTGCAACTCGTAGAATATTCCTGACACGTCGCTGAATTGAGACACTCGAACTTTTTATGTGCTGTCGAGCAGATTTCCAACAAAGCCGTTAGTGAGGGAAGGTCCACAGGAAAGCTCATTTTAGTGGTGAATCGTGCTGAATCATTTCAAGTGCTCGGCGGATTGTCGCAAGCTTCACAGTGGGCAACTCGTCCTATCAGGCGTTTGAAAGCGGTAGCTTCGCCATTATCTGGGAAGATAACAGCTCCTGCAAATCTTCCATCATTTGCCTAAGCGTCTGTGTGCAGTTTAGCGTGGTCTTCGTAATCAGGAAAGAAAATTGAGGCACCCTTAAGCTTCGCCTTTAAAATTTGAACGCGACAGCGATATGCCGTCCCTATAGTACGGTCTTTTATTAAATCACTAAAGGGTTATTTTTATTGTGCGATAGTGCTCGAGAAGTTTACATGGTGGATTACTACAGTGTCACCGATAAATTTAAAAGCGGTTTGTGACTGGGAAGCTTTCGCATTTGTAATGGGTTACGTTTATTGAATACCATGCTTTAAGCCAAGAGCCTGTGTGTTAAATGTTTTCGAACTACCTAGGCACCCAGTAGCTGACCTCAAGAGAATACGTGTGGGCACTTTGTAATGAATGGATCTCTTCAAACCGTGATGTCATTATGATAATCAGATGGTCTCTGTTCCGATGGCAATGTACGCTTCTACCACGCAACATTACTTCAATATTGCAAGTTCTACTTTGAAGCCTGTATACAGGGCGCATGTGTCTGTATACAGGACGCATAAAGGTTATTTTCACTGTATTACCAAGCTGTGTGGTAGATTACTTGCTTGCCAGACAAACGGCCAGGGTTCAACCCAGATTTTTTTTTCATTATTTATATTATTCTCGGTTTTTAGGTCATGGACAAAATCATAATTTTTCGCTCCCAAGCAACGATGCCGACGCCAGAATTTCTGAGAAACTAGCTGTTTCACGGTGTTGCATTAAACGGCTGATTAACCAGCTTTTAATGAATCTGGCTACTCAAAGCGTGTTTAAGCACAATAATTTACGTTAATGGGGTCATAATGTGATGTCCTCTCCGTTTTAATTGTTGTTGATAATAACAGCCTAAACAGTGGAATATTTCCTTCGGTGAAATAAGCCCGGTGGCCATAGCACACCGGTTGCGACAGGCACCACTCACTCGGTCTTGCTCGGTTGTGGTAAATGATTGCTAAAGCAGCTCACTGATGAACCCCGCGGTCTTAAGCTTACTTAAGCTGAGCATCCTTCTTTTCTGAGCGATCTCTCGCTGCAGATTTTAGTGACCATTAAGAATTCAACACAGGCAAATCTGTCAAAACTGCAACATTCAGAGTACCTAACTCCATGTTTAAGTCTTGTTAAGCTTGAGTAAACAGACCCACTCAGACATGAAAGTGAACTAGAGGCACGTTTAGTGTTCAGTTTTCGTTAAAGGTTGGGTTGCTTTTATTTTATTTTACCGGACGGGAAAATGCTGACGTACTCGGCCACGAAGCAGTTTTTCACTGAAAATCCACGCACTGATTGGGAGCATTGGTGCAGTGTGCGTGCTTAAGGTTCTTCTTAGCATTGTTTTAGTGCGGGCAAATGAAGGATAGTCTCAAGAATGCGCTTATGTGTGCACTGCAAACATACGTCGTGCGTATGAAATAGCTGCCAGAAACGTAGGTTAAAGTGCGCAGCTAAGCTCACTAAGCCGTACAGTTTATGATGGTGTCATGTTTATTTAATATGCATGACCTCTCTCCGATTCTAAAAATGAAACAGGGGCAGACACTAGCTTTGTAAGCACTCCCGTACTACCTTCTGAATGCAACTGCTCTGAGCGTTTATTTTGTTCACTTGTTGAAGCAGGGAAACATTCGCACTTATCTGTTCTCATGTTACAGCGAAAGCTGTTATAAGATCACAACTCCGGTCATGCGCAGTTGCCCGCCACCGCCGATGTCGGTAACCACATCGCGCGAAATTAGGAAAAAAAGACCTAGCACAAGTAACACAGTGGGGCTAAAACTCGAGTTCGCTGGGTGCCAGCCCAGTATACTACCACTGAGCTACGGCAGTTTTTTTTGCTTTATTGTCTGTATCCAGACAATATTTTCATAACAATGCCGTAAAAGTCGCGAAAACAAGTGGTGGCAGTACTACTGAATAGACACTAGCTTTAAAATTTTTTTGAGAGCTGTCAGGTGTTTCACCCTCGACAACCTCTCAGAAACATACTCCTGTGCTTTCGCAAGTTCCACAAATTTGGCCATGCACTCTCGAAAGTACATACTTAAGTCGTGCTTCTAAATCACAGTGAAATTCTGCCATACGGGCCCACCATAAACGGTGGAGGCCTGTTAACATTATTAGGTGAAATGGCAAACCATCCTCATTTTCAATCGGCTGAAATCTGATACCACAAGGATGTAGCGGGAATTCCTTTTTGATTGTCCTCTGCAATACATTCCAAGAATCAGTCCCTCCCAGCAATGTAAAAAAACGTGGTCAAATAGTTTCTGGCTTCTTACATATGAGACAGTCTGGCCCCCAAGGCAGAAAGACACCCCGCTCTTCTAGAAATACCTTAACGTTCGAAGTGCCGGTGTGAAGCTTTAAAAAAAGGTCTTTGTGGCAGGATCCACCTGCATTATTTTAACAATTTTTAGCACGTCCTGCATTTGATCTCCGCTGTACATTAGAACGGGTAAAATTGTATCACAAACATCTCTGTACAGCTTTTTGCGCGACACTGAAAATAAGTACTCATTGGAAAAATCTGGCAGGCAAAAAGCAGACACTTTGGACCACCTCCTTGAGATATACGTGGACAGCGCCATTCATGTGGTATGTGTACACCACATATCAAGGTAAAGCTCTCGTATGCCTCAGTTGGCACACCGTACGCGGAAATGGACATAGCTCAGCACTTTGAGGGACTACTCACTCATTCTCACTCACCACAATTTTTTCAGCCTTCACCCTCACTCACGTTCATACTCACGTCTACTCCCAATCATAGGCCCTCACCTACGTTCATACTCACGCCTACTCGCACTCATGAGTACTCACTAACTTTCATACTCCCTCCTTGTCACACTCAGAGTACTCACTCACGTTCATACTCACTCCATCTCACACTCAGAGTACTCACTCACGTTCATACTCACGCCTACTCACACTAATTCCTACTCACTCACGCTCATACTCCCTCCTTCTCACACTCAAAGTACTCACTCACGTTCATACTCACTCTTTGTCACACTCAGAGTACTCACTCACGTTCATACTCACTCCTACTCACACTCATGAGTACTCACTCACGTTCAAACTTACTTCTACTGACACTGAAAGTACTCATTCACGTTCATACTCACTCTTACTCATACTCATGAGTACTTACTCACGTTCTACTCACTCCTACTTATGCTCATCAGTACTCACTCATACTCACACTCACCATGTTCAAATGAGTATGAATGAGTGTGAGTGAGTGTACTCATGAGTGAGTGTACTCATGAGTGAGTATGCCGAGCTATGGGAATGGATCACTCATGTTACGAAAAAAAAACCTGTTCATGAGTTGCCTTACGAACTGGCATGGTAGTTCCAAACCACCTTTCTTTACGCGCCTAAATAAATTAGTTCGACTGCATTTGTATCAGCATGAGGCCCACATGGACACCGCGAAGACACGATGGAATTTCTGTATATTGTCCTGTGAACAATGCAACGCCTGCATCACGTACCACAGTTTCCCGGCAAAGGACGAATTGCGAACCTCAGTTCTCGAGAACATTGATAGATGATTTCCCTATGACCTACTCACATTCAACTGAATTTGTCTTGCCTGTTTTTGCCAATAGTCATCCTTGTATTTGTAGTTTTTTAGTGGTGCCCCTAAGTATAGGACAGGTAACGTCCCGCACTTCGTATTGACGAAAAAATCCGGTGTGGATGACCACTTTCCGTGCCTTAAAACCCGATCACTTTCTCCAGTTCACCAGACTACCGGTGGCATTGCTGAAACTCTTCACTAGAGTGATAACCTCTGCCACACTTTTTGTCTGTGCAATAAACAGCGACAACATCCGCATAAGCCGGAATTTTACCTTCTGATGCCTGCAACCTGAAACCGTGAATGCTGCTGTTTATACTTATTGCAAAGCATGCCGTTTCTATATAGATGCTGCAGAAAAGAGGACTTAGTGGGCATCCCTGACAGACGGAACGCCTAATGGTAATGGAGGCCCCTAATATATTATTAACTACTAAACGTGTCAGGCAATTGCGATATGCTAAAGGCACGTCATCTCTGATTACCGAACCAACATTCACATGGTCTAGTATGGCAAGAAGCAGGGCATGAGAGACACTGTCGAATGCCTTTTCGAGATCGATCTGCAGAATCGCCAGACGGCTTGCCGTGGCGTCACAACACTCGAGAACGCATCGCATTTTCTGTATATTGGTCACAATAGAACGTCCCATAACACCTCATGTTTGGTGAGACCCCACCAATTTTTTGATGACACCCTGGAGGCACCGCGCTAGTACTTTTATCAAGATTTTGTAGTCGCAATTAGTTAATGCTATAGGCTGATATAACTAAACTAGTTTTAACTTCTCGTTCTCTTCGGTCTTTCGTATCAAAATATTATGAGCCTCACTAAAAGACGTAGGCAGAGTATATAGTTTATTTGGCTCGTTAAGGACTTCTGTTAGCAGTCCTGATAATTCACTCTTAAATGTTTTATAAAACACAGCGCTCAGGCCGTCAGGCCCCTGTGACGTGCTAGGACTAAGCTTATCTATGGCCTTTTCTACTTCCGTTTGTGATATAGGCTGTTCTAACACTGCTTATGTGTCATCAGACAACCGCAGCATTCCAATGAGGAAGGACTCTTGAAACATCACCTCCTCAACTGCTTTAGTAGCGAATAGAGCCTCGTAGTGCTTAAAAAACCCCGTTCAATGCTATCATTGTCTGCCGTCTCTACACCGTTGCATTTGATAGTTTCTATGTGGTTCCGCCTTGCACGACTTTTCTCGAGTCCCAGTGCCCGTTTCGTGGGGTTTTCATCTAGCTCATTTGCATTGCTCTGGCTTGTACTAGGGCCCCTCGATAGCGGTCTTCATCACAGATCTCTAGCTTCTTTTTGATATTGCGCAAATCATCGGCATACAAACCAGTCTTTTCACATTTTAGTGCTGTCAGTTTCTGCAGAAACAATTTAGGCTCGCTATCTTTATCGATTTGAAGGCAAGGACACTTGATCGCTCAATCGCTATCATCTTGATCCACTGTTTGAAAAGATACGACTCTTCTATCTATCTATCTATCTATCTATCTATCTATCCATCCACCTATCTATCTATCTATCTATCTATCTATCTATCTATCTATCTATCTATCTATCTATCTACTTGTCTGTCTGCCTGTCTTTCTGCCTGTCTAACTAGCCGCCTACCACTTCTGCCTCTCCTGGCCGTTTCGATAATGGTATCAATACCAAACTTAGTATGACATAACATGACTGTATGCAAGCATATTTGACAAGAAATAACATCAAAATCACGATATGAATGCCAGAAATGTCATGATTTACATTTAATGGTCCTGCTGCTCTTGCGGTGGTTTCCTTCACATGACATGTTGCCAAACTGGTATGATATGACATGATTGCATGACAAACACAAGAGACAGACTCTAACAGGAAAATAATGATATGCGTGTCTTGTAACAACATGACTACACGCCACGCTCATCATGCACTCACGGCCATTTCGCAAGCGTCACATATGCCTAATTTTGTATTACGGTACGTGAATGGATTACGAAGGTATGTGACTGGTGCAAGCATGATAATCATGAGATCCATGTCATGTGAGAACATGACTACGTGTCACAGTCAACGCTCCAATACAGTTCGATGTGCACCGGCGCGCATTCGCTCCGGCGTTCGTTTCGTCACGTCATGCCGGCGTTGCCCCGCCAGGCGCCTGTCCTGCCATATACTCGAAGGCGCGCCGTGCTGCGTTGCTTTGACGCAGAACGGCGTCCCTCCGTCACGAAAAGAGGCAGAAGTAGTGCTGTCTGGGTAATGAATCGGCGTGAAAGGCAGCATGTCCTATTTCGCGCCGGTTGCCGTCAGGCCGCGCTGACAGACGCTGGTGGCACCGGTCGCACCTGGCGTCAGACTATAATGTACTCCCATTTCGCTAACGTAGCGTCGCTGTGCCCAGCGTGCGCGAGCGTCAACGTTACGTTGCAGTCTATTGGACACCTCATGATGGACTCGCAGCCGTTACGCTAGCTCCAAATATACCAAGTTTGGTGTTGCGTGAGGTCAATGAAAGACAAAGTGCCTCCACACATACTAAATTTGGTATCAAGTGACGTGAATAGATGTCAAAGGCAAACGACACATCCAAACATGATAATCATTACACGGAAGTAATGTACGGCATAGTTTACCCCCGCACTCGTAACGTTGTGCTGATTTTAAAGTGACATGTCTACCTTCCTCATTCATGATTCGCATATCATCGATTCCCGCTGTGCGCGGGATCTTCCAATTTTTTTTATTTAGATTTCTTCCGCGAGAAATAAATCACGGCAAAGTGGCTCGGGATGCGCGACGCGGTGATCAGAACGGTCAGACTCTTGGCAGCGCTGGATGCGTCAGCCGCAACCGATTTGGTCCTTAAGGAGTTCTAGAGTGGCGCACTTTGAGCCATTGTGGTGTGGTCGATGTCACTGCGCATGCGTCGTACGCGAGCCGCCGTTCGCGTTCGTGGCCCGCCCGTAGGAAACCCGCAATAGCGTGCGGCGATCGTGGCCCGCGATTTCTGCGAAGTGCTGTTGTCGAGGTCATGTGTGGTTTCCGTGCATTTGAGTTTGCGGACCAGCTAATGTCCCTAGATTGTTCCCTAGGAGGGGCAAACGTTATTGTAAAACTCATATGGTGCCCGCTATGCCCGCAACGCCCGCAGCATCTGCAAACGTTATTCTAAATGTCCCTCTTCTCTTCCTCCGCGTCTCATAAATGCTGTAGCTACGGTGTGGCCTCAATCACTACTGTCCGCCTCGTTACTATACAGTAAGAAAATGGTATGTTCTGTAATGACCTGTACGAAATCCTGCTTTGTACTTTGGTTAATTGAACTCAAATGTCGCCTTAATTATATTAGCCAATATTTTATAAATTGTTTGCACAGAATGGACAGTGAGCTGATCGACCTGTAATTTTTGAAGTCCCTGACATCCCATTTCCTGTGAATTTAGGTGATGTAGGTGTTCTTTCAAAATTCTGGTACCCTTCCCGTCAAAACACACTTGGTATATATGGTGGCTCATTTTCTAGCACAATTTGTGCGACATAATTCAGCCGGTGCATCGTTACCTTAACCTCAGCAGCGACTCTGCCTCTTTGCACTCCTTCTAGGATTTCATTACTCGCCTGTCTTTACTGGTGGGATGTCGAGTTCCTCTGGGCTATCATGTGCGAAGCAGCTCTTTGACTAGCCTGTGTGAAGCTGTCTCTCTGTGCGAACGTGCCGCATGTCACAGGTGTTGGCGCGGTGTCAAGTAGGTCATGCCACTCCTGCGCGTTCACGCGACGCTCCCCTCGCAGTGCACGCTGACATAACTCTTTTCCTTGCCTATCACGTGCTCGCCACGGTGCTCGCAGCGGCCGCCTCGTCCGTTCGCTCACAACACAGGCCTCCACCACCGCTCGCTACATCGCTGACTCGTCGGTTCACGCGCAATATCCCTGATGTGCGCTTAACGTATGTGTTGAAATATGTCTGTACCTGTCAAGTACAACACCTATGCCAGCCATCGCTTCGAACCAATCTTCCAGCGCTCACCGTAGCACCCGCGTCAGCGCCGTTGAATCCGTGACGCTACCCATACGCGATGCTGCTTCGCATCCCATCAGGGTTCCCTTCGTGGAGATGGCCCATTTTTTATTGCTTCTTACGATGTCATCCTTGTTGTTTCGACTTCTGTGCAGCTCTACTTAGAACTCGTACGCTACCTCAACTATCCTATTCGTATTGGTTGGGTCATTACCTTTCCTGTACCTTAATATATGCATCTATTTCTGCCTATACAACTTTTACGCTTCTGCCACTTGTTATAGGCTGCTCGATTCTCTCACTGTTATGCCTTCGGAATTCGGCTACCTTACCCCTATTTATTAGCTTAGAAAGCTTCGTTAGCTCTATTTCGTCGAGTGCATTTGATGCTTTCATGGTCGATTTTGCGTCTTCTAAAACAACGCTTCCTGAAACAATGTGTAAACAATAAAATACAAAAACCAAATGTCGAGGCGTGAACTGAGAAGTCCAGGTAAAAGATCAATCTGCCATGCGAGAAACAGCGGATTGCCGACAAGCCCACGATTGAGACTGGATTATTTGTTGTAAAATGGCACGCACCATTACGCACGTGTTCGGTGCACATCACAGGGTCATGATTGTGTCACCGGGATATCTGTTCTGCTGTACAAAAATTCTTACTCGAATCAAGGTGGTTTTGATTGCAAATATCTAAATTAGTAAGCTTTGATTCTTCTAACCTTTTTTTTAAAAAAAACTTCATTATATATAAGAGTAATGTGTGACTCACTATCTCAATGATCGTTTCTTGGCCAATCCCCTGGAGTGGGTGTGAGCCATTTGCTTAGGTCATCATCATAATCATCATCATGATCATAACTGTGTAGACTCTCAGCTCTGTGCATTCGCCCGTCACGAGCGCTGTCACCAACAGCGCGGCTGCCAACGCCAGCGCAATTCGTAGCCCTTAAGAGCTTTGCTTGGTTTATCAAAAGTATAGACCCTTTCACTGTTCACAAACACAGGCCCTTGATGACATTCGGCTTCATCTATCAATGTCTTTTTATAGTATCGGTGAGCAAGAAGAGCTTTCGAAAATAGCCCGCTCATTTTCTATGTTTTCCTGCGCTTATTCGGCAAGATAAATTCAAACAAATGATTTTTTAGCTACATAAAAACTATAAGAGATTCCCTTGAGCTTTCTACACAATCCCTTTATTTCGAAAGCTAAAGAGAGACTTTCTTTACCCTAGAAAAAAACTTGAAAACGTTTTTTTCAGTTTTGACTTCAGAAGCTGGTAAATGAGGTCACCGGAACTTTTTTGGGGTACAGAGCTTGTGACCTTGAAACCGTCTATATGAAAACAGTGGAGCGAAATATTGGGAGAGATGGCGAAAACAAATACAGAAAAGGTATGAATGTTCGGTAAACTAGACGTCCAGTTTTCTGCCCTACACACGAGAAAAATACCAAGGGAGTCAAGGAGAGAGAGAGAAGCAGCGGTGCATTTCGCAACACACACAAACAGAGCGCAGAGTTTCGCAGGCGGTCGCCCAACGCTGCTGTTTTCAAGTACCTCTGGACATTTCCCGTGGGGTTCTACGTGGATGTGGTGGAGACAACGCTGGAAAGTTTCAGTAAAGATGGGAGTGCACCATTTTTATGTCTTAATAGTGACATCTTCGTGCGGCTGCGTGGGCCTTCGCTCATACTTTCATATTCGTTCACACGAAGGCGTGTGTAGGGTTCTACACCGTCTTGTTATGTCAATTTATGCTCATTGCACCTGCGCGCCCTAGATAGCACAGTCAGCTGTGCCAGAGAGTTGACACTGTGCTCTCCGGATGCAATTTGCAATTTCTTGCTGCCATTTAACTTTGTTCAAATGTTATCCTGTGTTCTACTTCCTTAACATGTTTTTATTGCTTAAACTTTCTTTTTATTTAAGTTGCATTGTGAATCACTTTTATTATGCCCCCCTGCTTGGTCTTTCGAGCGCGGTATTCTGTAAATAAATAAATAATAAATAAGCTGTTCTAGTCGTTCCAACAGGCAGGAGAGACGCTACGCGAGCATGTGAGGAAGAACACTTTTATTTTTTTATTTACCATTTTCAGTGCCGCTCAAATTTCGGAGAGGCCTCTGGGCGCAATACCGAGGATCGTTCCCGTTGAAGACCGTAGGCCGTAAAAAATGAGCAACGCCACATTCGGGTACATCGTATGTGTTATGCTGCTTCTGTAGAAGAAGGCAATTCTCAGATTCAGTTTCTTTGTTTTACAGAACGTTAATGCATTTCTTAGTTTCATTACTGGCAGGAGTTTTACTAACGTTATGTTGTTTGTATGTCTTTTTTACTCAGTGTATATTATTGGCGTTATAATGAATTATTTAGCGTATTCCTCTATCAATATATTAAGTTCAGCAGGTGAGCCCACTCTACCTAAGCTCTGTCAATACAAATAGAAGTCATCGTTTGATCAACTACCTGAAGTCTGTCCACTTCTTTCATTAGCGCGGCTCTTGTGAAACGCCAGAGTCGATATTCTTTAGTCTGCCGCTACGGTATACGAAGCCTACACGGTGTGTCGGCAGCTTCCAGCTACACGACTTGCAACAATGTCTCCGCCCAACGTATGCTTACTCGACAAACGGTACTCCTTCACAACACTGCAAGCTAAACAGGCTTTGCAATAGTACTTGCCTTGCACAACTGCTCAATGCTGAATTGGAGAATTGGTGTTCTGGGATAACTTGTTTCCCTTCCATGTACACATATTCAAATAGGTAAAACATCTACGTGTTACGTAAAAACATATTGTGCGCTGTAGGACCAAGCCTTATTGTAAATTTACATCGGTGCGTCTTTTTGAAAGCAGATGTTCTAATAAACCAGTGGCTTGCTCGTTCTAGATTTACCTAGCTCTTGGTTTAACAAGCGCACATCAGCAAATCACAGGCCGTGTAGGTAGATGGTAACCAACATAAAAAGAAGAAACAATAATAAAGAATGTAATGAAAGAAAACTAAAAATAATGCAGCAACATAAGCTTATGTTGCAGGCGAACACCAAAAATATTACCTCGGGTTTCACGTGCCGAAATAAAAGTTAGTAATATTGAGGCACGCCATCAGAAAGGGCAACGCGAATTTCAACCCTCTGCAGGTATTCCTTAACGTTCACTAACACCGTAGTGTACGCGTGCAGCTAGCTATTTTGCCACCATTGAAATTTGACCGTCCCGGCGAGCATCCGCCACACCATCTTCGTCGAAAACGGTAACCAATAGACTACCACAGTGGACACCAGACAAAAATTTAGATGAAACATCAAACGTACACAACTTCAGTATCTAGCTACCGAGTCACAATTTCAGCAAGCAAGTTAGTTATTACTTTTTCTGATGCTCGTCTCGGAATCCGTTGTGTCAAATATTCACATTGATATATTTGATACGTGTGGAAGCATGTGAAAGTGGTTTTAAAGCTCAATGAATATTAGCTTACAAAGTAATAAACTTCACCCGGTAATAGCAAGCTCGTTTCTGGTGCTATTGACGAATTCACGAATTGCGCCCCTCAATCTGCTCTTTTCTAAGCATCAAAAGCAAAAAAACTCTGCATACATAATATAGTGAGTTCTCGCTCTAATGTGTTGCAGCGAAATGCACGTGACGATGAATAACAGATGGCAGCGTACCTGAAGGTCTGGGCTAGAGGAAAGTATTTTTAGGCTCAGGTGACAGTGCTAATAAAAATAAAAACAGGCGCCCCTGCACCATGCCCACTAGTTATGTAACGATCGGCCTATATAAAAACATTCTAATAATGATCGGTACGTAGCTCAAAAGGTGCAAAGCACCCTTCCAGCTTAAGTCTTATATTTGCGCGGTTTTTCTCCATCAACGTTGCTAGATTATGGATTTCGCATGCGGAAAAAGTTGATCGAGAAAAGCTACGTCAAACATTTTGAGTGTTAATTTTTTCTTCCTTTCTGCTCAGCGTTACTATTACCTTACTCATTAAGGAAGGGTTACCCGACATTTTTTGGGTCCTGAATAACAGTGAACTGATGACAAGCGCGTAAGGATCGGCAATGTCAGTCGCGTAACGAGACGCCTTGGAAGCCCGCAGTAACCACAAACAAACACCACGAGAAAAACACATGAAATCTCTGCCGAAGCACTTGGTATACAAATGGCTTAGTCCAAACGAAGAAGTATTGAATACTCTACCAAGTTGTAACGTGCCGCTTGAACTTCTCGGATAGAATTCTAAACATATTTACAAAAGTTCGTCCACACGACTTTTCTGGTTGAGTGAGTAAATAAGTGTAATATGCGCGCGCGTGTGCGTGTGCGTGCATGTGTGTGTGTGCGTGTGTGTGTGTGTGTGTGTGTGTGTGTGTGTGTGTGTGTGTGTGTGTGTGTGCGTGTGTGTGTGTGTGTGTGTTTGTGTTAAGTAAGATTTCGTTGAATACTTTAGAAAGTTCAGCTGCAGCCCGCAACCCATCATCCTTTGGAGCAAATAGAAGAACATAAACACGTTGCCACAGCTGAAGTTGCCACCAGCTGGCTTTCATCGCAAACCACACAGAATGTCGAACTCATTTGTGCAGATGGCAGATCAGATTGTCATCGCCTCGGGCGACACAATCGATTCCGCACTGTTTTCTGCGCCCCTCATAATAAGCCCAGGCTACCAGCCAGAGAGTCGCGTCGAGGTACTACTGAATCCTTGCCGACATCTCATCACCCGCTGTTTAATCGCAATCATCTCGGCTCTCTGATGAGTTTCTCTCTCTCGCTTGTTCATACTCTGTCTATACGTATTGTGCATTCTTGACCAGATCTGCAGTCCATTTGCGAGAAGTTAATATTGGTTCATTCCTAACGAGACCTGAACTTAGCGAAGCAAATGATAAAGCACATACCCCAAGCACCAACTGCCGCTCTTGCCACGTATGTTGTTTTTATCATGAGTCCCGGTTTTCTTTTCTCTAGACTAGTTCTTTCTGTGCTATGATTACCTAGGTACTGAAAGGCTGGTAATAGGCGACAAATGTTTACTCCTTTTTACGTGAATGTTACATGTTTCATGCAGTCCTTTATATTCTCGTGAATTCTTTTTCAACACGAAATTGTTTGATGCCGGGGCTCATTCTGGCTCCACTGGCATACTTCCTTGACGGATATTGCATTCAAATATACCCTGAAGGTGACAAAGCGAAAACTAGCAAATAAAAATATATGTCACCACGAGTCAAATCTACGATAAAATGGCAAGATGGACCAGTTGGTTTGTGTTGATGTTAAAAAATTTTTTGTTTCCGTTTATCTCTATGCACTTCTACCAAATTTTCAGTAACACAAACCTACGACCCCTCACTCTGCAGCACGTGGCATGAATTGTGTAAGCCTCAGGACATAAGTTCTTAAGTATACTAATGGTTTGTTATCTTTACACGCCAACTACTGTTGAGGCTACTTCAATCTTGGTGGCATATTAGCCATGTTTTTTAACAAATATACACAAAAAAGGCTTCTGCCAATACGGCAGTTGGCTCATCCCATTCTCTAGCATAACGATTGTCACCTCGTATGTGCAGAGCCAACACAAAACTATAAAATGCGTATAAAACTGGAGTAATACTGAAAGACGAGGTAGTTGGTAGATCGTAATACCTTTTTTTTTCAGTGCAAGCTGACACACGAACAAAAAGTTGTTGGCCTATCTGTCTATTTTGAAAACGAAGTGTCACTCTAAAAAAAATGGCCCCATATATGCATGTTTCACTGCAAATGTCGTCGAAAGACGATAGTCTTGCGTGTGGAGGGAGTGAACAAAACTTTTATTTGATGTTCTTTGTGAGATAATAGGTGAATTGTAATCTGGAAGCGCTGCGTTAGAAAGCCTTGATCCGTGCAGCGAAGGCGAACGGGTGCATCGAGGCACGTTAGAGTTACTGTAAATGCTACCTTTAGGTGGCAGAGTTGCGCCACTGTTTTCCGGGCGCTCATCACTCCACCTGCAAGAGTTCAGTGCCCCTATTCGCCGAGTGCCATCACGTGGTCATAAGTGGTTCAACTGCACTGCGGAGAAGCCAACGCTACGATGATTCCGGGCAGATCAATCGTGGTTGACATCGGCTGTTGTTGTTATCCTCGCCGCACTTCTTCGGCACTGTATTCATGTGACCTGTTGGTCGGGAGAAACGTGGTAGCAAGTGCAATCTGCGGTAAATCATACGACTTACAGTTTATGTTATTAGACGCGGGTGCAGCGGGTGTGGCTAGAGAAATATTAGTGTTCAGTGAGGAAGGAATAAACGTTTGACTTCATTTTATCCATTCATGGCACAGCGAACTTGCTAAATTTGTATTACCCACAGATGCAGTGAATACGTTATACGTGCAGAGTTGGTCAGCGTGTGTTGGCTGCATACGTAACAATTTGTCTGACTGGTATAACACTACAAATAAAGGGAGAATGAGCTAAACTATACTTATGCAAATCGGCAAGTTGTTGGAGCTAGCGCGTGAACTACGTGAATTCAATGCAGCTTTAAAACCTTACGCGGAAGGAATGATGGGCGTGACAGGGCTGTTCAACAACGATTCACATCAGCTGTCGTGAGCCGCGATTGTAATACGATCTGGCGTAATAGAGAGCCGCGCCGAACGTGGACGTCACACGGGTACTCGATCGCTACGCAGCTCGATTAAGTTGGAGGCGATAGATCTACACCTGGCTCCCTAACACAGTTAACGAATAAGTCAGACACAATGAAAAAAAATTCGTCCCTAACTGGTTCGATCGTGATCAAAAGTGCAAAAATGGGAATGGGATAAACAGCGGAAAAGAAGACGAAGCTAGTGTAACCAACCATAAATATATATCTCACTGGTTCAATAAGCCGATGCACTTTGTTTTATTATTACATACCAAGAACGTAAGCATCAAATCAAGGCTTCTAGGCATGACCGGAACAACCGCGTTTTACTCATACCTTTCAAAAATACAAAGAAAACGAAAAAATACAGCCATGCTAGTACCATAGTCCCTCAATATTGAGGAAGTATGAGCACTCTGAAGCGCTAGTGTTCTTCCTACGCGGGTAGTGAGTGGCTTTCCCGAAAGGCTCTTGAACCCAAGATGGCGTATCTTGGCGCAACTCTGCTACCTAAAGGTAGCATATACAGTAACTATAAGACACGTTCGACACGAGTGCCATCTGACAATTATCTTCTAAAATGAAGGAAGGCGTGAGCGCCCGCGAAGAAACAACAAGCGAGAGCACATTGTGAACTGTCCCATAAAGTTTTCAGTCAATCAATCAATCAGCCCGCGGAGAAAGATGAACGCATTCCTCGGAGGCTACAAGGAGTAGAACGCAAAGCGATGGGCAAGTGCCACCACCGTGTCATCTTAGCTAAAGCCCCTCATCAAGGGGCTTTAGCTAAGATGACACGGTGGTGGCAAAGCTTAGCAAAGCGTTGGATACACTTGCCTTTTTGAGCATCGGGTCTCACTGTCAGAGCAGCGTGATAAACGCTACGGTCCTTAGAATTACTTGTGTGTGCCTTCTCCCGTATAAAGGCACACATACAAAAGATCGACGTCTTGTTATGGTGCTTCAGATAAGCGCAATAGTTGCTTTTTAATTGACAATAGCACAAGTACGAACGCTTGAACTTGAGCAATGTTTATGGGCGCTGCAGATGGCGTTGATCGTTTGAGGTACCGTTTGGTGCCTTTAGAGGGATCGTTACTGTGGACAAACAGACAATGTTACCGACTGCAATTAATGGCATAATACGATGGCTTACTGCTCCCCCTTAGTTAAGTACCAAGTACTCAAAATCATTAAATATTTTTTTTCTAAACACGTGTTACAGACAGAGACATAGACAAACCAATAGGATGGAAATGTGGGCTTTCTGTCTATGTTTACCCCCGTGCTCCCAGTTTGCTGAAACAAACCAAAATTTTGGTGTCACAGGTCCCCAAGAAACACTATCGTCTTTGAAAAGCATTCGCAGCAGATATACCGCGTTATGATCAGGCCACTGCACCTAACAGGGTGCGCATGGACAGCGGGTGACAGCGTTGGTGTATATTGTCACGGTAATAAACTCAGTACAGGTAACAGTGTAGCAAACAGCAGAACAGCTTTGATCGAGCAGCGCGAGGTTGTCGTCATCCTTTCTGCCCACCAAATCCTTTGACACGCACAAGTAATGCTGACACTAGCCACGCAACAGCCAGAAACCCACTCCATGCTCGTGTCAATATGTTTTTCCTTTGATGAATAAAACGTTCAGTTGATAATAACACTGGTGTCATTCCCTCTCTTCGTGTGTGTGTCAGTGTGCGCTATAAAGGAGTTAGTGTGATGCACATAGAACATTTGCGTATGCATTCCGTTCTTCAATGCAAAAAGCTGTCCACTACCAAGAAAGGTTAAAAAATACAAATATTCCCACTAGTGGCAAGTACACATTAGATATAACAGTGCTAACATGTTCTCGAAGCAGAGCATAAGTTACTGTAGCATCCCTGCCGTTCTTTTCTCCCTATTTTCCTTCCTTCCTTCTTTCTTGAAGTGTTGTATTCTTACTGAAGCAGTTGTGTTTGCACAAGAAAATTCTGCACAACCAGAACAATACAAGAAATACACAGCCAGGAATTCAAATCGGTGTTAGAACTAACACATTTTAGTTATATCTAGTACATTTGTGACCAACTTCACTAATGAACATGCTTCTTTGGTCATCTTCATTTCAGTTCATAGTGCTACCTCTCTAAGTGTCTTCATCTATCTATCTATCTATCTATCTATCAATCTATCTATCTGTCTATCTATCTATCTATCTATCTATTTATTTATTTATCTATCTATCCATCTCTCTATCTACCTAATGAAAACTTACCGTTCTTCTTCACCATAAAAACACAAATTGCACATTCTTATTTTCAAGTTGAAAGTTCGAAAATATTGATATGAAGTACGCCATGTTTTGGGCAGCTGCCAGCAACAGCACGTTTCGAATGTAACGACCCGGAAACGCATCTGTGGTTGAACGCTACTCAGCTCCTCCTTCATCCAATTATTTACTTTTGTTTTTGTTTTTTGCCCTAACGGTGCCTAATGCTGTATCCTGTAATAACAACGCCTTGACTATAACACATGCTAGAGGAAATTTTCATACGGAACACTGCGGTCTTTTCGTAGCACGACACAACCTAGAAATATCCTAGCGCAAAACGCAATTACAGATGTCCCAAGTTGTCGTGAGGCAAAAAGTGGAAGAAGAAAAACATTTGTACAAGCAATATAGCGGATAGGAAGGAAAAGTCGTGATGCAGACCTGTTATTACAATTTGTCCTTACGACAATACTACAGGCCGTCTTAACACCCGTTTTCAAAGTATGTGCAGCCATCACGAAACGCTGAGACATTTCGAAAGTACGCTGCCATTTTTCGTGGTTATTGTGGAAAATATTTTCCACTCTAATAATGGTGCGCGTCAGGAATAGCACTTCAGAACATTCCTTTGAATATGTTTCACGTGAATTTGTGATTATAGCAAATAACTAAGCACACTTTCGTCAAATTTACTGAATGACTGCATCTCCTACTCTTTTTGTTGTTTTGTATCTGCGTGTCCTTTCTTGAGAAAAAAAACATTTTTTGTTCACACTCGATTCGCCTGTTTATTCTCCTTGTGGCCTACAAACTAAAGTCCATCCGCAGTTCTTAAATTACGCTCTAGCAGTGCCTAAAAAATCTGTAAATTTCAAAGGACACCAAGCAAAGTAAAAAAAATAGAGAGAGAGAGAGAAGTGTGACTGCTCAAGCTGCTTAAGTAAAGGAGATAATATTATGCATTAGCACTATCTGGCACTTTTATGTGCCAGATTCTAGGGGAGCAAGATGCCGTTTAGGTTTTGATAATATTCACGGTTTCTATATTATATGATTGCAGTTTACGTGGAATAGTAAAAAAAACGTCGTTACCATGTGAACAGACACGCATTATGCTTTTTAAATTGTGTTGTCACTCTATATGTACCCAGTAATCAGCTTACCAAACGTTTCATGGTGTGCACCAGTGGTAAATTACAGGAATTTTCAGGGCGAACCAGCGGGTGCCTGTTTCATTCCAAAGAGTCTATGGGAATGTAATAATTCCATACACATTTATCTGTCATACAAACTTGTCACGTTTAAGTTACTTAGAATTGGTTCTCTTAAATTAAAAATGAAGCACACGTGCGGTAAACACAAACCAGCATAACTCACAAAATGTTATAAAGCCAAGTAAGAAGACGCATGTTGCTGCTAAAATGGCGCATGGTGAACAAATGGAGAACTTTAGCAGTGCACATGCTGAGTAGAAAAGAGCATTGTTGGGCGGACATTTTGGATTTAGTTGCTAGGTGTGCACTCAGCTATGATTGGAAGTTCCCTGTTAACTAGATATTTTATTAAAACTAACTTACAGCCACCACCGCATGAACACAGCTCGCACTAGACAAATAAAATAGCAGCTACCTACTCAACGTTTCATTGAAAATACTTCCAAGCGATGCACACAATGTCAGACACTGTGCCTTGACAATTTCTAGCGATTCATTGCGAGGTGCGCACGATTCTCAAATCGTACAAAGCACATTCGAGGTGTTGCTGCACACTGTTATAGCCACCCTATGAAATTAAAGTCTGAACATGAAGCACAGAAATGTCTGGCGATGTAGGTTAATCACAAGGGCCTAGTTCTACAGGCGTAGCAGAGGTCTACTAACTAGTGCGAAAGCGTGACATGAAGTTGTTTATAGCCCTTTGTTCCTATAACACCTTTCGCACCTCATTCTCCAATAGCAACCAAAGTTATTCTTTTCCTTTGAATACCGGTTATATAATTTATATCTTTCATAATTCATTCATAATTCATTCATTCTGTCACTTCTATGCAGTCTGCTGAAGGGCTTCACTATCCACGCACTTTCGATGGGAGAACGGCTCTTCAAAGTTTTAACCCGAAGTGTTTTATTCCCGGGTCCACCAATACTTCTGTGACGTCTTTCAGTCCCGGGAATGACGTCGAAACTGCGCAGGATCGGAAAACAACAAAAAAAGGTTCCATCAACGAGAGTCGAACCTTTGACAGCGACAAGCAATGCCGGGCACGCTAGCCACTACGTCATGGTCACATGCACAGTACGCTTTACAGACGTGCCTTTTATATCCACCGTCGTCCTCTCAGAGCGCTCTTGCTAAAGCTAAGTGATGCATCAGGACAGTGTAATCTAGAATTAGTTCCTTCAAAGCGTCATTTCTACGCATCCGTTACATTCGGGGCGTTTTGAACTGGGAAAGTGGAATTTTGTAGAAAGGAAGGAAGACCAAAAGATAACAGGCAGGGAAGTTGACCAGGCACATGCCCGATTTTTCCCCAATTCTGGGGGCAATGGTAAAGGAGAGTATAAGATGAAAGAGAAAGAGAAAAGATAAGAGACAAAAATTTGTCAGTACATGGGCTGACACAAACGCAAAAGGGGCACTACACAAAAGTTAAAGGCGGTCACCTAAAACCGCGATTTCGTAGATGCATTAACAGACTACCAGTCAGCGACCATTAGTCATAGCATCCACTCATGCAAAAAACCACGTGGTATTAACGGAGTGAATGATGATGAGTGGGGCGAAGCGTTCATCAGCCCATCCATGCTTCCGTCCGTCCGTTCATTCTTGCTTCTGTCAATCGGCGCGGCCATCCGTGCAGCCGTCCATGTGTCCATCAGTCTGTCCGTGCGTTTGTCCATACGTTCTCACGTCCGTACATATGTCCGTCCGTCTTCTAGTATGTCTGTCCGTCCGTCCGTGCGTCCATCTAGTGAACGCTCCAAGTACCGCCATCTCACACCTCACGTTTGCTATGGCACATACCCGCTCCACGCGTCCATTCATCCTTCTATCCGCCGGCTAGTCTGTCTGTCCGTCCATCCATGCGTCCGTCCGTGCGTCCATCTAGTGAACACTCCAAGTACCGCTATCTCCCATCTAGCATCCCGGTGGCTACGTACGACAACGACGGAGGATGAACAAACCCACGCCCTAAGGAGCTTCGCCCGTAAAAATAGCTCTAAGAGACACGAAGATTTTACATTTCCATAACTGGGCGTTCCGAACAAACGCTCAACCCACAAAAAAGAATCGCAGTTTACTGATGGCCAAGACACAGCGTACCTTGCGTTTCCCTCTTTTCAGGCTGCACATTCAATAATTCTAGCACTCCGCGACAAGGCGACCATAGCCCAAGTTCAGCGTCGAATCGGTTATGCTCCTCTGGCTGTAACAATGCACTCTGAGCTAGTGCTCTCAGCGCTTACTAAAGCTGCCAAAAGCGCCTATGACCACCAGGGTATTAGGGGCGAAGCTCGTTAAGCCGTGGGTCTTGCGTCCTCGATGTATGCATGTACGTACGTACGTACGTACGTACGTACGTATGTATGTATGTATGTATGTATGTATGTATGTATGTATGTATGTATGTATGTATGTATGTATGTATGTATGTATGTATGTATGTATGTATGTATGTATGTATGTATGTATGTATGTATGTATGTATGTATGTATGTATGTATGTAGTGTCGTAGTAGTACGCAGCACCTCCACAGCCGGACTAGAGGAGCGGCACTCGCGCACTCATTTCAATTGAGAAGGAAGCCCACGCACGTTAATCTTAAACAAAAGATAGTTGTTTCTCAATAAATAACCTACAGAGATGAACATCGGCGAGTTAATCTGCAATTGTGTTTGCCTTGAATTTGATGCTTACTGAAAAAAAAAGACTAGTATCAGAAAGACGCACTTTGGGCACTATCTAATTGCCACGTTGAACTCGCTGGGCGCAACTTTCTGGGTTATAGACAGGTTCAGCGAGGTTTGAGCCGCAGTGCTATGAACTAGGGTTCAGCCGCCGTGCTACGAACTAACGGCGGTAAAAGGTGGAAACTAGACACGAAGCGCAGGCTGTAAGTGAGTGCGCGTGTGCCACTCCTCTAGTTCGGTCGTGCCACCTCTGGTTTACTCCTTAAAATGTCCGCTGGATGACGGTACTTCTGTATGATGAATATATGATGCAAAGATGTGATATGGCGGTGATTGGAGCGTTCCCTAAATTGACCAACAGATGTACAGACGCATGGACGGATGGATGGACAGACAGAAAGATGCACGGATAGCCGGAGATATGGATGGACCCACAGACGGACGTAGGGCGGGAAGCACGAACGGACGCACAGACATACGGACGTAGGAAACGATGCACAGACGGACGCACAAAATCATGAACGAACGAACGGAAGTAAGGACCAACTGATGGACGCTTCGCCCCACTCGTCATCATGCACTGTGTGGATATGCTGTGGTTTTTTTAATCATCAACCGTGGCCGTTAGCCACTGAAATGGAGGTATTCCGCCAAGCTCAACCTATATGCATCCACGTTAAGCGGTGTTGCAATTGTCAAACACAAATAGGCATTGTGCAAGCTCTCCTATATTGATGTACCCAAAACATTTAACTACTTTTGAAAGGACGTGTTTTACTTTGGCGTAGCAGCGATTCCTTTGACGGAGTGATTAATGATGTTTTATGCGTCATTTTTTTTTCTTGAACCAAACGTTCACATATGACACTGAAGCTATGCGAAAGAAACCTGTTTCTGCTTTGTTGCAGCGTTGAGGAAAGGCTTTGGCGTTTCCCCGTAGAAGACCAAAGCCTGTGTCTGATTAAACCTTGCCGGACGTTCTACAAAGTT
The DNA here is from genome assembly GCA_013436015.1 of Rhipicephalus annulatus. Classification (NCBI taxonomy): domain Eukaryota; kingdom Metazoa; phylum Arthropoda; class Arachnida; order Ixodida; family Ixodidae; genus Rhipicephalus; species Rhipicephalus annulatus. The sequence goes on along the minus strand of WOVY01001111.1, from coordinate 148,824 downwards.
GTACTCATCCATCGATGGTGTAGTGTTCTAATGAATTGAGGATTAGTGAGACATCTGCGCACCTTGCCCGAGGAAAGCGCTATAGTGCCCTTATGGCGAAAATACTGTGGGTTCAGAAAAAGTATTCAACGATTTAGTTGCTGATACTCTACTATGGGACAACCTAAAGCTGTCCCAACAAGCGACGTCTGCTTAGAAAAAGTGGTTATGGTTTAGAGTACTGTTTAGACGAAAACTTTTAATGATTTAGTGTACTTCGTACTCTACTACGGGTGAAGATTAGCTCCTCTCAGATAGAAGGAACAATAACGCAGGATGCAGTGCGGTTAGAAAACGCGTTTAACGATTGAGAGTGCTTGGCACTGGACTACGGGACAACAGAAAGTCGTTGCTATAACGATGCTTGTGGCCGCAGTTTAGCAAAAGTTCTAAAAATCTTGAGTACTTGGTACTCTTCTATTGGAGAACTGTAAGTCGTCCCTGCACCGGAACACATGGTTTAAGAGACTTTTACTTTCAGATCTATCTTACATAACTTGTTGTGTGCACAAAAAGATATACGATGTTGTTCATACATGTGTATGGCACAAGGTGTAATTTACAGAAAAAAAAATAGGGCACATACACTTCGGCACATCTATGTATCACGGCCAACAGAACTACGTTGCAGTGAAAACATCATTGCTCTAATATACAAGTCAATGTTGGCAAACATGTGCACAAGAACTCAATTCGACAACATGATACAATGAATTGTATAACGATACAATATATGCAATTAAACATGATTTGTAACAAATGAAATCTTATATAGTGACTCAATGGGCGATGCTTAGCACCACGTTGGTCGAAAAATGAGATGTATTCTTTCGTGTTCAACCGTGACGAAAGGGCACAACCAATGCCGCAGAAACTCGTGCTCCGCGAGGAAAAAAAGCTCCTCAGAGAAGAACGCGAGAATCTCTCGAATCATTCTCCCCAGTATCGGCCACAAAGCACGCCGGCGTAAATTGGCAGCCACGGCCTCACATTGGTTTCTCCAAAGGCTGAACAGCACCGCAACTATTAAAAGAGCGGAGAAGCCGCTGCGCGGAAATCGGCTGTCGGACACGAAAGTTAGCACACCACGTCCCCGAAAACCAGCGTGAACCGCACGCCACAAAAGGCGGGAGACCACACATTCAATCGTCGCATGCCGATTGGTCTCGAGCATGACGCAGTTGGGGCAAGTGGAAGTGTGAACCACCTGCCACCGCTGCAACCGATCTCGCGTGGGGAGCAAGCCCCAGCCCAACCGCCAGACAAAGTCTCTGAGATGCCCTGGCAACACTGCTGCAGTTATTGGTTTCCACGTGTGGTTCATTATAGATTGACGATGCTGGTGCACCAAGGGCCCTAGAAGGGTGGCCATTGTGTCCACCATTGTGAGTCGGCCCCCTTTAGCTCTAGGCACGTGGCTTCCAAATATCGGTGAAATGTCAACAGGGCTCGATACAAAGATGGTAATTCAATTGATTGGGAACCTTGGTTAATTTGGCTAGCCGGAAGTGTCTGATGTGCGTTCTCAGGACTTCTACAACAATGTGAGTTTGTATCGGATAGTCACCAGCAATTGCAATTGTTGCTTCCGTTGACGTACATCTGGGCAGACCGAGGCACACTCTCAGCGCTTGGGCTTGTACTGCCTGTAGAACACGAACATTGGTCTTGCAGGTATTGCTAAGCACGGGCAATCTATATCTGAGGAAACCGAGAAACAGGGCTCTGTAGAGCTTTATCATTGCGTCTACTGACATCCCCCACTTCGCACGTGCTCCCTGTCATCACCTTGCACTGTTGCCTTCAGAGAGACGCCAAGCATCGCTCGCCAAAATGATTGTGAAATGCAACGATAAACTTCCCTCGGGCTTCACTCCTGCATCTAAACCATCCATACCGCCTTGGTGTCTTATTCGACCCACAGTGCATCTTAGTGTACCAGGGATCCGGAAGAAATCTGAGCTATCGTCGCCTGTGCTGAAGCAACTCTCTTCTTCTTTTGCACGAGAAATATTCAGACAGCCTACATGTATACACTGATGGTTCCACCAGTCTTCGTCAGGGGCAGTAGTTGTCCCAGCAAGAGGTGTTACCATCAGCTTTAGGACTGACCACTCCACGGCATCTACAGCAGCGGAACTAGCTGCTTTGCGCGCTGCACTTCGTGTGGTCTATCGGGAACCATCGCAAAAATGGTCGATTTTCAACGACTCAAGGGCTGCTCTACAATCTGTGCTCTCAGCACTGCATCGCGGGCCATACAAACAGCTTGTTTTCGAAATTCGATGAAAGGGCATCATGTGGCGCTTCAATGGCTGCCAAGTCACTGCGGCATCATAGGGAACGAACATGCCGATACTGCCGCGCGGGCAGCCCTTGAAGGAACACGAGAAGAAGCCATACCACTTTCGCGGACCGATGCTGCCAGTAATCTTCGGCGACTTGCGCGTGAAATCACCTTTTTACTATGGCGCCCACCAAGCATCGATACGAATCGTCAACACCACCTGTCCTCTTTGATGGCTCTCCGCATGCCCACTGGACTCGATCGAAAAAAAGCCACCCTTCTTCATCGCTTATGGCTAGGAGTGGCATTTACAAAATCTTATTCCTTTGTCATAGGAATGGCCGACAACGCTCTCTGCGATGCCTGTCATTGCGAAGAGACGCTACACCACATCCTGTGTGACTGTCCGTTGTATGAAATCCAGAGACAGCCACTGGCGTCCGCTTTTGCGCGCATCGACAACAGCAAAATGTCTGTGGACACTATTCTGTCAAGTGCCCAAGAGAAGACACTGCAACAGAAGGCGACTAAAGCTCTGTTGAAATTCCTACGCGACACGGAATCGAACAAGCGGCTATAACAGCAACGTCATACACCGCGAAAGACAAGACTGGACTATGACTGAGTGTGCGCACGTGTGCTGCCGAATGTGCTGTGTTTCTCTCCTCCTTCTCAGCTCTCTCTTTTATCTCCCCCATTCCTCTCCTATGCGCAGGGTAGTGAACCGGCTTCCTATAGTCTGGTTAACCTCTCTGCCGTTCTTTTTCCCCTGTTTTCATTCATTCCTTTACAAGCCGGCAGGAAGACGTGTAGTGATGGCCCAAGATGGTAGCTAGTCAGTGTCTGAGTGGGCATAACATCGTTTCTCAGGAGGGAGGAAGCAACAAAAAGGGAGAAGGCAGGGAGGTTAACCAGAAAGACATCCGGTTGGCTCCCCTACACTGGGGGATAAAGGAAGGGGACAAGAAAGACGAGAAAGAGGGAAGAGAGGGAAAAAGGGGGTGGGGGAGAGACTGACAGTAATTTCACTGCAGCGTGTAGAACTCTACCGCATGTCAGAGGCGTTCACACAAGCCTGTCTTTCTCAGAAAACGCAGCAGGGCTTTCACTGCCTTGTGGGCTGTAGAGGCATGTGTACGTTGCTGTAATAGCACCTGCACAGAAAGAGGCCGATCATCCAGTCGCCGCATTGCGTTGGCAAGTACTTGTCTCTCTGAGGCAAATCGAGGACAATGACACAGCAGGTGTTCGATATTTTCATCGGTGCCGCAGACATCGCACGCCGCACTGTCAGTAATTCTGATTAACGTGGTATAAGCTTTCGTGAAAGCAACTCCCAGCCAAAGGCGATAGAGAAGCGAAGCTTCACCTCGATGTAGGCCGGGTGGAGGCCGGAGTTGTAGTGAAAGGTCGAGCTCGTGCAGTCCTGTACGTCGTATGCTTGGTGTGTTCCACTCAGTCAGTGTGAGACTGCGGGCCAGTTGACGAATCTGCCTCGCCGCATCCGCTCTTGAAAGCGGTATCGGAACGCTGTTCGCTTCTTTATGTGACGTGTCAGCAGCATGATCTGCAGAATCATTGCCGCCTATACCACTATGCCCAGGTAACCACTGAAAGACGATGTCATGGCCTTTTTTTATTAACAGGTGGTGAAGTTTCACGGTTTGGTAAGTCAACTGGTCGTGGCATCCGCGTCGGAGAACTGACATCAGGCACTGTAACGCTGGTTTTGAGTCAGAAAACACAGCCCATTTACCTGGTCTTTCTTCTGAATTGATGTGTTCCAGTGCATTGCGCAGAGCCTCGAGTTCTGCCGTCGTCGAACTTGTCAAATGTGAAGTCTTAAAACACCGAGTTATCCCTTGTGATGGTATAACCACTGCTCCACCTGAACTAGACGTTTCTCAGTATTCGCAGTAAAGTGCCGAGGCACAAGGTAGAAGCCGTGACGGAAACGTCGGGGAATGCAAAACCACCTTGATCTCGTGGTCGAGCTAACGCCGGATGAGATAACAATTTTGTGCCACCAAACCAAAAACATTAACTGATGCAACTTAGCACTTTGCTGCAGACGTGGAGCGGCGGCTTAACAGATTAGCAAAGGTACCGAAAATTTCCTAGGCACACCGTTTGAGATAAATATCGGCGTTAAAAGAGGGAGAATTCAAGGTGCCTAACTGCTTTCATATCACTTTCAAGAGTTTGTACCACGGATGACCAGATGCTGTCCTGTACACCAAATGCAGTGAAAGTAAGTCCGAGTATTGAAATGTTAGGAGACCAATGTGAAGGCGACGAGACGCTACGACCGCTGGAGTTGCGAATGTAAAAATAATGGCTTTCAGAAAAGTTAAACATTGAACCGCAGATAATACCGAAATCATAAAAAGTATCAAGAGCATGCTGCAGCAACTGTTCATTATGTACATATACAGTATAGTCATCTGCATATGCAGTGACATTTACTTGAGTGATACCAGATAGGGGTAAGCCTCGAATCTGCGGAGGACGTTCAACGGCCCTTAAAAAGGGCTCTAATGCAAGGATAAATTGCACTCGGGAGAGCGGACACCCTTGATGCACCCCTGGCGTGACTTTAAATGAGTGAATTGCGCGAGAATCTATGTAAAGGGTTCTTTCTGAACAAGTGTACATGGAGTTAATGAGGTCCATAAACCTATCCAGGAAACGGAAAAAATGTAAAACATTTAGTAAGAAGCCAAGTTCTATGAAATCAAAAGCTTTCTCCTGATCTAAAGAAACCAACAGTCCTTGCGCACATCGGCTATTGGTGTATTGAATGATGTGACGCGTTAACCACGTATGGGTGCGTATTTCTCGTCCCGGAACAGAACAGACCTGGTGGGAGCGGATAATGTTGCAAGAGATGGACTGATTCGGCACACCAAGATAATGTACAAGAGCTTGTAATCTACATTAAGCAAGCTGATAGGGCGCCAATCTTCTGGTCACGTGGACATTTGGTCTTTCTTGGGGACTAGTGTTATATGGCCTTTGTGCAAAGAGGTTGAAATGGTAATGTCCCGGAAACACTTGCGGATGACTTGTTACATAAATGGGCCAATGATAGGCCAGAACTACACATAAAACTTTGCAGAGAGTCCTTCAGGCCCTGGTGCCCAACCCTTCTTCATTGCGTCCAATGCACCCTTTATTGCATCGTCGAATTCTGGTGATAGCAGAACGTCGTATGACATATTCGAATCATGTGGTAAGTCTTTCAAAAGGGGATGCGAAGAACGGGATCCTGCGTAAGTGACACCAGCAACAGACTGAGACACTGTCTGAAAGTGTTGAGTGAACGCCTGAAAGCCACGTGTATCCACAGCAGCTGGCTTGGTAGAGTTTAGTGAGTGGGCAGGTGAGCCAGGTGGACGAAGCAGAGCTCAGCGTGCATACCTTAGCACCTCAGTGTGCGTACACGATGCACGTCTACAGCGCCAAGCTGCAGGCGAGAGCGAAGAAGCGCACATGGTACGTTGGTATCGTTCAACGAGCCCTTCTTTCCATGCCCGTATAACGGGGAAGTGCTGGGATCATGGTGGGCAATGCGAATTTTTCGGATTACCAATGAATCATCTTTGGACATATGGGTGTGAAGTCCCCAACCCAAAGCAGTGCAATGGTGACGCCACTGTTGTTTGAGGCGATCCCCATCTGCTATATCCGCACCAACGAGCGATGCGCGTAACACTCGGGACAATTTTTCCGAAGACTGAGAGTCCTGGAGGACACGGCAATCAAGTCGCCATGGCCTGTGAATCGTTGGCGTTCCCGCTGGCAGGCGGAGAGAGCATAACCGGGCGGTGGTCACTAATGTACCCTGGTGTAGGTGGCAATATTATTCCCCCAGTGTCGTGAATGCAGGTAATGAGAACGGGGGATGTGTACACGTGATCAATTCTGCAGCTCGACGCTGCTCGACGCCAAGTATAGGCATAGTTGCTTCCATGTACACTTTCATAAATGTCACTCAATGCCAATTGCTGCCATAGATGTTCGAGTTTTATGGCATTCCAGTTTGACTGGCCACGACCCGGACATCGAACGTCTGCGTGCGAGCCTAAAACACAATTGAAGTCCCCTAAGTGAACCACGTGTTTTGAAATAAAAGGACCGCATCAAGAGATTGGAAGAGCGCATTAGAGTTCACAGGCGCCACTTGGCCATACACGCCAACAAATCTTATTCGTAATGAAAACAAGGGGCAGTCGAACGCCAGCACGCGTCCGAAGGCATCGAAGGAAGCATGATGGTCACGCTAGAGAACTCACTTGAAAAGAATGACTTCGACGCCAGTCGAATGCGTGCTGGTGTACAAAAAGAAACAATCAATAGTGAATGCGCGCTTGAAAGCGAGTACATCAGGAAGCTTTAAAAAATTTGTTTCTTGCACGCACACAAATCACAGTGCACTGAACGCGCGAGAACCGATAGCTTAGCCTGTTTTTGTGGATTGCTGAAACCTCTAAGGCTAAAAGTATTAACTTGGGGAAAATCCCTGGGGAAAAGCCTTGGGGAAAATCTAAACGTAATTTAAGATCAGGCAAAAGCAGGGGTATCTTTAGAAGGCACGGGAGCCGGTGCCCCACGCGTGGCTGAGTCATTTTTACGGCCAGGCGATCCCCCGGAGGCTCGGGGCTTCCGGAACTGCGTTGAAGTCCGCAGAGACTTTTGTCTCTGGTGGGGGCTTCTGAGCCACTAGAGGCTATCTGGTGGCATTTGGCGTCAGGGATCTTGATCGAGGATGGCACAAAGGCGTCTACACTGTCCTGGCTTATGTCACTGTGACTGGTGTCTTCATCAATTTGTAGGGGCGCCTCACTCATGGTGCTATTCGAGTCCTCGTGGATGCAGGCGTCGTCGTTTTGGAATGTAGACTTCTCGATGACATCTGAAAATGTGGTCGACTGGGCAGCCACACGAGGAACCTTAGATGCAATATTTCCATCTGAGACGCCTTCATCACGAGGTGCCTTGGCTGACGAGAGCTAAGCCTGTGGTTCCTCAGAAATGGTCACTGAACGAGGGGAACTCGATTTTACAGAGCCAGGACAAATTACCAGGTCCTAAATCGTTGGGGACGCAGTGGGCGTCCGGTGCAGCGTCACGATTGGCGCACCTTGGTCGTCGTCAGTTACCGCAGCTCGCGTTGACGAACCACCACACCTGTTCTTAGGTGGCGTTCTGGCTAAAGTGGAAGGAAATCTTTCGACGCCGCCTCGGAATACGATGGCCTTATGAAGCAGGCGACGCTGGTATACGGGTCCTGAACGGTCACACGAAAGGGAGCCGCTTTTCCCGTCGTGAGCATAAACGCCGCATCTTCCACAAAACGGGGCTGTGCAGTTCATGCGGGAGTGCCCACTGCCTCCATATCGACGGCACCCTCACTGTATCTCTTGATAGTCACAGGTCACTTGATGGCCTGCCACCCTGAGGTACTTGGGCACCGGTGACGATGCCTTAATTTCCATGCGGGCGTATCGCGTACCAGTGGTCACGGTTGGGCGCAATCCCATGAGTCCTCTAGTGATATGCAACACCTTCCCGTAGGGAGAGAGTGCTTGTGTGAGGACTTCGCTGGGAACGCAGCATGGCAGGAACAGTACAGTTACCTGGGTGACTTGAGGTCCTAGGGGTACGATGGCGATGCGCTCTACTCGGATGGTGAAGTGTGACGCATGCACGATTTGAGCCAGGGTGGCTTCGCTGTTCACGGTGATTTGAAAACTCCGGCCTCCGAAGTGCTAGACACCATAAACTTCTTCGATTCCTGCTATTGAAGACGTCGTGTCAACGACGTCTTCATGACTTGCCCCCTCAGGGACGACGACATCGAAGGGTAATGCCTTCTTCGGCGGCTGGCGAGCCATGATGGGCGCCCACCAGCCTAAGAACGCCCTGCAATGTGTTTCTTAGCCTTCTGCCTCTGCGCAAAGACTGTTAGATAAAGCGATTGACGGGATCTGAAGCTGACTGAAGTGTCTCAACAGTGTGTTTAGAAAAAAGTTGGCAGATCCGACGTACAGTGGCAATTGATGATATGCGAAGCACGAATGGGAAATATTGATATGTTACTTTAAAATCAACACAACGTTACGAGGTTGAGGTAAATAATGCCGTACATGACTTCCGTGTCATGATTATCATGTTTGGATGGGTCGTTTACCTTCGTCATCTATTCACGTCACGTGATACCGAATTCAGTATATGTGGAGCTACCGAAACGCCCGCGAGCACACTATGAGTGTGGTATGTTGTCATGTTCTTACATAACACGCGTGTCAGGATTATCATGTTAGCACCAGTCATATACTATTGTCATCTATTGACGTCACGTAACACGAAATTCTGTATTTTTGGAGCTAGCAAAATGACCGCGAGCGCATCACGAAGGGCCCATTATACTCCAATGTAGCATCGACGCGTACGCTGGGCACAGCGACGTTACGTTAGAAAAACGCCAGCACTCTATAGTATGACGCCAGGCGCGACTGGCGTCAGTCGGCGTGGCCCAACGGCAATTGGCCTGATATGAGGGCATGCTGCATTTCGCGGCGATGCGTTACCCGGACAACACGGCGTCTCCCTCTTTTCATGACAGAAGGACGCCGCACGCGCTAAAACGCGCATGCGTCAAAGCAACGCAGCGCGGCGCGCGCGTGCGAGTATATGACAGGATTGACGCCTGGAGTGGCAACGACAGCGTGACGTGAAGAAATTAACGCCGACGAGCACGCGCACCGCGTCACGTGACAATGTATTGGTGCATTTACTGTGGAATATACTCATGTTCTCACATTACACGCATCTCATGATTATCATGTTTTCACCAGTCACATACTTTCGTCATCCATTGGCGTCAAGTAATACCAAATGTGCCATATGTAAAGCTATCGAAACGGCCGAGCGCGCATCATCAGTGTGGCATGTAGTCATTGACACGCTTGTAATGATTATCATGTTTGGATGTGTTTTTACCTATGTCGTCCGTTCGCGTCACGTAATACCGAGTTAGGTACATGTGAAGTCAGCGAAACGGCCGTGAGCGCATCATTAGCGTAGCATGTAGTCATGTCGGTACATGACACGCATCTCATGTTTATCTTGTTTGCACCAGTATCATACCTCGTCATCCATTCACGTCCCGTACTACCAAATTTGGTATAAGCAAAGCTAGCGAAACGGCCGTCAGCGCATCATGAGCGTGGCATATAGTCATGTTGTTACATGACACGCATCTCATAGTTATGTTTGCACCAGTCACCTACCTTCGTCATCCATTCACGTACTGTAATACCAAATTTGGTATATGTGACGCTAGCGAAACGGCCGTGAGCGCATCATGAGCGAGGCATGTATTCATGTGGTTACCTAACACGCATGTCATGATTTTCATGTTATAGTCAGTCGCCTGTGTTCGTCATGCAATCATGCCATACCATACCAGTTTTGCAACATATCATGTGAACGTAACCACCGCGAGAGCTGCAAGACCGCGAAGTGTAAGTCATGACATTCATGACATCCATATCATGATTTTCATGTTATGACTAGTCAAATTTGATACCATTATCGAAATGCCCAGTAGAGCTAAATGTCGTAGGTGGCTAGATAGATAGATAGATAGATAGATAGATAGATAGATAGATAGATAGATAGATAGATAGATAGATAGATAGATAGATAGATAGATAGATAGATAGATAGATAGATAGATAGATAGATAGATAGATAGATAGATAGATAGATAGATAGATAGATAGATAGATAGATAGATAGATAGATACGCTCAATGTGACCGAAGTTTGCTAAGAAATGCTTCGCATATAAAAGACGGAAAAACCGACCCAGGTTAGAGAGAGAACGAATGCTCTACCGGGGAAAATCGCAGGCGGAGAACGCGGGCAGTATACCGTTGAACAAGCGTTCTTATGAGAAACACTGCGGTCGGGCGAAACAACTGGATGACTTGGACCAGCGCCTGCTTTATTATTTCAATGCCCGGGCGAAGGAGCGGATTTCAATTGGAAGCGGCCGTCGGTGCTAGTGCGGCGCTTTGCGGCCAGGTGCCGCAACTGGAGTGGAGATGCCGCCGCGTCGTTTGTCGTGCAAACGAATGCTGCGGCTGCATTCGAAGCTGCTATACGGCTCGGTTTTCGGCTGTATTCGCATCGTTTAGGATGTAATGGAAACTTGGAAACGAAAATCGTGAAGCACTTGTTGTTCTGGACGCCTAGCTCATTTCGAAGGCATGTGTCGTTCGCGAATACTTGATCGAGGCACTCGCGTGACGTCTGCTAGGCCGATACCAGATAGTCGCTGATGCCAGTAATCCGTGGAAGATCGTTTTGTCACTGTTGCATTCGTTTGACTGACAGTTGATTTCTGAGAGAAGCATTTGCCAGGGGATAATACTAAAAGCTTGGGTGCCTCATGTTCTCCTATGCTTTCTACTGTCTTGTGGCGGAGCAAATTATCCGCCAGCCTGGAGTTCATGCACTCAATAGCACAAAAATGCCACTACACTGCTTCCAGGCATATAGGTAATTATTCGTTACCTTCGCAAAGCATTACATTTGTTGCCTCCGAGAAAAAAAAGCAAGTGACAGAAAATGAGGAACTATGGCAGGTAATTTCCCCATTTAGAGCCTAAACAACGAAATCATCGTGAAATAAACAAGAAAAGCTGGAGTCCATAGGCGGCGCGATTTCTGCCATCATTGCCTATGTTTTGAACAGGTGCTGCTAAAGTCTGAAATTTAATGCCGACTCTCAACTTGACCCACGGTGGCAGGCATGAAAAATGTGGCCTCTGCTTAGTTGCTTGAGCTTGTCTGTATATTGGTGGACGGATTGTTGTAGCCTTAATATATGGCTGCTCAGTTCTGTTCATCGAGTTTCCTAAAATTAACTAGAGAGAATTCTGTCGCTGCGATCGTTCAGCGACCATGGAAATGATGGGTAGTAAACACATTTGCCTAGTCTTCGTACTTGTGGGCGACGAATTGTACTTACGGTGTCCTTTATTGCTGTGTTTTGGTTTTGTTTGAAAAAAATATGAGACCCTTTTGAAGTTCATGACCTAATTTGGAAAGATAAGTCTAAAATAATAAGGTGGTGAGGCGCAATCGTTGAACATTTGTTGATTTTCGTTTCGTTAAAGAACCGTTCCAAGCCACACGAACACACACGGAGCCAAAAGCAGGCCAAAAGTACGAAGACTAGACAAATGTGTGTACTACCCATCATTCTAATGCTCGCTGAAGCGCCGTGCGTTGCAGCTCCCATGGACACTAGCGCCAGAGTTCCCTCTGGTGGATATTAGGAAACTCTATGGCTCTGTTGCTTTCTACTTCCCACTGGCATCCTAATTCTGTAGCGAGCAGTGTAGAAACTTCAGGACGTAATGTTAGCATTGCACATGGCAGTGGCCGCGCAACAGCGTTGTTACGGTTAGACTCATTTGTTGACTGTTTGGAGGCAGCACACTCCCGTTTAGTTATACAAAGTGCCATGTTGCCAGACGTGACGGGTAATCTTCAGCACCTATAATCTATAAAATACTCTGGTTTTAAATGACGGGTACATATTAGAGTGTGGTACAAAGATTTCTTAGGTGACCAATTGTTCTTCCTGATTACTGCAAGCACGCTCTCCCCAAACACCAGCGGAATCTGAAATTTCACGGAGCTACAGCCGTACAGTGCAACAAGGTGATAGCTTTAAATGCCTCATAAAAAGCGAAAAGTAGTTGATCACCGGCGTCTTCTTGTATCGGCAGCGTGAACAAGAGTGATGCACGAAATCATCATTACGTGAAAACGTCATCACATGACGTCACATATCATTAATGTTTGTGACGTAGCGGAAGGTTACGTAACTTTACGGCATCATATAACTATTCACTTGGTCGAAATGAGCTGATCATGAGGGCAGTGCATAACCAACTGAGGGGCACAAAGCTAGCTTTGTCTCCATACCCTGAATCAGTAAAAAAACATGTTGGGCGCAAGAATATCCCGACGAGAAGTAGGAAACATTAAGTGCATTGAATCGTAAGAAAACAAGGATATTTTTTGCCTTTCTGTCGTCTCAGGTGAATTCATAAAGAGACCGGCGAGGTTTTTTTTTTTCTAACTGTTGAGCAATGAAAAAAAGACAATCTGATTTTTTACGTCAGATCTGCAGAGTGGTACACAACAGTACTATATACTGAGGCATGCTAATAATGAGGTTACAATAGCTTGAAAGAGAAAATGAAACGCGAAAGCCATAAAACTCGAACGCAAATAATGAACCGGTAGCACTGCCTGACAGAGCCAGCTGAAAACAGCGCGCCGCTATGTTCATGTTACTTTTCATCCTTCCTGCATCCGTGAAAGCCGTCAAGAAGCACGACTGCAAATTAACTCGCATTAAAACACGAATTGGCGAGCTTCCTAAAACGCGCGGCCGTTCACCGCCAGCATGCCGTTATCTACTCGCGCAGCGCCATCATGCGGCAGCAGCGAGCGGAGGCAGAGCGCGCGCTCGGCGGCCTGAACAAAGCGTTCGCCCGGGCACTGAAAAAATAGAGGCGCGGCTTGGACGTGGGCTCCTTCAGATGTGTATTGCACCTCTTTTTCTCGAGAGTTGAAATTCCAACAATCGTCAATGCGGTGCAGCCTTTCGGACAAGACGAGGCGCCAGCGACCATGCCCACAAAGACGACGCAGAGGACGTTGGAAGCAGCTATGCTTGAAGTACAACAAACACTCTCGGAACGCATTTTGGGGGCGAAGCTCCCGATTCCATGGGTCGTGCGTCCGCGATGTATGCCGTCGTCGCAGTAGTAGTAGGCAGCCACCTTCACGGCGGGACTAGAGGAGTGGCAGGTGCGCACCCTTCTCAATTGAGAAGGACACCCGCGCACGTTAATCATGAATAAAAAGAAAGTAGTTTTTGATGAAATAACTTACAGAAACGACTACTGGTGAGCTAATCTTTAATACTCTTGCCTTGCATTTGATGCTTACTAAAAAAACTAGTATCAAAAGGACGCACATTGTGCACTATCTAACCAGAAAGGGTTGCCACGTTTTACTCGCTGGGCATTACCTCCTTGATTTTAGCAAGGTTTAGCGAAGGTTAGGCTGCAGTGCCGTGGAGATACATGAACTAGTATATAGCCATGAACTAGAGGCGGTGAAAGGTGGGAAATAGACACGAAGAGCAGGCCGTAAGAAAGTTCGCGAGTGCCACCTCTTGTTTAATCCTTGGAATGTCCGCTGGATGGCGGTATACTTCTGCATATTGAATATATGATAAAAAAGGCGAGATGGTGGTACTTGGAGTGTTTACAAGATGAATGGACGGACGGACAGACAGACAGATGCAGGACGGACGCACAGATGGATGGAAGGACGGATGGATGGACGCATGAATGAACGGACGTAGGGACGGACTCATGGACGGACGCACAGATGGATGGACGTATGGACGAATGGGCGCATGGATGGACGGACGCAGGAACGGACGCAAGGATGGACGCACAGACTGATTGATGGACGGGTGGACGGACAGATGGACGAACGGACGGACGAACCGGACGCACGGACGGACGCACGGACAGGCGCACAGACGGGCGAACAGACGGGCGCACAAACGGACGCACAGACGGACGCACAGACGGACGCACAGACGGATGCACAGACGGACGCACAAACGGGCGGACGCTTCGCCCCATTCGTTATCATGCACTCCGTGGATATGCTGCGATTTTTTCACAGATACGACACACCTTGTGCAATGTCACCACCGGATTCGGCAGAGCTGCAACGCCAGATTCAAGTTGTGTTGAGCACGAAAACATGTGAATTCTTCCAACGAGATTGGGGCAATCATTACGTGGTGAGTGCAGGACGTAATCATTCAGTAGAGTTGCAGTGATAATAGCAAACATGAAAGCAAAAATCACGTTCTTTCACGTTGGGAAATATTGATGCGTATTGATTGGTTCAATGACTTAAATATTCATTTGAATCAATTTACAGACTGACTGAAGTCCAGACCGAAGGCCAGAGGGTTCCTGGAATGAGGAGATCTTCCACCTAAGGTGGACGCGGAACCTACACCGCTGCACCATTTCAAAATATGAACGTTTATTCCTCCTCCTCATCATAACACAATCACTTAAAAAATCTCTGATGGGACAAGAACTCAATAGAAATAGGTTTTATTAAACGTAAATGTACAAGGACGGGCCAGTTCATTTAAAGGGGATGTCGGCCCCTCCAAAATAAACCAATGAACTTTGGAAAATACTAGGGAACCTACGTGACAGATGTTGGCTCCCTAGATCACGAAGGTGTGAAGCACCACCTGCTACAAAGTGAAAAGGTTGATTAGCCTAGTACAAGTTTTTTCACGCAGGCAGAGTGTGGCTCGTTGTTAGATTCACGGAAGCGGCATTCGTGCAGGAACACAACTATTAGGTGCTCTTTCGCGTAAATGGCTGAGGGCGCCCGTTCCTCTCACAGAACTGCCCACAGCTTTTGAAGCGGAGTATAGCTCATTTTAAAGACCATAGTCTTTTTTGTAATGAGTGTTTAGATAAAGTGGTTTACGATTTAGAGTACTTAGTACTCTACTATGAGAGAGCTGAAAGCCGTCCTGTGTTTAGAAAAAATGTTGAACGATTTCTAGTACTTCCTACTCAACTATGGTAGAGCAGTGTGCAATCCCCTTGCTCCGAAGAAAAAACATTTGCTTCGTTAGCGTTTATCCAATGATTTAGCCGCTCGGTGAAATCTTAAAACTTTGCTCAAAACCCAGCCATCTTGATCTGGTGGCTGATTTCATACTTTTGTACATCGTCAAGAAAAAGCCATTATTCCTCATATTTGAAACGCAAAATCAATACGTGTCACGCTGTGTGTGTTTTTATTTAGAATGAGCATATATACATCGTTCTACAGACCGAAGTGTTCATTATGCTGCGATGACTATAGGACGCTATGAACAAAAAATTAGGTGTTTCTTACGCTTCGCTAAAATGTTCAGAGGCTTCAACCAAAACGACCCGGGCGGCTATCTACTAGTGCCTCTGGGTAAAAAAAAATGTTTTGTTTCTTCGCACCCCTGCAAGATGGCGCCATATCACACGAGCCACATTCAGGCAGTCTATCGTCCTTCAAAGTCCTTGGCAGTGAGGCCCGCAGATACGCAGCCATTTTTTACACTGCCTGCTTATCCAGTGTAACCATGTTTGCCAATATTTTCATTCATGAATATGAACATCATCACTCAGTTGTTGTTTTTTTTTCAAATATCGTAAGGTTTGTTTATTAGGCAAAAAAAAAGAAACGATCATGCTATTAATAAGTGGCAGATATAGGACCACGCCTGTTTGTGCTCAGTTGATAGAGCATCAAACGCGTTATTCGAAGCTCGCAGGTATGGTCCTTGCCCACAGAAAGTGATCTTTTCATCCACTTTTGCTTCATCACATTTACATTCCAATTACTTCTAATGATATCCCCTATACTTTTCTTGGCATAATTATTTGTCAGTTCTAACTATTGCTGTTTCTAACGAAAAAACCAGCCCTTCAGTTTAACCTTCTTTGTGACCTTTCATCAACAAGGTCAAAATGCCAAGCTAAAATATTTACTCTAATCTAACATCACCGAAAAAAAAAACTGGAGCCCACTTCAGTATCAATCAGTCAGATAATCAAGTTTTTTATTTCTAACATTTTGTTTCAATTAGTCGGAGATCCTTCAGCAGGAAAGCTGTTCTAGTCAGCTAGAAAGGCCCTGAATTCCCTATATGATGGCACAATAGACAGCGTACAACAAAATGAAGTACATGAGCGTACATAGGTTGCATAAATCAAAACATATTAGATATCACTTTTCCTAAAATAGTGGTCACTTGACAGACTTAATGAAAAGTAGAAAAAAACACCTAAACAACATAGCTTCATGTAATAATAAAAACTAGAATAAATATCATAAGTATACAAATACAGACGGTGGTTAATTGGCAATATATCATCAAATCAGTGCATTGGTTTTCACAGATAGGCGTCGTGGATCTTTGGAAAACAAAAAAAAAATATTGGCAGATCCCCCGTACCTTGGGAACGTACTTTGGGAACGACGTTATGCGAAGCATGCGGAGCGAAGGTGAAAATGTTTCAATTTTTTTATTGAGTGACACGTCATCAAATGATGCTAAATATATGTGCAAATGTCGCACGTACAGACATATGTTGAAGGGTTGCAGATGTTTATATAACCAGTTGTTTGCACCTGCGAAACAATCACGATACCATCAGCAACATGCGTATTAGTACCACTAGAAGCTAATATCAAGCGCTGATGCTCGCGAGGATGCTGGCCATGGACACTGCTGCATAAATCAACTTCAGCGCATGACACCTAACCACAATTGACGGTAACCCGACGTGACGGCTGTATCATATATGTGTAATGTTTATAAATTGGGTGGGCAGCACTGCAACTACTATTGGCGTTTCATGAAGATTATCACCTGTTTAAAAAGTTCCGAGACCTGGAGTAGATGTGTGGTAAAATATTTCATTGCCACGCAGAATGTTTGGGTCCGATTCCAGCTGGGACACTGACATTCATTCTTTGCATTCGTCGGGTGGACGCTACCAATGTCGAGTATTTCTTAACGCTCGCGCGTCGAAATTGCTCATGTGTGTTCTCATTCTTCCTGGGTAAATACTAAGTGTCAATCACCAGTCGCACATGCCCGCATACTAGCGGCACATAACCGCCCGTGTGTATGTGCCACTGTATGGCGGAAAATGTTTGTCGACGTACGCGACGAAAATGTGAGATTATTCATGTTTTGACCACCGCGTCATATTCGTCCATAATGTTTATAAATTGCATGGCCAGCCCCGCCCATGCTTATTTTAGTTCATGCCAAGTTAAGATGGTGATCACGAGAGCACCCAAACGTAAGCGGATAGATAGATAAAAATACCGCCCCATGTCAAATACCTGTAACAAAATTTACTGAAACGTGATAGTCTGGGACAGCATCTAGAACACGCAGACTACCGTATTTTAACACCAGGACAAGTGTTAAGCTAGTGAACTTGATAAAAAGTTTCTGGCTAATATACACAATGTGTAAGTTTTCTTTTGCATCAGTACAGTGACGTGGACCCGATGACGAAGAGACTGGGCCACAAAAATCAACCATATGCAGTGCCCGCATTTAATTCAAACTCGTTCAGTATGTCTTATAAAATGAAACTTTCAGTGAACATCTACAAGAACAAAGAAAATGGCTGGAAATGGCTTAGAGGATTGGTTGAAGCTACGCAGTTTTTCACCAAAAATCTGTCACCAATTAACCATTGCATCAATTTACACATAACATCAACTTCACATGAGCGAAAAAACCTCCCCACGCTTTACAATGTCGGCACAGAAAACACCAAACTGAACTCGAAGGTTACTCGTCGAGTGCACCCACTGCCCAATTGAGAAACTCTAGATGAGCCAAGAGCATCATTGTAAGGTTCGTGTTCAATAACTTGGCTCGAAGTGCCTCTAGATGAGTGGGCGAATTAGGTTTCCTTAACCTCGAGGCCTTTCGTCTTTACCTACAAGCGCTCGTTGGAGTTTGGCTAATCAAAAACCTCTTGGTTAGCCGAGCTGATTGTGTTCGACTCACAATAGCAAACAAAAACTCCGAGCTCAGACGAAGCACGAATAAAGCGGTGCACAAGAGAAACATCCGTGTAGGTCCCTCCTCACTGGGTACGCTCGTCTTAGCAACGAGATTGCAGTGACTCAAGACTCCCAAGCCTTCTACGACAAGAACATTGGCTTGTGCAAAAGGGGAAGTGGTCACAGCACTTGCTTCTCTATCTTTTCACTGCATTCTGATTGAAAGAACCCCGCTGGCATGGAGCTGAGAAGATGAGGAAGGACGTTGATGCTTCCGCTACGTAACTTTATACCCCTTTGCACCCAAGCTGGCTTCCTAATGATCCTAATGGAAGACCAGTGTACACTCACGCTCAACACACTACTGCATGCCACTGATGGCATCGTAGTTTCTACGGATGGAATGTGAAGCCTTTGCGTTGAACGTCATTACTTGCCTTCGTTAGGCGTCATCATTCTTGTCGTCAACCTTCCCTCTCATTTTTAGGTTGTTTTTGTGCTAATCAACTTCATCGTCTTGTAACTTGTCACTTCTTATCTATCCACACTTACCTACTGCCCCTATTTTAAAGTGAGCACTTTGATCAGACCGCTATGTCCGGGTGTAGTTTGCCACCGCGGCCGCAAGCATTATTTTTCATCCACGCAGTCTACGTAGATTGAAAATAATGTTTCATTTTTCAATGAAAAAAATGACCTACAAAAACCTTGCTGCGAAAATAGTCGGATTCGTAGCCGATATGCCTGGTTAAGGAATCGTTATAAAAAAGGCATGTTGTGGTTTAATCAGTGAGTACAATCTTTACACAGAGAAGTCTATCACAGATTACAAACTCAAATATGGTCAGGTAAAAAAATCAAATAATGTTACATGTACATACATTTCAGCAAAATTTATATGGCAACCGGTACCTATACAATAGAATTGATTTCCTAAGTGACTTCATCATATTTGGCAGACATTTAATTAGGTTAGGAATACCATTCTAAGTTTTAGCAGCAACAGAGGGTATCGATTGATGATTGATTTCTGGGGTTTAACGTCCCAAAATCACCATATGATTATGAGAGACGCCGTAGTGGAGGGCTCCGGAAATTTCGACCACCTGGGGTTTTTTTAACGTGCGCCCAAATCTGAGCAAACGGGCCTACAACATTTCCGCCTCCATCGGACAGAGGGTATCGTCGGGCGGCCTTAGACATTGTGTACTATTGGCAGATTAAGATTTACGTAACAACTGTTACGCACATTGAACAAATGAAATGCGTAAAAACTCTAAGAACGTTGGCTAATTTTTCGGACTATCATTGTCCGCCAATCATTAGCACCTTGAATAGCGGGTAAGGTTCCATGCCATTAACCTCGGTTTTCAAGGCGAAGTGATGGCGTCAACCTCAGTGACAGACACCACAAGTAGGGGTGGTTTTTATTTACTTCCACCCACCACCTACCTGAATGCTCCCAACTGGATTGAAAAGTAAGCGCTTTTCTGGATTGAAATCGCGGAAAACTAGTGTTTCCAGGTGTAAAATAAAAAAGAATCGTAGGGCCCCCATTAGGTAGCATATTGGCGTTAGGTAGTATTGACATCATGATCGAAAAAAACCCAGTTTCACGCTAACGGACTCATGCGTCAACTCTGTCAAGCTCACTTAGACTGAAATAAAGCCATGAGTCTCAGCCAGAGTGCGCCCGGCTACGCAATATGTTGGTGCGTATAATTACTAGTGATTCGGGTTGACAAGAAGCCTTGTCTGTCCGAGTGAGTCTGGATTAGGAAAATTGTGTCAAGACTAGGTCTCCATAAGCACTTTGTGAAAAATATATCTCACGAGTGAGTATAAGTGGGATATATATCTTAGGCTTGCTAGATAAAGAGTTGTATGTTGGCTTCTTGTTTTTGTCAACAAACAAGTCTGGATAAGACACTGTGCCAGTAGACACTTCCGTACCTTGATACAAGGCGACACTAGAATTATTGCCCTTGCCCTTGTAGGATAGGAAACCAGGTAACACCACGGTTACCCTCCCTGCCTTTCCGCTGCTTCTGTCCCTAGGCGGCACTAACTCGTCGTTGGCTTCCATCGATCTCAGCTTTCATAATGTCCGGCCTTAGGAATGTAAGCCTTTAGGTCAAGGCACAACCCGTGCTGAAAGACATGGCAACAGTCGCGTATGTTATGTTACATGGCCTTGGCCACTGGACCCGTGCGCCTTGATCCAGCGGCCGTGCTGTGACTTTCCACCGTTCTCGCAAGGCTGCGCAAACACGGTATGCGTCGCCGTGTTAGCGAGGAGAAAACCGGTAACACGGCAGTTTGTCAGCAACCGTGAACGCGGATCTCCGGACTCTCGCCAGTAATGCGGTTAAGAATGCGGGCGGCTGACGTGACACTAATGGCTGGCGTTCGCTAATGCTCGACGCTGTCGCTTTATGAGAAAGAAACAGTGGAAGATGCTAGCAGACACACAAAAAAATACCTAGAATCTCTTCCCGTACCGAAAAAAAAATGGTGCATGCCTAGCTATGTCTTCACGTGCTTGATGTACTACTTCCCTTCCTGCCTTTCTTTCTTTTCCTTTTTTTCCTCCTTCGTCTTTCGTCCTTTCTTTCATTCTCTCTTCACTTTGCCATCTTCTCATCTCTTGTTAGATTTTTTTTCCTTTTCTTTCTAGACGCTCAGTCAAGCTAAAGTTAGGTTTTTGCTTACTCCTTACAAGAACATGATTTACATGGTCCTCACAGCGTAGATTTTATTAACTTGACATTCTTGCTTGGTTACCCGTTTAGCTAAGGTACATGTTTTATTTCTATTTTTTCGAGAATGTAGTGGGCATTTCTTAGAAGACTGTAGGGATGTTGTCCGCCATTTTGGGGCGAAGCTCCTTATGGCGTGGCTTGTGCGTCCCTCGTAGTACGTAACCACCAGTGGCACATACCCGAAATAGCGGTCCTTACGATTTTGACCTCCAAGGTGGTGCCGGTGAGAGATTTCTTCTGTGCGTTGTTGAACAATAAAAGATAGTGCTCAATGCACATGTTAATGGCTGCTAAGGGGAGAGACAGGAGCATTCGGCCTTTAGGTAACGCGCACGCTGCGATCCCCGTTAGCAGCTATTGACATGTACATTGAGCACAATCTGCCCCGCCGCGGTGGTCTAGTGGCTAAGGTACTCGGCTGCTGACCCGCAGGTCGCGGGTTCAATTCCCGGCTGCAGCGGCTGCATTTCCGTTGGAGGCGGAAATGTTGTAGACCCGTGTACTCAGATTTGGGTGCACGTTAAAGAACCCCAGGTGGTCAAAATTTCCGGAGCCCTCCACTACGGCGTCTCTCATAATCATATGGTGGTTCTGGGACGTTAAACCCCACAAATCAATCAATTGAGCACAATCTGACAAGAAAGGGTTGCTACGTTATACTCGCTGGGTGTAACCTCCTTGGTTTTAGAAAGGTTTAGCGAGCGTTGGACCGAAGCCATGAATACAGTGAACTAGTATATACCATGAACTCGAGGTGGTTAAAGGTGGGAAGTAAACCCGAAGCGCAAGCCGTAAGAAAGTGTGCATGTGCCACCTCCCGTTTAGTCCTTGAAATGTCCGCTGGATGGCGGTGCTTCTATATGGAGAATATATGATGAAAAGATGCGAAATGGTGTACTTGGAGTGCTGAATAGATCGACGAACGGACACACAGACAGATGCATGGATGGACGCATGAACGGACGCAGGCACGGATGCATGGACGAACAAAGGGACGGACGCACGAACAGATGCACGCACGGACGGGTGAATGGACGCATGGACGGTTACACAGACGTACGCAGGAACGGACGGAAGCAAGAACGAATGGACGGACGAATGCTTCGCCCCACTCCCCATCATTCACTCCGTGGATATGCTGCCATTTTTTTTATCTCTTACCTATAGACTTTTTAGGCGAGGACAGGGACTACTTACTGGGCTGTTCCATTCGAGCACAATAGGTGGTCTTGCTGCTTATACGGTGCATTGAGCTAAGAGAGAGGGCATGATGTTTAGGGGGAAGGGGTGTCACGAACGTTTAGAATAGCCAAAGGGGAATTTCGGTGGCGTACAAGAAGCCATTTCTAAAGCGGTGCATTCTTTCTTTACCGTAAATGGTGGTGGCATATTGTTAATAGGGGTGCGAATCACCACCCAAGCACTCCGTAGAGATGTTTAACCAGCAAAGATAAATTTTTCGGCCACAGGCGCCTGCACACATAGAAACCTATGCCAGTCAAAAAACTCCTGCCGAAAATGTGTGTCCGCCCCAGTTAACGCGTCTCCGTCACTGGCTCGTCGACACTTATCTGCCTACAACGCCGTTTCCTCGGCTCGCCTTTGCCGCCAACATTCGGCTCGGAAAACTGTCGTATTCTATGCGCGCAGTTGCTTTGTGCGCTTCGCCGCCACCAAACCAGGACTGCTGCATGAGCCTGGTGGACACAAGTTCTCCCACGGATCATCTGTAGGCGCTGTTCTTGAAAAGTTGTCTGCTGTTCGGATGTTCGTACAATCCGTGCCCTCGCCATGTGGAAGTTTTAGGTTCAACCTTCCTGCGACGCCGAATTGATCACGTGCCCGTGAGCCCGTCACGTGATATTCGTTTACATCTCTCCTTTGCCTGTCAACTATCTTCATGGCTTTCCTTGGCTCAGAGGTGACGCATGTGCACAGGGGTGGACAGGGCGGGGCTGGATTACTTGCTTTGTCATCATCTTTCTTTTCCATCCATTCTACAATTATTTTTCTCCCATTCCTCCTCCCTGTGCAACGCTCTTGAGCTGACCTCCACAGTGAGACGGCGTCACACTTTTGTTTTCTTCCCTTTTCCCTCTCTCACAATCCCTGCGTTGGACAAGCTGCGCGAGGGTTCAGCGGCACGGCTGCTAAAAAACAAAAGATGGCGCTGACGGCCCCGCCCAACGGTAGCTGCACTCGGGTTCGACGTAAAGAACAACATTACTTACGGGCCCACCAATGGAGACCTTGAACGTTTCTTGTGGCAAACAGTATTTTGTTTCACCTAGCCATATACAGCTTTCACTGAAAAATGAAAACAAAAGTTGCTATTTGCTGTCTCACCTTAGGGTGCGGGCTTCGCTCGATACGCGGTGAACTGTGTTGATAGCACACGGACGACAAGCATGTATTCCGCCAGGGCCTTTCCCATCATGTCAATAATGTGCGTCTTACCAAAAGGTTACTTCAATCAGTCATTGGTACAAATGTATGAATCTTGGGCGAGTGATCTTCGCAAACCACCGACAATAATAGCAGGATGGCCTATGTGTCTGAACACGCCCTAACAATAATCAATCGGCACGCCGATAAAACCGCGTTCATATTAAATTGAAAAATGTACTGAAGTTGTATATCTCACAAATCGACCAAAATAACCGAGAATTTTGCTGGTGGCTTTTTTTTGTTATGCTTAACGCCACCCCTAAGTACTTCATGGTGTATGGGGTCGTGGAATCACAATGATCTTATTTCAACTGTGCTACGACGCCTCCAATCAGTCGTTGTAAGAAATACTTATTAATGAAAAACACAAGTAACTAGGAAGAAGGAGGAAGGAAAGAAGGAGGAATGACAGGGAGGTTAGCCACACAAGTAACAATGTAGAAATTCTATTGGAGTATTCATATGCCATCGATTTTCAGGAGATTGTTGATATCACAATAAATAAACACGTAATACATATACAAACATTACTGTTACCGAAAGAATACCTTGTTTGAAACTACAGGACACACGAGTATAGGTGAAAATGTCTGTGTTTGAAACTACAGCATTTTTTTTTCCGCACGTGCTTAATGTGTCTACTTTTTGTGTTAAGAGTTTTACCTTATATTTCACACAGACGATTCTCCGGCCGTGGTGGTCTAGTGGCTAAGGTGCTCGGCTGCTAACCCGCAGGTCACGGGATCGGATGCCGGCTGCGGCGGCTGCATTTTTGATGGAGGCGGAAATGCTGTATTATAGGCCCGTGTGCTCAGATTTGTAGGCACATTAAAAAACTCTAAGTGGTCTAAACTTACGAAGCCCTCCACTACGGCCTCTCATAATCATGTGGCGGTATTGGGATGTTAAACCCCACATATCAAACAATCGAACCCAGTCGATGCATTGATTCTACCCCACACCCTTCCGCAAGCATAATGCACCTATTTCGATGTTGGCGTGCCTCCAGCATCTGGAGGTATTGCGATTTTCCTACGCCCCACCGTGTTTCTAGATGTCAAGCAGCCTATAGCGGAGTTTATTCCGATGATGTGCTGCGTGACCACCCTTGCTGCTCATGCGCAAAGACTGGTCCAAACACTGCCAGAACAGCTCACGCGCTAGCCCTTTCCGGCCTGTGCAAAGGGCTGGTTAAGACGCTGTGGCCTCTCCCCTCTCCACTATCTTACTAATCACGTGATGGCGTTGCGGAAAGAGGTTCTGCAGACACGTGATGAACTAACTACAGTGAATTCTTAGTGTGCTGCACTTGCAAGAACTCCTTACATGGGGCAAGGTGCCCATGATGAACGAAACTTTGAGTCGACCTATGCACTGCCTCACATGCTACTCATGGTTTTTCCTTGGTGAGTGATGGTGTAATTTGTTAACTGCCTGTGTGATTGCTCCAATTTTGACAGAGCAATGATATCATGTGATGAAGTCGCCATTCACATCACGTCAAATGACGTCACCTTTACGTGGCGATGACGTCAATGTTTTGGCGATCTTTTCTTTCGTGATAGCAATTTCGGTGATGTGAACCCGTGATGCTGAATTTCGTATAACTTGCATTGGCACCACCGATGTCGCCAACGGTAAATTTTTCGTGTTTTCCGAGTGATCATAATAAGGCTTTCGCCGTAATGGTGGAACCTTTGGTGCACGAATAAAAACACTGAAGCATGTATGGTGGCCAACGAATCAGCAAGTAATTATTGGCAGACACTTCATTTGTCATCAAAACCTTGGAACGAACACCCTTTCTCACTCTCGAACGAGAAGATTAACAACTTCGTCACGCCAAGTATTCGACATTGTTTTCAGAGTAACGGGAGAAGCAGTATGGCACCACGATCGGAAAACAGAGGCTAGACGCTCGCAAAACTCTCATTCTGAAGCATCGAGAGTGGTTGATACTGTCACGCGGGGATGGTGAAGAAAGCAGAACTGCAGCAGGCAAGACTGAAAAAATTTATTGGGTGAAATCGTGCTCAGAAAGAAACAAGTGCCCCACTATCTGCAACGATAAGTTCGAGTACAACGTCGGTCATCCGTAATCTCACCAATGATAAGGCGTGTCGTCCTTTAACTTGTGCCACCAGTTATTCTGGTTTTGCATTAGTGATCGCGTTAGCTGCACGATAAACTCAATTGTTCGAGTTATGTGCGCAAAATGACGACATTTTATTCCCGTCCTCGCTCCAATTGACACTCTCGTATATCTTTCATGTTCCAACAAGCCCCATTCCTTCTCCTCCATTCGCGAGGGCTGAGATACGGGAGCTATTGGAAGCCGCTTGGCGCAGCTCGCGACCGGGTGACCAACTCCACGCACTATGCTGAGCCATGGGGGTCACCGGATCGCAGGGACTTTCAGCCGCTCAGAGTGGACCTATCGTCTTTCTCTTCCCTGAACCCCTTCACCTCACTTCCGCACCTGACCCATTTCATGGCACTTTCATTATATTAACAGTGTTTCAGTTCGAGCCATTCGATACTTCACGATCAACTACTTGTTGGGCAAAATTTTTTAGGAAATAGATGAAAACAACGATCGTTGCAAACCGTTGTATTGACATTGCGCTGCTGTTTTTTATGACGGAGATGAGCACGCCCGAACGATTGCGGATGTAGCCCAAATGCAATGCAAGGGCAGTATAGCTGCGTTCGTGTGACATCTGTCACATTGAGGAAACACAAAATTGGGCTTCTAGGAAGGAAAAACACATCTGCGGGATTCATTAGCTGATGGGCGTTGTCACATTGCGCGCCTGTGTCATTGGTGTTTTAGATTTGTCATACATCAAATTTCGAAAACAATTTCACGAGGAAGTTTGCGCCACTCCTGGTCACTTTCGTATTTTGTCTAAAAAATTTAGCGGTAAATATAGTTGGACCTCTATATGATAATGTTTTCTCTGTTTACAATATATACACGTTTATCACTAATAATACTTGAAACACGTTTTATACCACATGAAGAGACCTGCAAATATTCATATGAAGACATTTAGTGTACTCATA
>WOVY01001111.1:0-120000 GCA_013436015.1 Rhipicephalus annulatus | reverse complement strand
AATTGTACTATTTTACTTTAAGACAGACATATCTTATGAATCATTATGCATTTTTGTGCTTAACTAACAAAGCTGAGCTTCTCCTTATTGAGACTCTATTTACATTAGTTTTTCTGGTATTGGTTATGTCACCACCATTCCAATATGCACGGTTCGAAGTGCTTTGTTCTCGGAAGGTTGGTACAACTTGCGTGAACTTAAACAGAAAGAAGTACGATGACGAAAGAAGCATGAACACACAGGTACAGTGCGTCGTACTACGTACTGTCTAACTTTGGAGTGCTCGTGTTGTGAATTAATTATGTAGATGAGGTCCTAATTACTACATGTTTTATGAACCATACAAATTCAAGTTCATATTGTTTCATGCTTTTTTATAATTGGGTGTAAAGCATCGGCTGCAAAGCGGTCTTTCATTCCATGCCAAGACACACGGGCAGTTTTTTTTTGGGGGGGGGGGGGGTGGGGGTATAACTATGGTCCAAAAACTCAATGCGCTCACACACCCGGGCAACCATGCGAACCCTCCTGGGGTCATTCTTAAAAACACGCCCCCTCTGCCACCTTTGAGTTCCACGTATCGTGTGGGGGACGTCTTTTCTCCACATTCGTGTTAAGGTTCCATTTCCTTTATATATATATATATATATATATATATATATATATATATATATATATATATATATATATATATATATATATATATTTATCTGTCTCCCAAGCGTCCTTTCATTCAGTCTATGAAAAATCGTGCAAGTCCTGTTTTCATAGCCATTTCCCAACTCAAAGTGAACATTCTGCTCACTCAAGACTCGCGAACTTTCGCTCTGACTCATAATATAAGCTATGTGGCGAAGAGCAATCACACATGGACTTTATAGGCACGAGGCAATTAGGAGTTTGTATCCAGAAACCCGACATTCCGAAGCCAGACCGGCTTCTTCCTGAGGCGATGAAAAAGCCAGAGATGTGCGGCGCCTATATATGGTTGGAGTTCTCTAACTGCCTCATTCCTGTTCCAACCAGGCAGACTTCTACCAAGTGTTCACCTTTGACTTTTGAAAGTAACATCTCGACGCTGGTAACACCGACAGTGAAGGTTTGCCCCGGGTGTACAGATTACCTGTCGCAATAAAATCGCTCGTTATTTGACGCGTAATTCTGGCAAATAACCACTCATGCATCTTCCGCGAGCCTTTCGACTCCATAGCGCGTCACATTCCGTCTACGCGTTTCATGTTCATTTTTTTTCTTCTCAGTTTTGTAGCTCTCACTCTTGGACAGATTCAACTGCATTCCGAGTGATGGATGAACACTCCGACAAACATCAGCCGCTGTCACCCACAAAGGTGAGTAAGGCTGCTTTCCTTGAGCATTAAGTAATGCCGATGAAAAAACTAACAAAGTGAGTTCTCTTCGGTGTATGAATCAAGCGTTGTAAAAGTGTTTATTACAGTTAAAAATGTTTTCACACATTTGAAGAGTGGCTACTCAGGCTGGTTCGTACTGCATTCAGAAAGAAGATACTTTAAGAGCCGTTTAGTGCACGCTCTGTCCTATCTGACTTCTTTATCAGAACGTTCGGCGTACTAAGAAAGTATATTCGGCGTACTAAGAAAGTATAGTCCCATTATTTATTACAAATGAGTCTTTCGAACAATGATTTTCGAAGGGTAGGCTGAAGTTTTTAGGCTTTCCATCATAGAGTGAGGCAAATATTCTGCATGAGTGATTTCGCATACCGTGTAAGCGGGTATTCGTCTTGCGTGACTACTTGAGAATTTGGAGGAGTAAACCACAATTGTGCTCCAAATATTGTTACACTAGATTATGACGAGTAAGCACGGGTACATAATGTTCATACATGCCGATGCACGCACTTTTTTTCCTTATTACTTAGTGATGGCGGGTATGCATACGTTGAGCTATTAATATCTGCGCAAGGTACAGTCTTTTGAACATATATATACAGGCTGTCATTGAAGGCGTATGGAAAAAAACTTGTAGTGTACTCAGTTGAGGTCAACATTACGAGCACTTGAACGGAAATGTTTCTTCTTTGACCATTTGAAAGTACATATAAAAATGACTTGTTTGCACTCGGTCAAACCACTTTGAAGAGCGATTTCAGCAAAATGTTGCTATCATTCTAGATGCTCAGTTTGACCACGTTCTGTCGACCGTCGTAGTTGCTGCGAGCAACAATCATGGAAGGCATGCCCGCAGTGGGTTCCCTCGCGTCGGCGTCCCCTCGCGGCAAGTAGCGAAACGCTGCACGTATTCCTCTTCGTAATCGAAAGCAGTGGAGGTCTCGAGCCACGTACGCACGCCCTCTCGCGGCTCTCACTTACCGACATGGAGGGCTGTGAGCGAGAGAACAAACTGACATTGAGCTTGTCCGTTGCTATGACGACGCACGTGTGAGGAAACAGAAGAGAAAAGAAGCGTTGGCTGACCTGCATGACAGAGTGTACACACCAATTCGTTTTCTAGGAGTATACCAAGTGGAATTGAGTTGTCGTTCTAAAGCTTTACTCACATGGGCAACTACATAGCTCCCAGTAGCGTGACCATTGGTGACCGGCAGCCAAAAAAGCGGCTCTACGCGGCCTATTCACGCCTTAGTGCGACTCATAACTATCGGCCACAGCTATCGCGTTTGTTGCAATTGCTATTGCACCTCAAACAAGCTGGCCTCCTGTTCCAGCAAGTACGATTGCAGTTGCCACCAAATATGTCGTTCATGACTATTTGCGGCCTGTAGCTTCGTGACTAACTTGTTAGCGTCACCGGTGCTAATTGCAGATGTGAACGCGTTTTAAGACCAATCAGAATCTGTTTCAGTGACACTTCTGTTCTTTCCAGAAACCACACGGCAAAGAACACAACTGGAACGACGGCGAAGAAGGACAGGGCGTGGCGGGAGACGTTGCCGAAGGTCGCGACCGCAACCAGAACGTTGAGCCAAGCTCGAGGCCACAGCGTCATCAACGCGGTGTCGCCATTCCGCAGTCCGACGTGGGACCAAATGAGAGCCCCACCCCGTCGCCACCCTCCAATGGTAATGTGGAAAGATGCGACATCGTTCTTTACGATCAAGAAGGTCAGAATACATGATCTGTCTGTGAGTGTCTTGCCATTCGCCACGGATGAACTGATGAACAGAGTGCACGGGGGAAGGAAAGCTCCTTTAAACGCATCGCCCCCCCCCTTAACCGACACCGACAGAACAAAAGCTTCACTGTGGGTACAGTAACGAAAATGAAGCGTTGACCTACTACTTACAATTACTTGTCATTGGTCTTCCGCTTTAAGGTGATAAAGCTGGGAAGTAGACTGTTCTTGAATGAAACATAAGGGGTCAACGACTGCCGTTATCGCCAGAAATATGCATGATTCTGTCCTTGCCCATCAAACAATGATACGGCAAGTCTGACTGAGTAATGAATATAGGCTGACCTAAAGGCCATCATACATACCTAAAAGTACGTGCGATATCCTTGCGAGTGACTGCTGCCATCGATCTCTACTGAGCGAAAAGGAAACACACCACCCGTCTTCCGTTGGTCGAAACGCGCATGGATAAGGACCCGATTGTTTCTGCTCTTGGAGACGCCCTTAGAGAAAGCATATATATCCTTGACCTCAGTTATTATCAGTCGGCGCGGACAGTGTCAGGGGCTACGTGCTTGATTAGGGCACAACTCATGGTGAACCAACACTCGCGGCCAGCGCAGCCAGCATGCGATAAGCGCAGGCTGAGATGATCGTGGTCGTCTGTTCCGTGTGATGAGCTACCCCTACCAAAGATGGCTGCCTCCTGAAAGCGATAGATTTTGTCCTCTATAGAACCCCGAGAAGGCACTGGGTTCACCTTCGAGGGAAATGCGTATTTTTATTAACACATACATGGTAGGTCATCGGGGCAGCGCCCACCGTAAATCTCAATTGGGAATCGGCACGCAAACCCCACCATTGCCTGTACTGTAGTCTCACAGCTGATTTCGCGTTGAAGCGACAGGCAAGGTGTATGTAAATTGCTAACTAAACTTCCGTAGAAGCCTATAGGTGATGTAGCCGGCGGCTCGTCGCCATCATCGGCATCTAGGTATGGTGCGAACAATAAAATGTAAGCAAAGCAAACTAAATGCAATAAATGATCATGTCACAACTACTTGTGGTAGCGAGGTCACGCATTCGTACTTAATGGCGCGAAATCAATTTTTTTAATAATTGCTGAGCTTTGACATGCTTTTCATAACTGCAGATTTTATCGCGTATTCATGGCTCGCCAGTTGGTTGTGGTACAGAAAAAGAATATCCCCAAAGAATATTGGAGAAGCAAGCTTGTTTTAGTAGCCAAATAGTGTGCTTGCAATATACACAAAAGCAGTTGGCAGGACAAGGAATTTTGATACCATAGCTCACGAGGACAATATCACAACATCCAGGAAACTCACGCTAAAAGGTCGCACTTTGTCAACCATACAGTAGCTCGTCTCTCTACTTGGAGTGCCGCAAGTGCTATCACGAAAGGTGAGGGCACGCTGGCCGTGCGCCAGCGAAAGCAGTCTGCAGTCATGGGAGTAGTTATTTACGTATTGTGTAAGCAATTTCAGCTTTACGGAAGCGTGAGACCAGTAAACAAATCATACTCAAATAAACAACCAACAAATGATACGCACGAAACCACCGCGTAATAGGGATGCCTCGTTGAACCGACAATGCGATGAACCAATCACCAGCCCAGCTAGCAGACTGCCTGCATGCGCTTGTTCACCTTCCCCATTAATGCCACTCGACCAAGCGCTATAATAATAAAGGAGTCAACCATTTAGCTCAGTGTCAAGCATTATCGGTTTCCTCATTGTTCCCTCCTCACCTAGCTGCGCTTCAATCGTACGGCAGGCGTTGATGTCTAGGGCACCAAGTATTAGACCACTTTTTGTTCAAAGTTTCGCGACCACTATAATTTGGCTTTTCAGCAGGCATGACGGTAACCGCTTTGTTCGCTGGAGTGGCCAGATCTTCTTACGCAATTATTTTGTAGAGCTACGTTAGATAGGATTTCGAAACAGTAAGCTTGTTCCTATAGCCTCACATCATATAACCTTCGAATTTGTTGCTATCGCAATCACTGCTTCAGTCTGTCTGTGAAACTGCGGCATGATACTCACCATTTATTGTGCTGCCCACAGAACCACGTGCAACCACAGCGCCCAGGATAGGACAGGACAGTGATGAAAGCGCTGCCATGGCCAAGCCAGACCCTCCTCAGGCGAGAGAACCGAGGAAGACCGTGTCGAGGAGAGATCTGCGTACGAATGCGGGCGTGAAGGAGAGTGACAAGCTCGAGCACTCGACGAGCTCGTCCAGTTCCGAGCTGCAGTCCCCCGACATGCCACAGAAAGAGAAACGGGAAATACCTGAAAAGGTAGTGCATTGGAACGTTTCACCTAACGAACGCCAAAAGGGCCACTGTTTCGTCAGCAATCAAACACCCCCGCATCCCTTCAGCACTATTGGAGTAATCATTTGGTGCAGTGACCGACTGACAGCTTTTTAAATCTGGTCGCATCAGAGCAGAAATTTGTCGCACATCCCGCCGTTTCGAGCAGTAGGGACGAGACTGTTACAAAGGTGGTAGGGTCAGTCAACCTGATAACGTTGAGCATCAAGTCCTGTGAAAATGTTCTCAGCGTAATGACGTCGTTATTCGGGTTATGCTTAGTGCTGTATTTCCTATCACTGTAATTGCTGGTTACATTACAACCTCACGAAACCACTAGTCCAGTGTTTTCGTGAGGTTGGAATGCAGTGAAGGTTCTATTCGATGCGCGAGGCGAGTGCTGAGCAATTTTGTGGTAGAATATGAGAGGCTCACCATTAACCCCGAGAACATCGGCGAGTCACCAGCTCGTAATGTGGAACGTCGCGCAGACAGTGCGTCGACGGGTCACCACGCACTCGGAACGACTAAACCTGTTTTTTTTCCCTCTCGCCAGACGCAATACTATCGTCTTTCGACGACATTTGCAGTGTAACATGCAGATACGGGGCTAATTTTTTAGTATGGCTGGACAGAGCAGCGCGTTTACCTTGAGGCGCCGCAGGACGCGCTCCACCCTTTCCGAGAGTTCCTTCGCTGTGGCGGGATGAAAGCGGCGTCACTCATTGTTGTATTCTTTGATTCATCAGAACCGTGTTAAATGTGCGGGACGTTCTGGTCTATAAGGGCGACTGGGTGCTTCCCGGGAAGTAAGCGGTGGGCCGCTGCATGTGCAGCCTCGTTACCCTGAAGACACTGACGCCCCGGAGTCCATATACGAAGTTTCACAAAAATTCACGGAGCCAATGTTCTGAAAATCCGAAAAGTACATTTTGAAATAAGTCACGTGACGTGCAGATATCTACACGTAAAATTTTAAAATGAAACCTGAAACTCGGTTTTCTGCTTGAAAAATGAACTTATGATGGTAAAACATACGACCTTATGAGTTCTCAGAGTACATTTTATCACAATAAACCAAGTCATTGTTTCACTTTAGTGCAAATCAGTTTTATTGCCTGACACAACGAACCGTAACACGCATGTGGTGCTCTCACTCGATTGTATTGTTTCATCTCCACCCCCTTTCCCGAAGATTCCTCTACCTCCCATGCATAATGTTTCACAAACTCCAGGATTGTCTCACCTTTAAAAAAATGACAATGGCACGCGATGATGTCAAATGCTGATGTCATCACGTTATCGTGGTGCCACCAAAGCATTCCGAATTTCCGTGATCTCTATGCGCTACTCGGATGTCGCATGACGTCAGAAAATGAAGTCATCAATGACGTCGATAAGGTGGAATTTTGTGTCACTTTTTTCACTCAATATTTCGCACAGGGGGTTGTGATTAGCTAGGCAAGGCTTTCGTATCTAAAGACTGCGAAAAATCGGGCCCAGTTATAAGGCCACATAACATCTTCCGCTACAGGCAACAACAGGACGTTGTCGTCGACGGCTAGCTTCATGCTGTTGGAACACTACTCGTAGTTTATTATGCTCTCAAGCGTGAGAACAAAGTGCGTGCCACCTGACTAATAAGATTAGGCCAAAACTAACGCAATACAGGATTGCCTGCCTCCTGCTTACGTCACATTTTTATGTGATTTTCCAGCACCGAAGGCCAGCCGAACCCCGCAAGAGTAGCAAGGCCAGCGTCGGAAGTGCGTCTGCGTCTTCGGCTCGGCTTCAAGCTTCGAACGTGAGCGTGTCGAAGCATATGAGCCACGTGTCGCGTTCGAGTTCCATGGCAACCCGGATGCCAAACCGGCTGCCTTCAAGGGCTTCCATAAAGGCGGCTGAAGGCTGTCCACACTCGCGTGCTGGTCCACGCCCGGCTGGACTGGAACAGGTGGCGAACTCCAAGGTTCGGAGGTTGCTGTGAGCTAGAGCGACACGTTCGAATAAAGTCAGGTTGAATGTACTCTTACGCACACTGGTTGCCTTCTGCACCGGTGTTTCTCAATACTTCAGAGAGAGCGGTGTCCGGTCAACGTTGCGATTCTATGTACTCATTATCTAATATATATATATATATATATATATATATATATATATATATATATATATATATATATATATATATATATATATATATATATCCGGGTGTAACAGGCGTTTGAATGATAGTCCTGTGCATGTATTTTATGGAGGTGCTCAACTAAAAAATACGGAGTAATCTTTGTTATGGACCACTAAACTAAACGCACTGATACTACCAGCAACCACCACCACGTCGTGCCTAATAATTTCAACCATACATGGCCTATACTACGCAGACTCCACGGCATCCTGCAAACCTCAATTCGCAGCAACATCAGCCGCACGTCTACCGCCAAGCAGGCCATGCAGAGCACGACCAGCAAAACGGAAGCAAGTTCCAAGAAACAGCAGGCATCCGCCGATCCGAACATTTGCGAAGCTTGTCGAGTCAGTACGGCTTCGAGAAAGCGACCGACTTTGGAAAAGGTTAGTCAGTCAATACACCTCACATTTTCCGGGAAACGATATGTATTCTCAAATGGCCCAGCCGAACGTGGCAGTCGTTGGGCTTTACGTTCTAAGACAATACGAGGAACGCCGTGTTAAAGGATTGAGGAAGATGTCGACCTCCAGGCGTTCAAAGTGAACCTGCTGGCCTCTAGCTTTTCGCCGCCATTGCGGCCAGTATTAAATTCTGCCACTTTCCGTGTGTCAGCGGATGGCAAGTAGAAGTTGACTTGTGAATGGTGCCGGTGGTGCGCAGAACCTTAGCTAAAATAGAAGAAAGGAAGACTTTGGCACCGTCTATAAGCAGAACTCACGGAGTTCTGTGGCGTAGACATATGTCGCTCAAAAAAGAAATATCAGCGACTTCATTGGTAGTTCCAGCTTGTAGCTAGGCTGTTTCCACGTAGCGGGTCAAATGGTCCTCACCCATTACAATCTGACAATTCCCGTTGACGGAATTACGGGAAGAGGGCCGCTCAAGTATATCACGATGACCTTTAATCTCAAAGCGGGACAAGGAAGAGGTTGCAGGAAGCTGAAAGGAGATGTGTTGGGTCCCTTGCAGCATTGACAATGCACACAACAGGCAACATACTTGGCAACAGTTGAAGGGAGGTGAGACCAGGTTCAGCGACTTAATATTTTCTCGTATATTTTGAGGTAACCTAGATGACCGCAGATAGAATCATCGTGAAATATCTGAACCCCATGTTGCAGTGATCTTAATATAACATGAACCAGTTTGTGTCCGTCGATGTGATCATCGTAGTGACGTAGGGCGCCACTGTGAACCTTGAACTGGTCAAGCTGTCAATGAAGTCAGGCTTTTGGAGGTGTGACAGTGCCTTCAAAGTTTGCTATAATAGAGTGGCCGTAAACGTCGACTTGTTGAATATAGCGTTCTTCATTATATACAATGTTCTTCGTTAAAATAGTCTCGTTATTTTGGACCAAGGCTGTGTATACACCTAAACCACTGCCTAGCACTCCCCAGAATTTCCGAGCGATTGTCGTCTGACTTGCAAAGGTTCACTCAATCACTTGACGACTCCTTCTAGACTTCATTTTCTGGTGTATGTTCACAAATACAAGTACCCGCATAGCTACTACCCCTTTTCTAGCGTCCTGATACTAGTGCATACGTCTATGCGGGCACCACCCTGCCGGACAGACTATATAAGCTCTTGACCTTGTAAAGTTGGCTTCAAGGTCCCAGGCAATGTACCCCAGAAAACTTCCGGTGCCGTCACTTACCAGCTCCTAACGTAGAAACGGAAAGCACGTTTTTAAGTTCCTATTAAATATAAGAAATGTCTCTCTCTAGTTTTTCAGATAAAGTGAACGTGCGTAAAGTTCAAGGGAATCTCTTATCATTGTTATGTAGCTCAAAAGAACATTTAGTTTTGGATATACTTTGTCAAATAAAGAAATCAAAGCATAAAAAATCAGCGGGCTATTTTCCAAAGCTCTTCTGGCCCATCGATGCTATTTTGGCACATCGGTGGATAAAACTAGATGTCATCAAGGGGCCGTGTTTGTATACGGTGAAAGTACCTATATTCCTCGAGCACTGGATTTCTAGCCTGTCTGGTTTATATGTACTTAATGAAGTTTTGTACTACGACTACTACTACAGCACCCATTCGCGAGTTTCGCCCCACAGTTAGTGCGTATCCTAGGGCAGATTGTCTACTAGAATTATTGAATGCAAACTAATGCTTTTTAAAAGCAATTGTCGAAATAGTTCGATGACAATATAAAAACCATTCGTTCAAGAACATTTGAAGTCGACCTGGGGCATCGCAGAAGACCAGAACTGTTTGACTTCACAAAAATAAAATGCCCGAAATGCAACACACTCGATGCGTTTACGCGGTCGTAATATGTGGCTAAGGATAGGGCAATCGCACACTGATTTGTTGGCAGTCAATTCGTGAATCTTTGCTGCGTCGATAAGGCGTTTCGATGTTTTAGTGTTTCTCGAACATTATATCTCAGGGACGGCACGCAGCTCTCCCATAGTAGAGCACCTAGTGCTCTAAATCGTCAAATACTTTTTCTAAACACAGGAGCTTCGGCCCCTATAACAAACATCCAAGGCTTTTATCGGGACGGTTCAGTGCTCTCACATAGTTGAGTACGGAGTACTCAAAATCGCAAAACATTTTTTCTAAACACAGGTCATTTCAGTCGATGTGGCCTCGTCAAGTGTGAGGCCCATGGGACGACTTTCAGCTCTCCCTCAGTAGAGTACCAAGTACTCTAAATCATCGACCACCTTTTCAAAACACATGTGCAGTGCACGACATCCTCCTAATCCGTGTATTTAGGTACTGGGGCAGCGTATTGCTCTCCCGTAGTAGAGTACATCGTACTCTAAATTCTTGAACCTTCGTTCTAAACATATACTAGATTTAGGTTCAACCAAACCGGGTCATTAATTAATCTGCAGAAAACGAAAGTAATGTACAACAACCTCGGCACGAAGCAGCGCTTCGAGATAGGTAATAGTGCACTTGAAGTTGTAAAAGACTATGTCTACTTAGGGCAGGTAATAACCGCAGAGCCGAACCACGAGATTGAAGTAACTAGAAGAATAAGAATGGGGTGGAGCACATTCGGCAAGCACACTCAAATTATGACAGGTAGATTGCCACTATCCCTCAAGAGGAAGGTATATAACAGCTGTATCTTGCCGGTACTTAGCTACGGAGCAGAAACCTGGAGACTTACAAAAAGGGTTCAGCTTAAATTGAGGACGACGCAGCGAGCAATGGAAAGAAAAATGGTAGGTGTAACCTTAAGAGACAAGAAGAGAGCAGAGTGTATTAGGGAACAAACGGGGGTTAAGGATATCATAGCTGAAATCAAGAAGAAGAAATGGACATGGGCAGGGCATGTAGTGCGTAGGCAGGATAACCGCTGGTCATTAAGGGTAACTGACTGGATTCCCAGAGAAGGGAAGCGGTTTAGGGGGAGACAGAAGGTTAGGTGGGCAGATGAGGTTAAGAAGTTTGCGGGTATAAATTGGCAGCAGCAAGCGCAGGACCGGGTTAACTGGCGGAACATGGGAGAGGCCTTTGTCCTGCAGTGGACGTAGTCAGGCTGATGATGATGATGATGATGATGATGATGATGATGATGAAACCGGGTCAGCAGGGCTAGTAGAGTCGTACAGTACGTACGATAATGCTTTAAAACATTCACAATTTATTCTAAACACCTCAATTATTTTAAATGATAAACTGTTATTCATTTATGTAGAATAAGGTTGATTGATTGCTTATGATTTCAAGTGTTAATCAATCAATTACAATCTTGATGGGTGCTCCGGAAATTTGCCTTGTGAACATAAATGTCTATCGTATCTGCACTAAAACGCAAGGAGATTGTAGCAACGACTATGCTTGTTTAGTTTAAAACTATGGTACTGATTATCGCTTTGGGATCACTTTGATGGATCGTTATTTGATTCGTTACCATCTTCAGCGAGAAAAATAGGGTTTTCGCATCAAGCTTCGAACCATTTTTTTTTCTCGTCTACCAATGGCAGTCTTAGTATGAACTGAATGAGTTGCTAGACAGGTCTGCTTTTAGATGCAAGAACCTCTTATGCTAAGAGCAGTGTCCGTTCTGCAGCGTACGCACTCGCAGTGCGCATGCGTAACTTTCCCTCATTTTCTTCTCCCGTACAAGTGTGCACTTTCCTTCACAGGTGCGGCGCAGCGAATCATTGCATAGAGCTACCTCTCTCCCTCTCTATTTAAGGGTACGCCGATAGGCAGCGGTGGTGTCGCGGCGCAGTATAAAGCGCGTTCGCTGTGTTTCCGTTATTCTCTCTCCGTGAAATGGTGTGCGAGACGCCATGACAACGTCAACGGTACCGCTAGTTGCAGCAGCAGCGCCATAACCGCGGAGCAGTGGAAGGCTCGGAAAGCCGAGCGTCGCGTCACGTCGCAGACGCCGAGCATGGCTTCAAGTGATGTCGATGGCGAGTGGTCAGCCGTACCATCGTGTTTTGCTTTCGTTAGAGTTTGGGTTCTGTGTTTCTGCTTGACATTCAACGCTGGGTGTTGCCTAAACTTTAGTTCTGTGCGCTTCACCCTGCAGAAATTTCAGCCAGTTTTTCCAACTCCACCAAACAAACAGCTCTATTAAGAATTTTCCTGTTTTAAATACGGAGCATTCATTAGTGAGCTTCGGCAAATTTGAGTGTGTCTGTCTATCTATTTATCTATCTATCTATCTATCTATCTATCTGTCTGTCTATCTAGCCGGCTACGACTTTTAACTCTCCTGACAGTTCCGATAATGGTATCGACACTGAAGTTAGTTTGGCATAACATGACTTTTTGAAGAACATATTTCACTAGTCATAACATAGAAATCATAACATTTATATCATGAACGTTACGATTTACATTTCATGGTTCTGCAGCTCTTGCGGCGGTCTCGTTCACAAGGCATGTTGCAAAACTGGTATGGTAGGGCATGATCGCACGGCGAACACACACGACAGACCCTAACATAAAAATCATGACATGCGTGTCATATAACAACATGACTACTTGCCACGCTCATGATGCGCTCGCGTGCGTATTGCTAGCGTCACATATACCAAATTTGGCCATACGAGACGTGAATGGATGACGAAGGTATAATATTAGAGCAACCATGATAATCATGAGACGCGTGTCATGTAGTAACACGACTACATGCTACGCATATGATGTGCTCGTGGTCATTTCGCTAGCTTCACACGTACCAAACTCGTTGTTACGTGACGCGAACGGACGACATAGGTAAATGACACATCCAAACATGATAATCAAGACATGCGTAACATGTAACATGAGTGCATGCCACACTGATGATAGATACATACATAGATACATACACAGACAGACAGACAAGACAGACAGACAGACAGACAGACAGACAGACAGACAGACAGACAGACAGACAGACAGACAGACAGACAGACAGACAGACAGACAGACAGACAGACAGACAGATAGATAGATAGATAGATAGATAGATAGATAGATAGATAGATAGATAGATAGATAGATAGATAGATAGATAGATAGATAGATAGATAGATAGATAGATAGATAGATAGATAGATAGATAGATAGATAGATAGATAGATAGATAGATAGATAGATAGATAGATAGATAGATAGATAGATAGATAGATAGATAGATAGATAGATAGATAGATAGATAGATAGATAGATAGATAGATAGATAGATAGATAGCAAAAGCACTTGCAGTAATTTAAAACAGCGCAGAGGAGGGAGAGGAAGTAAGACGTTCTCACTCGCAAAGACGGCATCTTTTTTCTTTTGTATTTTATATGTATTGTGGCGAGAGCTACATTGGCCGTATTCTCACCGTTTCGCTCTGGCCGGTGGCCGCACGGCTCGGTGCGTCATCTGACATGACGTCTGAGAAGGAGCCATATAGCAAGTGCGTTTTCAGTTCGAAGTCAGCGTCGCGCGTATGTGTTTGTGCGTGTTTTACTCTGTCCGCCGTCAGGAGACGGGAGGAGCCGGCGTTGAATCGTGTATATAGAAAGTATGGCTCGATGGGCTTCATCTGCAGACACTGAGAGTGAGTTGGAGAGATAGACAGAAGCTGGGCTTGTTTGTCGGGGGAAAAAAACAGAGGAGGCAGCGAGCCAAAGAGAAGGACGAAGAAAGAGCCGCATTCCTCGGGCATCGCAACGATAGAGAGACCCAAGCAAACTAGAAACAGATTTAGTTAAGTGCCCACAACAGCTCTGCAGGCGCAGCCTGCCAGTCATTTCCTTTTCGGTCATTGCAGCGACGCAGGCGGCGCCGCGCGGCTTTCCTCCGAACCTGCCACACGGTGATAAGTCTGCCACGCAGTCCGGTTTCGCAGTATTCATAAGCGCTGATTCCTTCTCGTTCAAACATCTATGCGTCTCTTTAGCCAGAGAAAGTATGGTCTGCAGCAAAACTAGAGGGCCTGACTAGCTTTGCTGCCCGAGACGCGCATCTCAACACCGTCTCGTCCGCCATTTTGACCTACCGTCTCGCCGCCTATAGTCGCTGGAATGATCGAATAGCAGGATGCATCCGCAAAGCTGTGGAGGACGCTCAACAAGATCTGTCCGGTAAGATTAAGCGTATTTCACGCTACGAACACCCAGCCATAACCGAGTTAGGCCACAGCCAATTTTCGCATAAGCACTCGATAATAAAAAAATTACGGACTAGTGTAAAGTCTTCCGTAAGGTCATCTTTGCAGAGACTGCTCAGTAACATAGTGGCCTTAAGGTCCCACAGGCGGTTTTCGCTATGCAATACCCTTCAATTGTGCGTACAGTCCACACTGTAATAAACACATTCGTTTCGGTTAACGTCCGAAAGCATGATAATATAATAACGTATGCGAAAATACAGGGCTCCTGAAACTTGGACAACATGTAGTTCTTTAACGTGCAGTTAAATCTAGACCTCAAAGAAAAAGCGGCCGCCGCGACCTAGTTTTGATTTCACGACCTACGCGACTGTGCTCCTTTCATATCGAAGGTGACGAGGGTCTCTGAGGGGCTGATATGGTACTGAGGGCATTATAGCTTCCCTTAAATATGCCACCACACAGTGACCAAATGCTTCATGTGAAGGAAAGAAGTTGAATCTTGAAAGGCTTCTTTTTCTTAGACAAAATATTCATTATTAAGTAACAGACAACAACGCCAAAGAAAGCATAGGTGATGTTATTAGTAGTAAATGTAAGGCAAATTAGAAAATAACAAACAACACTGCAAAGAAAATTATTGGGGATGCTCTTGGTGGTATATGTAACATAAATCTGAAGAATCTTCACAATTACATGACATTTACTACCAACATCCCATACACCTTCCATGGCAGTGCTGTCTGTTAGTTTCTATTAACGAATGCCACAAGGGCATCTTATCAGTGTACACAGACTGTAACTTAGGCGTTTGATCAACAAATTCGTAAAGATGTGGATAATGAAAACTGCTTGACAGTTTCATAATCCATAAGTGCACTTCTGGTGGTCCTAGTTGAACGTGCTGCAATTTGTTTACTGCGCGTCTTAATGTCAAGTGAGTCGAGTCTACTCTCCGCGTCAAAACTTCAGTAAACTATAATTGAACCCGTTGTTTGTGAAAGTACGGGACTCTCACTAATTGGGCTAACCACATTGTAGGAAAGTGGTCATTAGAATAACGAAATGCTACATGCGCTATAAGGTGGGTGGTTGGCCTGTTGTGTTGGTAGACAGGTAGAGCTCAGTGTTTTCGCACTTTATTTTAAATGCCAATGCGCTTCTTAGTCGGGCTATGTCAGCCGTCCGTCAGGATCCGTCTACCACCCTCTCCCATAGCAGCTGCGGGTGTGCACGCTTATCCTCGCCCCTAGCAACAGGAGCATATAGTGCGAGAGAGTGTAGGAGAGGGTAGGCGCAGTGCTTCGCTATCCTTCTCTTACCTATCGCTCTCCTCTGCGCGCCACACTTTCTCGTCCGCTCGGCCTCACTCTCGACCGTTCGCTGGCTGGGTGCCTGTAAAAACATCCAGAAACGCGTGCTCGAGGCACCGCTGTGAAAAGCCAACGCCGAGCCAAGAACACTGTTTGTTTTGTTGAATGCATAGTGTTATAGTGTTTTTAACCATGCACGCTAATTACTAAAGCTGAAAACGCATATATCGCGTTTCTCGCGACAGAAAAACGCCACGTGAGCCGAACGGCGCTATTGACTGCACGGTGTATACAAAAAGAAAGCATTATTATTCTAACGCTGGGTTTTCAGGCGCCAAACGCCGTTATGAACGCTACGCCATGCCTTCGCATTTCCTCACAATGTCTTTCAGTGAAGTGGGGGCGTTTTTAAAGACGATAGTCTTTCGTGAGGACACTCGACGCAAAAACTTTTGGTCCGTCTGTTTGTCTATTTGTCTGTTTGTCCAGCTTTAACGCGAACAAGGTACGTTAAACAGCACCAGCAGATACTCCGAACGGCCGTCCTCATCCGCAGTGCCCACCAATGTTGCTCAAGGTTCAGCGTTCATACTTGTGCGATTGTCAATTAAAAAGCAATTATTGCGCATATCTGAGGCACCATAACAATACGTATATAATCTGCATGTGCGTCTTTTACTAGAAAAGGCATACATAGGTAATTCTAAAGATCGTAGCTTTGATAACACTGCGCTGAACATGCAACGCTTGCGCGAAGAAGCGAGTGTTTCCAACGCTTTGCTACTTTGCTAAGACGACACGGTGGCACCTACCCGTCGCTTTGCGTTCTACACCTTATCACCTCTGAGACGGGCGCGCACGCCTGTCTCAGGGCCG
The DNA here is from genome assembly GCA_013436015.1 of Rhipicephalus annulatus. NCBI lineage: Eukaryota > Metazoa > Arthropoda > Arachnida > Ixodida > Ixodidae > Rhipicephalus > Rhipicephalus annulatus. Next base: position 103,601 of record WOVY01001111.1, on the reverse strand, counting down.
CGCGTTTTGTTTTCCAAAAAAAAATTGCCAGATGGCACTAATGTCCTACGTGTGACGTGATTTGAAGCGCTCGTTCGCCTCCACTGCACGCTCGAGGCACGCTCGAGGCACTATAACGAAGCGCCTCCAGAATACCATTCATCGATTTTCTGGCGCAGAATATCAAACAAATGTTTTGTTCACTCTCTCCACACGCAAGAATATCGTCTTTCGACGACATTTGCAGATTACATGCAGATACGGGGCCAATTTTTTAAATGCAAATGCATTTCTTATACGGGGGTTGTCGTGCGTCCCTGGTCGGCGTGCGCACAGATCTCTCAGCGCTTGCTCCTCCTCGCCCCTAGGAACAGCTGCACCGCGCCAAGCAACTGGAGCTGATGGTGAACGGTGGAGGGTAAGGTATAGGAGTGCATGGGCGTGGGACATAGCTCCGGCGCTCCTCCTCTCCGCACTCGCACCTACACATATTATGCACATAGCGCGCGCTTCGGTGTGTTGATAGCGATGGAAGTCGGTGAAGTCGAATCTCTCGCGGCAACGATACCACTAGGACGAAGTTTAACATAATGAGGCTCGCTCGCTGGACTCCGTGCCGACCGGTTGTGGCCTCGCGATCTCCGGCGTCAGCGTAGCTCTGGCCGACTGGGCTTGCCCTACGTCATCTCCTGACGCCAACGACCTCCGACGACAGTGTAGGTATGACAGACTGGACTTGCTCTACGCCATCTCCTGACGTCGACAAGAACTCTCGCAAGTGGTGCCCCGTCCTCGGACTCCTGTTACCGTGTTTCCATCTTTCCTATCTCTTCTATCCCCTCGATTTGTCGTCGCTCTCTCTGGCTTTCCTCATCTCTCTTTCTCTCTCTCTACACCTTTATTCCTATCCTTTTAATTCCTCCTCACCCCCATCCCTTGTGAGCTACTGCTGAGGTGTCGCACCCTGATGCAGACAGTTGCGGGGCTCACTTTTCTTTTCCTTCTTCTAAACATAAACACTTCCCCCAAGTGTAACATAATGCAACTCGAGCATTACGCCTCTCCCTGGTGCTGGCGTCACTGCACTTGTTTCAACGTCACCATCGGTTAGAGGAGAAGACACTGCTGAGAAGTGAAGGGAGCGTAATGCCGAACGCATGCTCTTCAAGCGAGTTGCCGATGTGGAACTCCGTACCCAGGAAGCCGCTGCGAAACGCCAACGACGAGTCGAAGATCCTGACGTGTGTGCTCGGCAGGCTGCTGTCCGGCAACAACGGCGAGCTGAGAACGCTTCAAATGAACGTCAACAACGAGCCGAGACCGTTGAAGCGGTTCGTCTTCGAGAAGCGGCGGGGAAACGCCAACAAAAAGCCGCTGACATTCGAGTTAAACAGCGGGAGGCCGAAGCCAAGCGCCAAGAATGAGTGGCCGATCTCGCCGGCACTCGCTAGCGGGATCGCGCTCTTCGCGCGGCGACTCGGGTGCACCCAAATGCATTCGCATTTCCTCACGATTCTCTTTGGGGAGGCGTGGTAATTTTTTTAGGGGCAAAACTCCTAAAAGCGGCACCCGTTCGTTCCTCGTAGTACGTAACATGTCTTATGCTTTGACCTCCAAGGGGGTGCCGGTGGGAGATTTCTCCTGTGCGTTGTTGAACAATAAAAAAATCGCAGCGTTTGCGTTAACTAAAAGCCAAATTCTTCTGTCTCTCATTCCCCATTAGCAGCCATTGGCATGTTCCAGTAGGAAACGTTAGTAGAAGTAGAAGTGTAAGTGTTAGCTAAAAGCCGACTTCTGCTGTCTCCCATTCCCAGTAGCAGCCATTGTTTACCTCCGTGATTAATGTTCAAAACGCCGTTGATTGATGAAAAAACCAACGAAAGACGCCAGATGTTTTCTAAAAGCAAAACAAAAAGACGCCAGATGTTTCTAAAGCAAAACGAAAAGACGCCAGCTGCTTAACGAAAGACGCCAGGTGTTTTCTAAAGCAAGGGTTGTATAAATCAAAACCATATCGCGATGCAGGTTTGCAGTTGACGATGCTCGTTGCCTTCGGTGTGTGCTCGTATGGATAAGGATGCCGAAAGTAGAATAAACTTTTTTTAAACACATCTATCATGAACTCGAGGTGGTTAAAGGTGGGAAATAGACCCGAAGCGCAAGCCGTAAGAAAGTGTGCGTGTGCCACCTCTCGTTTAGTCCTTAAAATCTCCGCTGGATGGCGGTGCTTCTATACAGGGAATATATGATGAAAAGATCTGAGATGGTGGTACTTGGAGCGTTCAATAGATGGACGAACGGACAAACACACAGATGCGTGGATGGACGCATGAACGGACGCAGGGGTGGATGCATGGAAGAACCCAGAGCGGATGCACGAACAGACGCACACACGGACGGGCGGATGGATGAATGGACGGTCACACAGATGGACACATGGACGGACGGAAGCGAGAACGAATGGACGGACAAATGCTTCGCCCCACTCTCCATCATTCACTCCGTGGATATGCTGCCAATTTTTTTGTTCTGTTCTAGCTGGCTTGGTGTGAAAAGGTTCAGGTTTATATATCATTGGCTACCTTGTGCCTATATGATCTGCAGCTTCATCAAAAAAAAGAAAAAAAGACGTGACCAAGAACTGGAATTGAACAGGTGAAATAAATTGACGAAACGGGATGCTTAAAATAGCGAAGCTAGAATATTCTGCTCCTAGGATGTTCGTAGATATTAGTTTAGCAGTTTATTTTTCTGGTAAAAGTTTGGCGTCTATCGGAGTTTATTTCTTATAAATAGCCTATTCTCCGAAATATTGTTTCTTTGTAAGTTGCTGCGATTTGTTCTTATTAACTTTACTTCCTGTAAAAATGTGTTCCACTGTTGCTGATAATCTTGCTTGTCTACCTCTCAATGTTTATCAATTGGTGTATTTACCCTGTTATCGAGACAGTTGATGTGCATCGCTGTAAACTCACCCAAGCGTGCTACTTCGGGGGGCAGGAGCTATAGAAACGTCATGTTTTGGGTGAAAAATAAAGAAGTTTGTGAATTCATTACTCTGAATACTCCGAAGCAATAGGTGAGGCCATATCTCATCACGCAAACATGCCAACACAAAAATTGTATTTTATATATCCGGAATATCCCACGCACATTGATTCTAAATACTTGAATACGAGACACTTACGGTTGTTGGTTTATTACAACTGTAAAGCTTGTTGGAATAGACGCAACCATACTTCACTAAGGTACAGCTACTGATGGAGGTGGACTTCTTTCTACAGATGTAAGTGCCATTTTAGCGCTGAAAATGTGCACCCGAATACGGGGTTTATCGAATAAATCCAGCTGCCCTGCAACGGTGGTCTAGCGGCTAAGATATTCCGCTGCGGAGCCGCAAGTCGCGGGATCAAATCCTGGCTGTGGCGGTTGCATTTCCGATGGAGGCGGAAATGTTGTAGGCCCGTGTACTGAGATTTGGGTGCACGTAAAAAAACCCCAGGTGGTCGAAATTTCCGGAGCCCTCCACTACGGCGTCTCTCATAATCATATAGTGGTATTGGGACGTTAAACCCCACAAATCATTCAATAAATGAATCCGGCTTGTCAACAGCTTCCAGCAAGTTTTAATCAAAATTTTTTATTGAAGTGAAATCTCTGAGAAGTACATGTAGCTCAATAAAACGTTGTTACAATTGTAGTTTCAGTATGTGAACCTGTGCCCATCAAGGCTATAGTTGAAACGCTGTCTCTACGCACCCTGCACCTCCACCACTCCGTCAGGTCCACGAAAGAAGTTTTCTAAGATGCGACACAACGGTAGCTTCAGCGGGCTTGAGTCCGATCCGAGACTGTCGCGATCGCAAGGCACGTTTTCTTCCTCTTCACCTGTCTTAACCCCCACACCCAGCACACACAGGTGGACATACTCAAACTACAACTGCAACAAAATGGTTATTAAGGTCCTGGTTGCTTTTACGCTAATCATCATATATATTCTATATATTCCTGTCCCCATTATTATACTTCACCACTATTTTTCCCATCACTGCCTATTCCCCTGAGCGGAGTAGCACGCTGGGGAGTACTAGCTCAGGCCATCCTCTCCGTCTTATAGGATATTTCCCCTTTCTTTTTGATGGTAAACAATAATGCTTACTTTGCTAAGAAGCAAAAAAAGAGAGCGGCAATAGTGCTCCTGCCAGCAGTGGGAAGGCACGCGCACTTTAGATCCAGAAAGCTTTTGTGGTGGGGCGGGAGCGGGATCAATATATCGCCTCCAAGCCGTCTCAGGCATGCGCGAAAAAGATGCTGGGTTTCGGCCTTTCTGCCGGTCCCCTGATAATGGTACTTTGTTTTTTACTTCAACTTACTACCACGCTGCAGGCCCCGGCTCCTTCAAACCGCGACGAGAGAATCAGCGCGATCAGCGCCAGTCGCCGATCACGGGCCTCCAAATCCAAGATCAGCGTCGGCAGTCGTCGCAGCCGAACTTCGGTGGGACGCGATGGTGACAAATCAGGTGTCAGTAAGAAGAGCGGGAACGGCCGGCGTGGCTCTGGGCACGACCATCACAAGCAAGGCGAGTACGCAGCAGATAAAGACTCCAGATCGGCCTCCGTCATATCGCTAGCGGGGGACAGCCGCTCTAGCGCCAAATCTTCTCGTCGATCCCTGAGACCAATCGGTCCCGAAGAAGTTCCTCTCGATCGAATCCCGGAAAAACCGAAAGGAAAGCTTCTACTGATGCCGGACGGCACCTACGTGAATGTACATGAGAAAAACCTATGGATAAGGTGAGTCACACGGATGAAGTTTTCTGAGGTTTATGTGTCCATTGTTATCATTATATAGTAGCAACGAACGTTTAGAGAGTTGGTACGAATGCACTGTTCCTGAAGGTTTCGACAAAGAAGACCAAAGGATTAACAAGCCACACGAACACAAGATCTGACTCACAACTGAAGCTTATTCAAAATGACAGAACAGATATACACCCGCGTGGCTGCACACAACAAAGCCAAGGAGTGCATCAAACCAAAAAAAAATTGAACAGAAGGTATATATTAAAAGGTCCCTGAAGCAGTTTTCGGGTTTTCGTAAAATCACATTGGGCCGGCAGACCAAGTCCTAAGGGTAATTTACGGACTGATTTGAGCTCTCTGCGTAAACAGTGTTTCTCATCACAATGCCATGAAGCTTCGAGTCACTGCGGATCGCTGCGTCTCCGCCAAACGCGTTTTCAAAGGCCCGTTCACAGAACGACGTGCCCTGTTAACTCGACGTCACCGAGGCTTCTGATCTGATTGGCTGTGAAATTCGTGGGAGTAAGACCATCTGGTAGGGTAGCTGAACCTGTCGGAGCAGATATGAACCTCTCCGCGATTTTCATGTGTGTTACCAGACTGTGTACGTGTTGCTGGCCGCACTGTGTGATGACCTCCGATATTGCGCGAAACCTGTTGGCATACAATTTCGGGGGTATCGACTGGGTCAATTTTAAATCATCGACAGCGCTGATGAGAGTTCTCTGATGGCCAGCGATGTCCGCGTCCTCTTGTGAGTTGAGGAGACAAGGCATAGGCGAGAAAGAGAGTACGACATAATTGTTTGCAGCGGCCTTTATACACGGCCTGTCGCTAAGTTTGGGGTGCTAGTGGTTTGATGATTATCTGGCCTAAGCATATCACAGCTTCAAAAAACCGTTTCAGAGTCCCTTAATGGTACAATATTTCTTGATCCTGCATGGAGTTGAATGAAAGTTGATACATGAAGGATTTTTTTATAATGTGCCATGCTACGCTTACTTCGACGTAATTGCTGAAGTAATTGTCATGTGCTTATTCGCTCCCAAATTGGATGCATTTGGGATGCAATAACTCCGATGGGCAAGAGAACAAGTAAAGAAACGCAGAACCCGCGTGCTCACCCTCCGAAGTCGAGTGTTCTAACCACTCATGTAAGCAGGCACAGCATAACCTTGATAAGGACACAGTATATCAGGGGGTGAGAAAAGGTAGTGAGCGCGTAGAATACGAAAGGAAGAGAAAGAGAGTAAACATATTTTAGCAAGCAAAGGAAAAGAAGGGAGAACGGAAGACAGACAATATTAATAATTGTTTGGGTTTAAGACCCAAAACCACAGCATGACTATGATAGACGCAGTTATGGTGGGCTCTGGGAATTTAGACACCCTGTGGTTGTTTAACCTGCCCTCAAATCTGAGCGCACGGGCCTGCAGCAATTTCGCCTCCATCAAAAATGCAGCCGTCAAAGCCGGTATTCAATCCCGCGACATGACAAGCCAGTAGACCACCAGGACGAGGCAAGTCGTCGTCGTCGTCGTCGTTGTCGTTGTCGTTGTCGTTGTCGTTGTCGTTGTCGTCGTCGTCGTTGTTGTTGTTGTTGTTGTTGTTGTTGTTGTTGTTGTTGTTGTTGTTGTTGTTGTTGTTGTTGTTGTTGTTGTTGTTGTTGTTGTTGTTGTTGTTGTTGTTGTTGTTGTTGTTGTTGTTACGGAGCTGCTTGCCGTTCTTTTGGTGATTTTGGAATTTGTTGCTGTAGCAATCGAAAAGAGGAAGAAGCGAAAGCCACCAACTGTGCTGTGTACCTCAGTCCCCACACTACTAGAACAGAAATGCCCAATTTCGCCTCTTTGTGTCGCATAATATAAGTATACGCAAGCTCTGTAGTTTCGAAGCGTTTTTGATGGCTCTCCTATAGTAGACTGCATGTAGTGCTTGAAAGCGTTCCCAATTTATTCTAAACACATTTACGGAATACTGTTGAGCACAGTAGCACAGGTAGCAGCCTTTAATACGACATTCTTTACTTTTGTTTTCCTTCTCTTTCACAGAGCGATGCAGGAAAAGTACCTAGCCATTGACTACGCGTCGTGCAGCCTCAAGTTCGGTTTTGGTCTGATGCTCATTGGCTTCATCTACATAATCATGTTTCGACAGGGTAAGTGATCCTCGCACTCAACTTGGTGGTTCTTTGAAGCTCCCTATCTTCCCGGCCCTCAGTCTCCTTCAGTTTTAGCTTCTTGAACACGCTCGAAGACCTCGGCCGTTTATACTGTAGACTCTACGCCCTGATGAATGGTTCTAAACCTCAGTTCTTTCGTTAGTGTTTTTTTTTTCTTTTCAACTTGGCCTAACTAATAATAATATGCAGACGCGCAGTTGAGCACTGAGCACAAGCGTTGTCCTCTGCACTTCCTGCCTCGGAGTACGTGTCCAGTTTGCTTGCTCACTTCCGTGCTAAACTAATCCATGTTCGTATCAATCAACTAAACCTTGTTGAACCACTATACTTCACAGTTTTATCACCCTGTAACAATACAAAACACAAATCGAACTCATTTGAAAGGCTGCACGTGGAGAATCTTGGCCTGTAGTCAGGCTCACAATCAAAGATTTTTGACCATCATTCATTAATGCAGGCTCTTGAGGAACCTGCAATTAATGAATATTGACTCTCATCCGAGATCTCTAATTGAACTTCAAGGTTTCCATTAAAGATTTCTTTCTGAACATTCATGAACCTGGACGGTAAGCAGGATTGCTCTGAACACGTTTTGTTTTTATATTGCGAGCGTTGGCGAAGTTTTTATGAATTCGGGCTTAGATTTATGAAGCCATAATAACAATGTTCGTTTGGATATTGCAGAACTTGTATGGTTTTGTGTAATTGCACTCCAGGTTTATTGTTGCAAGATGTATAGCTAAGTGCCAACTTCGTACATTGTGTCTTACCTTCCCTGTAATGACTCAATAAAGGGTCGGCAGTTTTTCTCAATAAAGTTGAAAAATAGATAAAAAAGAAATGAATAAATAGATAAATACGGGACCTGCCACGATCTGAGATGCCTTCTGCAGGCAAGCGTTGTACTGCACAGCGTGGATTATCATCATATCCACATCGGAACATGGTCGTAGAGTCAGAGATTCAACAAATGAATGTCTATGCAGGACGAATGCCGCTTGCAACATCCAGCTTTACAGTACTCCTATTTCTAGCTGACTTTGTTATAGTGAAGTTAGTTATGGCTAGGTTCTGGTGGATCGTGTTCATGGGCGCAAGATGGCTATGGCTAATAGAAGTACAATTTCGATCACACCTCACGCATCGCCCCATGGCCACCGCGGGTGCTTCTTTCAAGAGAATTGCCATACTGTGCAGCGGCACGTCCCCTCGGTCGTTGTGCCTCTATGTCATTGTGATTGCGTTTGCATTTTTATCAGCAGCTGCCCATCGGGCTTGCAATGGGAAGGCAGGAATGTGGAAGAACATTTTTCCTTTGGAGGAGAAAATAAAAAATTGAAGTAGCGTCAACGTGTACAGAAGCGCGAGTGGGTCTCAAGATAACGTAAAGCCGCTGTCGGTAAACCTGCAACGCCACTCAATTCCTCTCTTCTTGACCGTACTGGAAGGACTTTATTTGTCTTCTGCGCTCCTTGTGGGAACCACGCACTTCGTATATCTAGTGATTGAGCCATGGTTTCACGCAGTGGCGACGCGCGTGGCCAACATGCACACTTTAAAAAGAGCACCCTGCGGCCTGCTCAGGAAGGGGTGCGTTGGCTGCCAAGGACTCATAAGGATAGATAGTTAAGCAGGTTGATATTCCATAATGAAAAAAAGTGCACAAAAAACCTGGGCAGGAAGGGGCGCGGTCAACATCATGCGCTTCAATTGGGCTGCTGTTTCTCCGCCTCTCCAGGTGTTTTTTTTTTTGTAGTTGTCCTCATAATACAAGAGCTACTTGCAGAATAAAGGGGCGCAATGTATCTGCAGCAATGAGCAACAATCAGCTTTCAGCACACTCTTTAGAGCTAGTACAAGCAACGGATTCGTTTAGCTGCTAAATCTTAACAAACCTTTTTTGCTATCGATTTTCCGTTGCGAGTTTACACGGCTAATGAGCTGTGCTGTTTACTGGCAGCAATAGAACTCAGGGCACTTGGTTTGACATACACCACGCTAGTACAGCTCTTCATCTACTTTTTTTTCATCTCGCGTACAAGCCTTTCACCCAGTCGCATGTTTCGATCAAAGTGCTTGCTTTGACGGCAATGTAGTAAAGAAACAAATAGGTGGGTATGCATACATGACCGTTTTTTGTATCGTTGTTTCTTGCAGATCTGTTGCTAAATATGGCAATACTAGGTAAGCCCTTTTTTTTCCTAACGTATGCTACTTTCTGAAATGTACTTTGATTTGTATATTTTTCAGTATTTTTATTCTGCTTCCTCTTCTTCGTACTAAAATCATTTTTTATTACGGACACGTAGCCCAAAAAGGGTAGGTCATACATTAGAATATCAAAATGTAGTAATCCTGTAAAAGAGACAACAGAGATTCAAACAAAACAACTGCAGAAGTATACAGTGTTTGATAAAGTCGAGTTACTCCTGTGCGTTATAGGACACGGAAAAAATTTCGGTTGAGCTGAGTTGCGGACATATATATTGCACTAGTATCACCCACTTGTAATGCGATGACGTAAAAATTCACTAATGATATTGAATAAAGTTTGCTTTGTAAATAACTTTACTACCGGATTTCTCTACAAGTTACGAGACTAGAGCTGCCCATGTTAATGACATTTTGATTTTCAGCAATATACAGACTCATTTTTATGAGCTCCCGCCAACCAGTTTTAGATAGTCCATGAAGAGGAACTTGCTTTTGCCATTTTGTGCGGTACACTTACCAGCTTTTATATGGTCTGAATCGATTATATTAATGATTTTCAGTAATGCGCTTCGTTCTACATATTCACTAATGCGACAGCGTCCTTCTGCTTACTGAACTCATGCTATTTTTAAATGTGAAGCATTTCTTAGCGAACTTCGGCGACCATGAGTGTATCTATCTATCTATCTATCTATCTATCTATCTATCTATCTATCTATCTATCTATCTATCTATCTATCTATCTATATCTAGCCGCCTACGGCTTTTAGCTCTACTGGCCGTTTCAATAATAATATCAATACCAAACTTCGTATGGCATAACATGACTGCATGAAGAACATATTTTACTTGTCATAACATGAAAATAATGACATGTACGTCATGAATGTCTTGATTTACATTTCATAGTCCTGCAGCTCTTGCGGTGGTTTCATTCACATGGCATGTTGCAAAACTGGCATGGTATGACATGATTGCATGGCGAACAGAACTGACAGACCCTAACATGTAAATCATGACATGCGTGTCATGTAACAACATGACTGCATGTTAAGCTCATAATGCGCTCGTGGCATTTCGCTAGTGTCACATACACCAAATTTGGTATTGCGGTACGTAAATGGATGACAAATGTATGTGACTGGTGCAAACACGATAGTCATGAGAGGCGTGTCGTGTAACAACATGACTACATGCCACGCTAATGATGGGCTGGCCGCCGTTTCGCTGGCTTCAATTATACAAAATTTGGTATTGCGAGACGTGAATGGATGACAAAGGTATCATACTGGTGCAAACATAATAAACATGATATGCGCGTCATGTAACAACACATGCTACGCTCATGATGCGCCCACGGCCATTTCGCTAGCTTCACATGTACCGTACTCGGTAGGACGCGACGCGAGTGGACGACATAGGTAAATGACACATCTAAGCATGATAATCACGGCATGCGTGTTGTGTAACAACATGACAACATGCCACACTGATGATGCGCTCGCGGCCGTTTCGCTAGCTTCACATATGCCGAATTTGGTATTACGTGACGCAAATAGATGACGAAGGTATGTAACTGGTACAAACATGATAATCATGGGATGCGTGTCATGTGAGGGCATGACTACATGCCACAGTCACTGCGCCAATACATTTCGACGTGTCGCGGTTCGCGTGCTCCCCAGCGTTCATTTCGTCGCGGCACGCTGGCGTTGCCGCGCCAAGCGCCGGTCCTGCCATATATTCGCCGGCGCGCGCCGGGCTGCGTTGCTTTGACGCATCAGCGTGCCCGGCATCCTTCCGTCACGCAAACAGGCAGACGCTGTGTTGTGTGAGTAACGCATCGACGCGAAATGCAGCTTGTCGCATTTCGTGCCGGTTGCCGTTGGGCCACGCCGACGGACGCTGGTCCCGCCTGGCGTCAGAGAGTGCTCGCGTTTTGCTAACGTAGCGTCGCTGTGCTCAGCGTGCGCACGCGTCAACGCTACATGGGAGTATATTGGGCCCTTCATGGTGCGCTCGCGACCGTTTTGCTAGCTCCACATATACCAAATTCGGTGTTACGTGACGTCAATTGATCACGCAATATATGACTGGGGCAAACATGATAACCCTCTCACGCGTGTCATGTAAGTTGATTGATATGTGGGTTTAACGTCCCAAAACCGCCATATGATTATGAGAGAGGCCGCAGTGTAGGGCTCCGGAGATTTCAACCACCTGGGGTTCTTTTGCGCGCACCCAAATCTGAGCACACGGGCCTACCGGAAATGCAGCTGCCGCAGCCGGGATTCGATCCGGCGACCTGCGGGTTAGCAGCCCAGTACCTTAGCCACTAGACCACCGTGGCGAGGCACGCGTGTCATGTAAGAACATGACAGCATACCACACTCATAGCGTGCTCGCGGCTGTTTCGCTAGCTCCACTTATACTAAATTTGGTATCACGTGACGTGAATAAATGACGAAAGTAAACGACACATCTGAACATGACAATCATGACACGGAAGTCATGTACAGCAAGATTTACCTCCACCTCGTAACGTTGTGTTGATTTTAAGGTGTCATATCAACATTTCATATTCGTGGTTCGCATATCATCGATTCCCGCTGTACGTGGGGTCTGCCAATTTTTCTAAAACTTGCTTTCTTTGCTCATTATGTGAAGAGGAATTTGTTATGCGCGATAACCAGCTCAAGCCGTTCCCTCAAGGAAGAAAGATAAAATTTCCTTGTCATGCTCCTTTCAAAGCTGTTCATTATGTTCAGGAGAGTCAGTTTTTTTTAAAGTTTTCTGTAGAAAAGTTACGCATAAATGATGGAAGGGGCTCGAAAGAAATGTGATTTATCTCCACAAAATGTAACTGTTGCTTTTAAGTGAACCGTTTAAAAAAACTAAAGAGCAGAAAATGTGTAAAAATGCAAGACAGCCCTAGTTTTTTTTTTCTCTCCGAATTTAATCCCATCGTCCTTCTCGATTCTATTCGTTGCAATGAACGTAATTCGATAAGCCAGCTCGAAAGAGTCATTATTTAAGTTAAATGAGGAAGCAAATATTGTAAAACAGCCACTGAATTATGGTCCTATACTTCGTTTATTATACAATGTATTCAAAATGAAGCTTCATGGCGTTCTCAAAATTGAGCACTAGGAATCACGTCACAACCAACTTTGCAAATAGGTTAAGTATTTAGCAGACACAAAGGGAGACAATAACTATAGCAGTCAGCCACGCAATCAACTAAGACTCAATATTGAGCATTGAGGAACCGTAGAGAGAGGTTATATTCATATTTATAAGTTGTAAGCGATCGCATTGGAGGCAGACACAGTTAAACTTCAAAAATTTGTTCTGCAATGTTTTTGCTATGAGATATCCCGTTGGAAACTTAGATCGCGCTTTGTATGACTACGCATGCAAATACAGTCAGCATTGGCGCAAAGATCCTCTCCGATAGTTCCACGGCCGCTTCATACGACCTCTCATCTCGCAACGGGTTGAATGCATAGACAAACATGATAAAGATTATCTTTTGCCACCGGCTGGCGATAGCAAGCGATGATTTCTAGCCACATGGAGGAGGAACATTGCACCAATCTGCTCCGCCTTGCATGCGTAATCATTCAAAATACTATTGAACTTAGTATCGGGTTAGCTCGGCGCGCAGCTATACCATAATTCTTTTAAGTGCAACAGTGCAGAAACCCAACTGCTTCCAACTTTTCAACACAAACATACCCGCTTGCTGCAATCTCTGAAGAATCATTATTCAATCTCAGTTGGTTGGATGCCTTTGAGTAATAAATACTGTCTCACTCTTTATCCCTCTGGATATATAACTTTTTTTGCAAAGTTTATTGCAACGTGCTTTGCAATGCTAAGTTTTAACAAAACATAAAGTTTAAATTTGAAGACAGTGTATCGGGCAATGAAGTTTTTATTGCACATCATAATCTCACAATGGCATCGCTGTAGCTTTAATTATTACATGTCAACTCACTGTTGGTTTGTGAAGTTATTTGTGAGCTCTAAAATGGTTGCTTCGTCCTTTATCTTGCTCTTCCTGTCAATGTTTTATATCATGATGCCGGTCTTTCAAAACGTTGTATCCTGAAAAATTTTATGGTAGAGTCATTTGTTAAGTGAAAGTGATTTCTGTATCTTGAATCAGTCAGTGAATCTGTGCAGTATGTTCTAAAACCTGACAATAATAATTGACAACATCGGGCATAAATTACGGCCAATAAAGTGAGGACGTCTGAGCCTTTTATGTATGTATTTTTCTTAACTGAGATTTGCGCGATCTCTAGGCATTTTTTGTACATATTTAGTGCACCAACGTTATCAGTGGGTCACATTGTTAACTTCTTTTTCATTCTCCACAGTGAGAGATTACGTTTATGATCCAGACGCCAATGATTTGCCAAGTAAGAACAAGCATAAACTGGACAATAAGACCTTCCCAGGTACGCTCGCTAATCAGTATTAAGTTAGCGTACTTAGGAGGATGTGAACTAACAGTTTAGGTGTGTGGTTTTAAGACGTCAAACCCCACATATCAATCAGTCAATCAGTTAAAGGTGTAAAGCTGTCTCGCTTCTGGAAGTTTCGCGAGTGGGTTCTCAGTTTTCGCTTCAACCTATCGTAACATTGGGGCAAGAAAAAATTCAATGCGCCAAACATACTCCAGCACCAGGTGGCGCTTTTCCCCTCCTGTGACACTCCTTGGTTTTGTGTACTTGTGGACGGGAGCAAAGGACAGAGAGGAAAACCAGGCAATGGTAGAGTGAATATCAAATGACATTCAGGAGTTAAAAGGAGAGTGCGAGATAATTATACTAAGAGATATGAATGCGCACATAGAAGATATAGATGGGAATACCGACCCGACAGGCAAAATGATCATGGATATGTGTGAAAGGCTTGATTTGATCAGTTGCAACAGTAGTGAGAAGTGTAAAGGGCAAATAACATGGGAGGTAGGAAGGCTGCAGCCGATGATATATTACGCACTGATGTCACATAGGATGTATGATAAGCTCAGGGGAATGCACATAGATGTAGGTGGCTCCAGAAGTCTGGGTAAAGATCACAGATGTATCAAGCTAAGTTTTGGAAGAGCAGTGAAAGTGGGAAGGAGACAAGATGAGCAACTACAGGAAATTTTTTATTCAGAAAGGCAAAGTGAAATAGCCACTAAACAATTTGAGAAAGTAATCACTGAGGATAAGAAAACAGTGTGGACAAACACGAATCTAATTAGACTGTTTGAGCTAGAGCTTGCTAAGGCACGGGACAAGTCACCCCGCAAAAGAAGACACAAACACAAAAGTTGGTGGGATGAGGAAGTTAAGAGAGCCATAGCAAAACGTCAGGAAGCCTCTAGGGAACACAGACATGCTAAGAAGCGGGGTTAACCGACAGATGATGTTGAAAGAAAATGGGAAATCTTTCTAAGCTGTAGAAGGGACGCATCCCTTCTGATCAATGAAAATATTAGAATAAAGGGAACTCAGTGGCTGGCAGAAGTACATAGAAAAGATAGAAAGGCAGCTGCGAAATTTTGGAACCATCTAAACTCCCTAAGAAATGAGACGACCCTAGAGCAAAGATTTATAACTAGATCTCAAGGTGCTAGGCTAGAAGGGGACGAAGCTATTGAATCTATAAGAACAAGGGTGACAGAAAATTTTCAACAAAGAAGTGCTTTATGCACCACAATAGACGAGGATAAATCAAGTGGCGCAATGGCTCCATTTTCACAACGAGAGTGGGAAAGGGCTGAGAAAAGGGTTCCTAGTAGTACATCAACAGGCCCAGATGGCATTCCAATTATGCTGATAAAGACATTAGGTCCGAAGTGTAAGCAGGCTTTGAGACAGGTAGTGAACAAAATAATAATCGATGGAGAAGTTTCCGATGGATGGAAACTTACCAGGATGAGCATGATCTATAAAGGAAAGGGAGACAAAGCTCACATAAACAACTACCGTCCTATAACAGTTACATCAGTGGTCTACAGGCTGGCGAAGCAGATTGTAAAGGAAAGACTGCAGGCATAGATAGAGGATGAAGGGGTGTTGGGGGAACTGCAGAATGGGTTTAGGAAACACAAGAGATTGGAAGACAATCTGTTCTCACTGGCACAGTACATCTAAATAGCAGAAAAGTAACACAGACCCCTGTGGCTAGGATTTTTGGATATCAAGGGAGCGTACGCTAGCGTGGTTCAAGAGGAATTGTGGGGAATACTGGACACACTAGGCTTAGAAGATGTAGTCACTAATCTTTTAAAGGATATCTATAAAGGTAACAAAGTATTTATAAAGTGAGAAAAACAGGTATCCAAGCCTGCAGAGGTAAAACGGGGGCTTAGGCAGGGGTGTCCCCTATCACCGTTATTATTCATGATGTACCTACAAAGATTAGAGGCCAAATTAGAGGGAAGTGGACTGGGCTTCACCCTCTCTTTCGTTAAGCAAGGAAAACTCATTGAACAGGCCCTACCAGCATTGATGTACGCAGATGATATGGTGCTAATGCCTGACAACAAGGAAGATTTGCAGAAATCGGTGGACATCTGCAGTAATGAGGGAGATAGGTTAGATTTCAGATTCAGTAAGGAAAAATCAGCAGTCATGATTTTAATGACATTGAAGGTAGTGAGCATAGAATACAGGAGGTTACGCTAGGGATAACAGATAAATACAAATATCTGGGCGTATGGATAAGCGATGGGGCAGAGTACCTAAGGGAACACGAAACATACGTGACGACTAAAGGTAACAGGAATGGAGCGGTAATGAAAAACAGGGCACTGTGGAATTACAGTAGGTATGATGTTGTGAGAGGAATATGGAAAGGGGTCATGATTCCTGGTCTGACGTTCGGCAATGTGGTCTTGTGCATGAGATCAGAAGTTTAAGCAAGATTAGAAATTAAGCAACGTGGAATAGGTAGGCTTGTCTTAGGAGCTCACGGGAATACACCAAATCAGGGAGTACAAGGTGATATGGGATGGACATCGTTTGAGGGGAGGAAAGCTAGCAGCAAGATAAACTTTGGAAAGCGATTGAGAGAAATGGGGGAGGAGCGTTGGGCTAGGAAGGTATTCAGCTACTTGTACATGAAGAATGTCGATACACAATAGAGGATGCGAACCAGAAACTTGATTGGTAAATACTTAGAAAATAGCAGGGGGCCAAACCAAAAAGAATTATCCGTTAAGAAGAAGGTGAAGGAAGCGGAGACTGATATGTGGAGAATTGTCCGCACTAGAGATCTATCGAACTTTTAAGCAGGAAATTGCCAAAGAAAGGATCTATGATAATACTCAGGGTAGTTCTCTACTGTTTGAGGCCAGGACGGGAGTATTGCGAACGAAGACATATCGGGCCAAATACGAAGTGGTAGACATGGTATGCAGTGCGTGTGGAGAGGAAGAAGAAACTGTCGAACACTTGATAATGGTTTGTAAAGGGCTTCACACTATAGTTCAGTATGATGGCGCAGAGTTTTTCAAAGCACCTGGGGTTTAGGGACAGAGAGGGCAAAATAGGGCTTAAGTGGGTAGAATTAACTAGAAGGAGGTTATCTGATTGGTGGCTAAAGTCAAGACACGAGTGAAAATTAAACCCTTCACTGCAAAGTACGAATCCTCAACCGCACTATTTAAAGGAAAAAATATATATAAATCTAGTTTTTGGTTCATTAAGTATTACGGCTTCGTGGCGCTTTTCGTACTATTACATGGTAGAGCATGTTTTATTGAATGTTAAGATATGCAAAGGGGTGTAAGTGCAGCTGGACGTGGACAACACTGAAAAGTTGAACAGGTCCGTTATAGAAATAAGTAAGAGATGGTTGGAAAACTGGTGGCGAAAAAGCAGAATGAAATGACAAAAGTCAATATTTTGGGAAATTAGGTGACTCTGTTACGATGGGAATGAGGTTGCTTTGTGAATTGATAGTGTTTTTTTAAATAAAATAAACCACTCAGTTGAAGCAGGCAACGCACTAGGCCATCATACAAAAACAGTTTTTTTTATTTCTAGCTTGCTGGCGCACAGATCAACGCCCTGATATAAATAAAATATCCATAGCGTTCGTACATCCATACGAAAACATCTGCACAGATTACAGAGAATACGAGGGTTAAAGAAGCAGTTAGTGTTATTTCTTATCAACCCCATTCAAAGGGAGATTCTAACATTTATTTCTACATACAGTCATTCGTTCATATATCCATACATACATAGAAGTTGCCAGTCTCGCATAGTCTTCTTGCTTTGAAAGCGGATGATTGTAGTTTGGTAGGCTTGGTAGATAAATCATGTCTAAAGTATTGCCACAATGGAGCGCAGCTATGTGATCGACATAACAGGAGCCGTTAGAGCCATTTGTAACAATATACAATGAAACTAAAAGCTTATGCATGAAGCAAGAGCTAGATAAATATGTATTCAGGATACTGCAGCGACTTCATTGAAGCAACAGCGCTTATAAAGCCAGACCTAAGTAGCTACTGGTCACCACCCCGTTTCAAAAGTATGCCAATAATGTCACAATTATCATCGTAACCCGCATCATCAAGACGATAGCTGCAGATAAGACATTTTCTCATCTAGCGAACCAGATTCACATACAGATCATAACACTTCATTACGGCAAGTACCAGAACCATATAGCAGTTGAGAGTGTTGATCAGTGCAATGGACAATTCAAGCGGCAATGTGGCAATTCACTAGAAAAAGCACGCTTCTACAGCACCTTCGCATTACAAGAATGTTGCAAGTGCCATGCAATGTAAATGAAAATAATGCATCTAAGAATATATTGTGCAAAGAGAAAACCACGTATATCTTGCAATCTGAAAATAAAATGGTTACTGAAAAGAGTAAGAAAGTGTCTTATGGGACAAAATATCCTGGCGTTTCAAAGGTGTTTTGGTATTTTATGAAACGGAAGTGTGCGTTCTTTTTTTAAAATGGCGTGCCAAATTTGTTTGGAAACAAACTTGTTACAGTTAACCTTGTCCGTCTTGTTCTGATTTATCTTCAGGGAAACATCAGAGTACGACTGTGAGCCCAACAGCACCTTCATCTGCACAACTTACAAGCCAAGTTACCCAGAAGTACAAATGACATAGTGAAACTCCCTTGGCACATCATGGCATTTAACGTATAATTTTGGAACTCAAATTTCCATCAGTGAAAATATAGTATGTTTCAAGGCCTTATCAACGTCGTTTTCATACCTCGAAACATAGTTCGTTGATATTCTTCCCAACTTCTTCCTAATATTTGATGGTGGCTGCGGGGCCCTAGTGACTGCTTGGCCGCTTTGGTCATTTGGTTTATGAAATATTAAAACTAAAACCAGAATTTTTCTGGAATTGTGTTCTAAATTAATTCAGTGTCTGTGGGAGATGCTGTGCGGACGTGTTTTGCATGAGCTCCGGCCCAGTGACCGACTATCGGCGGGCGCTTTTTTCTGGACTTGCTGTCAGTGGGCTCGTCTGCAGGAGGTTGCCCTGTACCTACGGACCCCACTCGTTTAGTCAAGTTTGTCCCCGTTTTAGGAGTTTCCGAGATTTTCCTATCAACCCCGCAGTGGCAAGGCTAGGCCTATCTCCTAGGCCAAGCCTGGGCAGCGTCACCGGGCGTTTGACTTGCGCCCGGTGACCGTGGGTCTTGTTGGGCTCAAGATGGAATACTACGTCGAAGGGGAGACTATAACACCCGAAGAAGTGGGAGAGTGGGCTCCAGTGCTGAAGGCACAGGACCGATTTAAGAAGACTCAGCATGGCGACAACGCCAACAGTAAGCCTTGCGAGATGCAGGCCGGCAGCGACGGGCGCAAGACGCACGGAGCGCAGCAAGTCAAGCGGGGGAAAGCGCCGGTATGGAAGAAACGCGGACCGTTTCTCAAGTTGCCAGCCTCGGATTTCAAGATTGTGTACAGGCCCCAGAACTGGCACTTGAGTGTTGTGACAGCGAGAGAACTGGGATGTGCACTGAGAGCAGCAGCGCGTCTAACGAGTGCGATTGCCGCGGAAGAAGACATTGTGCGGGTTAACGGCACAAACAACGCGTTGATGGTGAGCACACCGTGCATAAATCGCAGTGGGGCATATGCGACTGTGAAGACGCTCAAGCTGAGTGATCGTGACCTGCCGGTTTCGGCGTTCGTGACGCCGCTGGAGAATTCCGTGCGGGGAGTGATTTACAATGCTTATGATGGATGCCCAGTGGAAGAAGTTCGGGCGGGATTCCTGAAGAAGGATGAAGGCATAGACATTCTGGACGCGAGACCTCTGGGAAAGTCAAAGGTGATTCAGATTACGTTCGGGAAAAAATGCATACCCCGGCAGATTACTTACTGGAACTGCCTGTATGCTGTGATCCCATACAGAAATTTAGTCGAGACCTGCTACAACTGCAGACAAGTTGGACATCGAGCGGACGTTTGCTATCGTCCGAAGAGCAACCTATGTCACCGTTGCGAGAAGGACCATCCTGCCCCACCAAGAGAACCACCTACATGCTGTTGCGAACGACGGCGACGCCAACACGGTCCCGAAGGCGCCACTGCTTTCAACTCCGCCGGGAAGGTCACCAGCCGTTTGGTAGCGTATGTTTCTCAGCTCGCGACTGCTTCTGCGCAGAGCTGATAAGACGAGTGGACGAGACGACGGTGAGTTAAACAAGGTTTATGTACAGCATATATGCAGAGGCGTTACAATTTCGGCACTGGGGCCGACAGAGGCTCGAAGAGCCGAGCTCTCCTCTCTAACACATAGGTCAGCTTTTCGCCTAAGACCGCCGACTCACACACATGTCGGCTCTCCGACACGGGGACTCCTCTCACATAGGACCGCCGATCGCGACGCGCCGCAGGGCTTCTTTTATTTGCAACCAAAATGTCCAATCAGAAGCGCCGCTGGTCGTCAGGGCAGATTCCTCCAATGGGGTCGCCGCTGGGCCACGTCAGACCCCCAGACATGAAGACGCCCGTTGTTTACTCGACGGGGCTCGCTGTCACGTGCGCTGCTGACTCACTGCACGTGGGCGCCAGAGAGGCGCCGCGCGTGTTTACGCCGTTGAGTTGTTCGCGTCAGGCGGACTGCGGGCTGGCCTTGACCCAGATTGCCTTTTTCAGAGGCACGGACGTTTGCTGAGGACTCGCTGGCATAACAGCACCCCCGCCGCCAGACAATGCGCCGAAAAGACGAGCTGCTTCCACGGGGCTCGGATGACAGGCGCGCTCATTCGCCAGGTCCCTCCAGGTTCGCCTCCAGGGCCATGGGGAGAATACAGCTCCAGACTGTTCCGGGAACACATCCCATTCTTGACGACGGATCCCAGCTCCACTGGCTTGTCGCCACAACTTGTCGACCAGCTTCACTCGTCTCTTCTGACCATCTTCGGTTTCAGCACTTGTCGATGGTTCTGCAACTTGCTAAGAACGGTTCGACAACAAACAACACACGACACAAGCAAGTGCCCTCGGTCACCCGACAGAACACCAGACAAAGTATAGTACAACATATACTTACCTACGTGTCTATCGGGATTTTGTTCCCTCTACATCAAGAGGCACATGTGGGACACAAGACTCTTAAAGCAAGAACTTGAATTTTTCACAATTACAACAACGCAACGAATTAGAATACCACATAAAGTTGGCCCGTTGAGATCACTCTGAACGAGAGCGCTCAGCCCAGGTCGTGATGAGGTCAAAATTTTGCCCCGAATCGCCAGCGAGAAACCGAAAGGTTGAGAAGTTACTAGCTGGATCGCACTGCTCAATGCACCTGCATTAGCGTTTACCTTTCCTTTATTTTTTTTGATAGCGAACGTCAAAGTTGCGCTGTGGAGCAACATGCTCCATCTCAGTAACCGGCCACTTTTAGGCGACGATACCTATGCGGCACCAAGAGCGGCTCACACTTGCGACATTGCACAGGGGAACAACGATACGGCTTGCTACGGATTGACTCCCCACCGCTTAGCTCGATATCGTGTTCGATCACCCTCGTGTTTCCGGGGCGGTCCGAAAACACGTCTCCAAACTCGGAACCAATCTTTCTCAGGTCCTCTTTCTCAGGTCCTCCTTCACTTAAGCTAGGCTCTAGGTTCAACTGTTCCCAGATTACTTTCGATCCCCCTTTGATTACCTCACAAGAACTAAAAATTTCTGCTTCCTCTTCCTCTGAAGCACTTAAAAGTAAATTTACGACTGCTTTCAAGTTACTGTGATAAATTTTGTTCGGCCACCTTCCTAATTTAACTTCACAATTGGTATCAGAAAGCTTCGATACAACTTTTGCGGGCCCTTCCCAATCAACCTCAAGCTTGTTCCTTTTGAACGGCTGCAGCAGCATTACCTGATTATCAACTTCAAAAGCACGCTTCTTCACCGATTTCTCGTAGTGCTCCTTCGACAGCACTTGTGCCGCGTTTTTGTGGCTTTCCACTAGCGCTTCAATCGAGAGGTCCTCACGCTGCTCTCGAATGAGCGTCTCTCGATCAACTCTCGGCAGCTCGCTCCAACTTTCCGCTACAGGCGAGAGCGTTGCAGCCCTCTCGCTCTGATTCAATGGCGCCATGTCGTCTCTCCCAACGCATACCGCGCCGGCCGCTTCCGCGACGGGCCGCTCGCGTGACTGCTCACACGACTCATGCGGAAAATTTCCCTTCTGGGGTTCCGTCGACCCGCCGACAAGGTCACTTGAGAGTTCACCACATTGAACCAGATCAAGCTGCCGCGATAGCTTCCGCGCTTGCGATCGCGTGAGGGCCATGCACGCAAAGTTGGGGAAGAACGATTTGCCCTGCTCTTTGAGAAGCTGCTCCGAGTTGTTGGAGAAAAGATAAGGAAAACGATCGTTTAGCGCGGCAGACACAGCCGCTTCGGTGCGAAGCTTACCGAACGGGCCTTCAATGACAACGGTGGCGATTGGTAAGCGAACACTCTGCTCCTCGGCGACTTGCCTGATCCACGCGCATTCTCCTGTAAAGTCATCCGGAGACACCAATGAGGGATGGACAACGTCCATGGTTGCCGCTGAGTCTCTAAGTGATCGGCACGTTTTCTCATTCACCCTAATTTCTTGGAGATACGGCTCCAACAACCGCATGTTTTTTTCTGATTCTCGGATTGTTGCGAAGGCAAACTTTTCCTGACAGTTTCTCGCGATGTGCCCTTCCTTTTTGCAGTTGTAGCAGATTAGCGGCTTCCGTTTGTTTTCCGATTCAAATGCCTGTGTGGTAGAAACCTCACTCGATTTCTCCGCTTCTGTTTGCCCTTCCCCTACACTGTCCTTCGTAAGAGACGGGTCCTTCTTGAAATTACGGTGCGGAGCGGGTTTCCGTTGATCAGGTTTCTTTGAAAAGCCCTCTTTTCTCTCATCCTTTTCAACGCGCACTGCCCTGCTGTGCAACTTTCGGCGAGTATAATACTCCTCAGCTAACTCTGCTGCCGTGTTTAGCTGTACTTCACCAAGTTTGTCCTGCAGCCAAAGTTTGACATCCTCCTCGATGCAGCGGTAGAATTGCTCCAATGCAACGCATTCCACCACTTTATCGCGGTCGTCATAAACACCTTCGCCCTTGAGCCATTCAATCAAATCGGCTTTAAGACGAAACGCGAAGTCAACGTGTGACTCATTCCCCTTTTTAGCATACCGGAACCTTTGCCTGAAAGCCTCGGGTGACAACTTATAACGTCTTAAGAGCACTTCCTTAACCTCGTCATAGCTCTCAAACGCTTCCCTCGACAAGCAAGTTATCGCGTCGGACACTTCGCCGGGAAGAAGAGCTAACAGGTTCCGCGCCCAAAGAGACCGCTCCAAAGCGTTTCGCTCACAGACGTGTTCAAACTTGACGAGATACTTCGCCATGTCCTCGCCTACTACGAACGGTGGCAGTTGGTCACGAATTCTAAAACCGCTGACCTGAATCGTCGGAGAAGCCACGCTAGGCGCCTGCGAACACTGTAGGATTGCCAATTCTAGTCTTTTCATCTCAAGGCGCTCCTGTCTCTCGGCCTCCTCGCGCTCGCGACGTTCGCGCCTTTCAGCTTCTTCGCGAGCTTCGCGCCTTTCAGCTTCTTCGCGAGCTTCTCGCCTTTCAGCCTCCTCGCGGCGTGCTTTGATATCCGCCCAGGCCTCATCGACTTCCTCCGCCGACACTCCCTCATCCTTCATGATGTCAAGGATCGCTTGCTTTCGTTTCGCACGGCCCAAAGTAATGCCGAGTTCCTCACAAATTTCGATGAGTTCCTTCACTTTAAGGTTCTCCATCGTTCACACTAGCCTCTTGCTGTTTGCCCCTGTTAAGAATCTAAGAATCTACTTGCCGTACCCACTATAAGCCTACTAGCAAGACGCGCAAGCAAATTTTAACACTCCCGTGTTTACACCCTCCGCATTACCTTTGGTTTCAAAGCGCTTCGACTTGGCTTGAAACAATCAAAGCTCACTTCAATGCTTCACACAGCCCTTCTCTAAACTACTACAACCTGAGCTAGAGTAGTCTGGTGAACTGAGGGGAAAACATCAGGCACTCACCGCATCGATGTCGCTGACGCCGGCCGATCCCGCAGCTGCCAACCACTGTTGCGAACGACGGCGACGCCAACACGGTCCCGAAGGCGCCACTGCTTTCAACTCCGCCGGGAACGTCACCAGCCGTTTGGTAGCGTATGTTTCTCAGCTCGCGACTGCTTCTGCGCAGAGCTGATAAGACGAGCGGACGAGACGACGGTGAGTTAAACAAGGTTTATGTACAGCATATATACAGAGGCGTTACAATTTCGGCACTGGGGCCGACAGAGACTCGAAGAGCCGAGCTCTCCTCTCTAACACATAGGTCAGCTTTTCGCCTAAGACCGCCGACTCACACACATGTCGGCTCTCCGACACGGGGACTCCTCTCACATAGGACCGCCGATCTCGACGCGCCGCAGGGCTTCTTTTATTTGCACCGGGTCCAACCAAAATGTCCAATCAGAAGCGCCGCTGGTCGTCAGGGCAGATTCCTCCAATGGGGTCGCCGCTGGGCCACGTCAGACCCCCAGACATGAAGACGCCCGTTGTTTACTCGACGGGGCTCGCTGTCACGTGCGCTGCTGACTCACTGCACGTGGGCGCCAGAGAGGCACCGCGCGTGTTTACGCCGTTGAGTTGTTCGCGTCAGGCGGACTGCGGGCTGGCCTTGACCCAGATTGCCTTTTTCAGAGGCACGGACGTTTGCTGAGGACTCGCTGGCATAACAGTGCACGCCGGACTGCATCGTGTGCCATGGTGAGCATCACACAGGGAGCTAGAACTGCAAGTTTCGCCTGGCTCGCAAGCCGCCGACAGGCCGGCAGCAGAGCATCGAAAGGGAGAGCGAAGCTGGCAACGATAAGCGTTCCTCGAGGGCCACGGAGCGGTCACCGAGGGGTAAAGAAGGCACAAGCAAAAGCAAGGACCGGTCGAGTTCCTTTCCGCCATTGCCAGGGCGCGGGGGCGGCCAAGATGGTGGACGAGCATCCAGTACCAACAGCTGCGCACGCGACACCAACAAAAAGGTGAGCTTGTCAAGCACGGCCTCCCAGAACGAAACTGCTCGAGAGAGGAAGTTAGCAGCGCTGGTTCAGCGACAGGGAGACTTGATTAAAAGAATGGAAAACAAAATTGCAGAGATGGAACGCGTACTTAGAAACGACCAACGGCAGGGGACACAGGCACCAGCAGTGCAAGGCCTACAGAAAGCGACGCAAGAGGCGCTGCTGCTCACGTACAGGAGAGTGCAGCTATGGAAGTGGAGCATCGGGGGACAGTGAAGAGACCACTGCCGGGGGGATGAGGCAGCTAACGCAAAACGATTAGCCGAAACGCCACCAGTAGACATGCCACAGCCTGTTTTTAAGGTCATTAGTCTTAAGTTGGATGTAACAACACTTGCGGATAAAGTAGGCAAACAAGCGAAAAGACAGGATAGGTTGGAGGCTCGAGTCGAAAAGATCGAAGCCAGATTAGACACAATAGAGGAGCGTCTCGGCATGCTCTCCACTGAGTTTAGGGATTCCCAAACCCAGGTCACGGGCATGTTTCAGCAGCTTCATACTCTATTGGAGGCAAGACTGCCTCCCGTGGGTGGCCAAATGGCATTAGTCAACCTGGTGCCTCATCATGGCGCCTCGCTAGCAAATTAAGGTTTGGCAGTGGAACTGCAGGGGCTTTCGTCAAAAGCGGGGTAGCCTGCAGTTGCCCGTACAAAATCTGGACAGTAAACCAGACATAATAGCCTTACAGGAGGCTAGTGGTTCCGTAAAATTACCTACCTGGATTTAAGGCATTTACAGCGCCAGGAATTGATTCTAGGGGCGTATCACGCGTCTTCACAGCCGTGCAAGTCCATCACAACATCATTGCCATTAGGCATTCCGTAGATAGCAGCAGGGAAGACTATGTCCCGCTAGAAATATGGCCTTAACTAAAGTATAAGAAGAGTCTGTTTTTACTTAATGTGTATAGTTCTCCAAAAGATAAAGGATTGGGCTTGCCACAACTCTTGATTCAAACTCAACGGTTAGCAGCTCGCGCTCCGCTTATAGTGGTAGGAGATTTCAATGCACCTCATCCGGAGTGGGGTTATATTCGAGCCAGCCCAAAGGGCAATCGGCTTTGGCAAGTTGCTCGGGATCTGCGATGGACGCTGTTAAACAATCCACAAGATCATACGAGGATAGGCAACAGCATAAGCATGGATACCTCCCCAGACCTTACGTTTTTTAGAGGCATCAGTAATGCAAAGTGGATTAACACGGGACAAGCCCTAGGAAGTGATCACTATATCCTTTCCACGACGTTTAGCGCTGCGAAGCATAAAGACAAAGTGAGGGGGCATAGAATTACAGATTGGGACAGATTTAGGAAAAACAGAGCAGACACTGTGAACGGGAAAATTAATGACCTGGATGCATAGGTACAGGCGCTCAAGGAGGATGTAAATAATACCACGGTAGAAGTACCAGTCGAGCAGGAGGAGTTTCCCACTGACTCGAGACTATTACACATGTGGCAATCGCACGCGAGTCTCTTGAGAAGGTGGAAGAAGCAAAAACATAATGGCGTCCTTCGCAGAAGGACTGCCAAGTTAGAACGTAAAATCGAAAATTATACAATTGAGTTGCAAGCCAAGCAGTGGGGCCAGATTTGTGATCGCATAAATGGACAGTTTGGATGCAAAAAGACATGGCAGCTGTTAAGGCATCTTTTGGATCCGGCAGCAACAAAATCAGCACAATGGGGACAAATGACTCGGTTAATGCATCAATATGAAGGCACAATTGGAGAGTTTATACAGGAACTCCGGATCGGTACATAACTGATGGAGTAGACGGTTGCTTACCACACTACTCGGGGGTGGAAAACTCAGACCTAGATGAAGAGTTCACAATTGCGGAGGTGGAGTTTGCCATGGGGCAGCTGCGTACTACGTCTGCCGCAGGACCGGATAGAAATACTAATAAAATGCTGAGAAACCTAGATTTTAAATCGGTTGGGGCAATCACTGACTTAATAAATGAGTATTGGGTGGCCGGGGAGATCCCAGCACAATGGAAGCATGCTAGGATTATATTTATTCCGAAGCCAAGCAAGAAACTCTGCTTGGAAAACCTGCGCCCCATATCGCTGACATCATGCGTGGGCAAATTGATGGAGCACGTGGTTTCAACAGGCTTCAGAATTATGCAGAAGACAAGGCCATCTTTCCCCTAACTATAAGAGGTTTCAGGGTCCATTTGTCCACACAGGATGTCATGATAAAGTTAAAACATGATGTAGTCGATCCCGGGTGGCACGGGCACCAAAGCTGTATTGGGGCTTGACCTGAATAAAACTTTCGACAATGTTTCGCATGAGGCAATATTGAATAACCTATCGGAAATTGGCCCAGGGGTCAGGACATTTCGCTACATCAGATCATTCTTGGAGGGCCGAACCGCAGAAATTTCTTCAATAGGAGATATCAAATCGGACTCAATCGCGTTGGGAGGCAAAGGGACGCCGCAGAGTTCAGTTTTGTCACCGTTCCTGTTTGACATCGCCTTAATTAAAATACTGCCGAGGCTGGAGGAGATACCGGCACTCAAACATACATTTTATTCAGATGATATTAGTCTATGGGTAACCAGGGGTAGTGACGCGCATCTGGAAGAAACACTACAACAGGCAGTTAATATTGTCGAAGAGTTGGCAGGGGAGGCGGGACTTGCTCGCAGCCCCAGACTGCTCGCAGCCCAAGTCCGAGCTCTTTGTGGTTGGGGACAAACCCAGAGGGCTACATGCAAGACACTACATTCCACCACCGCTGTTAGAGGTAAAGGTAGGGGGTACGCCGGTAGCTGAAGCTCAAACGATTAGAATTCTTGGCCTATATCTGCAAACTAACAGGAAGAATAGGGTGGCCCTTGAAAAACTTAAGACCACGGTCAATGCTACGGTCAGGCTAATCAGAATAATCGCTAACCGTAAGAGCGGGGTTAAAGAAAAAGAACTCTGTAAGCTGGTACAGGCGTTTGTGCTCAGCAGGATTACTTACGTGACACCTTATATGAAGTTGGATGCCGCAGAAAAAGGTAAGGCCGAGGCTATGATCCGGCAAGCTTACAAGGCAGCGCTTGGGTTGCCTAACAACGTGCCTACAGAAAGGCTGTTAAAACCAGGGGTACACAACACCCTGGATGAATTATGGGAGGCACATCTGGTGATGCAGCACGCTAGGCTTTCGACAACCAAAGCGGGCAGGATCATATTGGAAAAGATTGGCATTGTAGCAGAGGCTCCCACTGCGGACACAAAAATTCAGGTGCGGTGAGAGTTACATAAAGCCCTGTACATAAAACCTTTGCCCAAAAATATGCATCCGATTCACCATACGCAGCTCAGGCAGGCAAGAGCCAGAGCTTTACACATTGAGTACGGCGAGTACAAAGCGGCAGTCTATACAGATGTTGCGAAATATAAGGACAAAGACGCTTTTGTGATTGTGGCGGTAGACAGGCGGGGGCGCTTGGTCACCTCTGGATCGGTCAAAACCCGCTCCTCGGAAACTGCAGAGGAAGCGGCAATGGCACTAGCTATAACTAATTCGCAGCCAGATTTGATTTTCAGTGATTCAAAGACAGCCATTCGAAATTTGGCGAGGGGCAGAATATCGGCGACCACCGCACGATTTCTGCATGGGGCCACGGGACGAGAAATTAGAGAAATAGAAATTGTCTGGGTACCAGCACTCTGGGAACCCTGGGAACGAGGCGGCTCACCTGAATTCTCGAGGTTTCGTCAGCCGGGTAGGTGAGCCGCCAGTTCCGGGGAGGTCCGCGAGAGACGGGCTGGTGTCCTTTCATGACATAACGAATCATTATAAACTAGAGCGGAGGCTTTATCTGCCCCCGCACAAGCGGTTGACTAAGGCGCAGGAATGCGTCTGGAGAAAACTGCAGACGCGATCTTTTCCCAACCATTACGTGTTGAACAAAATGTACCCGGAGGAGATTAAGCCGCAATGCAAATGGTGTCAGGCTGTGGCAACATATGATCACATACTTTGGGAATGTAGCATAGTGCCGCCGCCGGTGGATATTATGCGTGATCCCTCTCTTGAGCACTGGGAGGCCGTGTTGACCAGCTCAGACCCAGTCGTCCAGTTAAGGGTCGTGGAGTGGGCCACACAGGTCGCCGCCAACCTTGGGTTGATGGCCATCTAACACGGGATCATTCTCAGTTGCTTTCTGACGAAATAAAGTTTTTCCATCCATCCACCATTGTGTGTAGCAAATAGGGTCAGCAAGTATTCAGCAGATACGTCTAAAGAGAAACGTCCTCGGATGTGACAGGGTGTTTGTTTCATCACAGGAATAGCGGCACTCAGGGCTACTGTTGGTAGCTACTTTATGCCAAATTAGGTCGTTTTTTAAAGAAAATTGCCAAGAAGCAGCCATGGAGCCAACCTGATATTTTGCCACCAAATAGCTACAAAAATTCCAGGTTGGCTACATGACTACTTTTTACCCACTTTTGAAATTCGGTCCCGTGCAATGAGCAGCGATTGCCCTTAATATTTACAAGCTTTTCTGTCGTGTCAGACAACGCGTTCACGCTTCCCTCCCCTTCCCTTCTTTCCATCCTTCTCATCATTCTGGCGTATCCAGCCATCCAAAAGAGTCACAGCCTTGCCGCAAAGGCGAAGTAAAAAATGCAATATCAACAAATCGTAAGGTCACGCGAAGAATGGGAAGCAGATCGAAACGTGCCGCGCGTTTTTCACGTATAAATGACGCACGAAACGTACTCACCGGTACAGATGAATGCGACTAAGCGTATCAGTTGTTACTTCACTGTGTCTGAAAAGCACGCCCTTTTCGCAAACATAGACTATGCAGCGAGTGCTGTGACCTTTGTGCCCCCGGTAACTACAACAGAATTGTTCCGTTGAAGTCAAAGGCGTAAGATTTTCTCAACTGCAAGATAAGCACACAGATTGGTTATCGTCAACACCCACCCATCTCTCCGTGGGGCAAGGTACGCGTGGGAGATGAGAGCGCGCGCCATCGCGTCACGACAATCTGGCAACGCTCGCTCATTGCGCCATCTCGCTGGTAATGCTGAAAACACAATGGTTCCCCTGAAATCGGCGTCACCTGCGGTGTGGTAGATATAAATGGCTTGCCATTTCAACCTTAAAGGAAGTGCTCTTTTGTGGCTCTGTGGCTAACGCCTCGAGCTCAACACAAGAGGTCGGATTTCGCACGCCTAAGTCTTTTTGGAACTATTTTTCTTTCTTGCGTTTTCATATATGTGAAGATTCATATACATATACGGTAAATGACTTTGACACCAGTGGCAAAATCCAGCCTAAAATGTCCGTATATTTGCTCTGGCAATAAAACGGCGCAAGAAGCGCTTCCAAATACGGAGTGGTTGTTCCGTGCAGGTTAGTCAAACCCTGGCTATACCGCATGTGACTCTGCCCACTATCTGTGCTGCTGCTGCGGACGAGTTTCTAATCCTGATGTGCAGCGCATGTTCTCATGTCAGCTTGGCATAACAGTGATTCGGTATAGAATAATTAGTGAGGCTTTCCATCTTAATACAGATTCCGCTCTCTAGCGCTGAGCTGGTACTAGGCGATCCCTACTTGTCGTGTGCTTTGGCTGTAAAACTTTTTTATATAGGTTATCTCAGATTTAGACTATCGGCAGGAAAAATGGTCTGCAGGAAATATATTGTACGGTCAGTGGCTATGCGATGGTACAAGTAAAATGTTCACCGTCAGTTTTTGTTGCCAAAAATGAGCTAACGCTTTCGGTGCACGTGCTGTTTACGCGCTCGGTGGTTCTGCTGTCTTGAGGCGTTTACCTAGCACCTGTATGCCCGTTTTGATCCGTTTTACTCGGCATCTTTATTGTTTTATTTGTCCTTGTTTTCTGGTGCACATCTGCGTCGAGAATATAAGATCTCGGCGTTGTCTCATTGTCGGTGCAGTTGTCAATTCCGCTTCGCGTTGTCGCTTTCTGTCCCTCACCTGTTTTAGGGGCCAAGCTCTTTAGAGTCGAGCATCGTCCCCTCGTCAACGTAATATAGTACACCCAATAGAGGCACTGTGGAACTTGCCCACGTAAATACGGTATGCGTGCACTCCCAGGTTCGTGCTCTCTCTCTTCGACAGCGAAGACAGTTATTGTAAGGCGGCAAAACCACATGCGTAGCTCAGGGCTCGCAGAGCGGTTGCAGCACGACAAGGCAGACGAGCGAATCCAGAGTTGCACGCTCACGAAGATGCAGCGAACTCGGGTCAGCTCTTGACGTCGGGTCAGCTTGCAGGCCCTATATGTGGCCTGCAAGCTGACCCGAAGTCAAGAGCACACGAAGCTGCAGCGGCACGTCAACGCCGGCAAGCGGAGCCGGATGCGGAGAAAGCGCGGAAAGCGGCTGCAAATAGCCGGAAGCGTAACGTACAGCTGCTAATACCCACCAGAATCTCATTACTTCCCCGCTTCGAACCACGCAGAAGAAACGTAGAGGTATGTTTGAAACGTATTCTCTACGTGGTTCAAATTGGGTAAGTGATGCCTGGGCTTCGCCCACTCATCATCATTCACCTAGTGGATATGCGAGATATTTGCGGTTATTTTGCCTAATCCTCTAATAAAAATTGGCCTGTGCCGTAAGCAAACAGTGTTTCAGTGTTAAATGCTCTTGCCGGCTCGCTTGCTCCAATGTTCGAAGATTAGTCTGTATGTCCCGAGAAAGCTATTATTTTGCGTAAAACACATGCAGGCAAAGTAAACTTATTATGTTATATTGCAATTTATTCAGTTATCTGCAGCCTATATGTACGCTGAAGACCAAAGCAGAGGAATACTCAGGCCCTTATGGGTGTGGTCTTGCTTACTGAAAATATGAGATATTATTTCAATAATAATATTGGGCCTCACCTTACCCGCTCTTTTCCAGTTGGCAACAAATTGGTGACAAAAAAGTAGTATGGCTACTTTAGCTACTCTTGGCTTTAGTTCTGGCTACTCTTAAAAGTCACCCGATGGCGACCCTGGCTGCACTAGCGTGTTTTCGGCAATTTTCAACACCCAGTTGTTTGCTGAACAGAATGTTCACTATAACATCGCGCGGGAATTCATGGCGCTTTTCTAGCTTTTCTTACTATGATCTGTTTGCTCGTTGAGTATGAATGCGTTGGAGGCAGTGGCTCACCTACTGAATAATAAATGGATACAAAAATATTTTACTCGTCGTAGTAAATTATAGTTCCGCAATATTAGGGAACCTACTTTTTACCTTGAGAACACTTTTGGTAAGCGTGGAAACTCAGGAGGGAAAAAAAGAAACATTTGAGTGGCGACGCATTTTTGAAATTTCTGCTCCCAAAGCCATGATGACGCCGTAGATTCTCACAGCGATCACTTAGATTTTGAATTAGGCATAACTCATGGATTCTGACAGCGGTCATACACTGTCAGAATCTATGAGTCATACCTAATTCAAATTCTAACTCATACCCAATTCTACATGGATAAAAATGAAGAATATTGTCCTATGAGGGCTACACAAACTTGACATACAGAGTTTCAGGAAGTTTCATCAATCCAATCTTGACAAATTAGGAAAAACTATAGACGGAAGTACGTGACGTCATAAGCCGACATTTCCGCGCAAAAATTTAATACTACGCTTGGACCGGGATTTTATTCTTTATAAATAAACAAGACGATAAATTTCACAAAAACGCGGTGTGTGCTACAGGAGCTCACGTGACTTGAAAAAAAATTCTGCGCAGAAGTCGCATAAAAATTTCGAAGTGACCTACCTGCGGCCTTATGTGAACTCTGTTGGGTAACCCACGTAACTGCAGCTGGAAGTACAAGCTACGCCATCCATCATCGACCTTTTCCGAAGTAGGCAAGTACGCGCAATGCCATAATCCACCATTTAGCGTAGTCGCGTGTAAACCACAACATATCTTCGAGACATTGCATGAACTTTGTCCTGTGGATGATGTTTAAAGCACCGGCGTGGATATGTGGGACAATGACACCCTGCCGCAGAGGCTGTCTCGGTTTATTTCGCTTAAAAGGTGGCGTATTCTGTGTGGTAGACTAGTATTAGACCACAGGACCACACCAGTGCTTGAAACCACTTCCTAATTTTAGCCTATATACAGTCCATCATGTCAGGACAGGTACCCCGTTAGCCAACTTAAAGGGACACTAAAGAGAAACAATGACTAGGTTTAGATATAAACTGCCCTCTGATTAATCTAATGCCTTATGTTTCACTGTCACACTTTCATTATTAGCGAGAAAATTAAATTTGAAGTTTCATTGATAAACTTCATGGTGATATCTCCGCGCATGATGTCAAAAATGCCACGACGTATTTTCGGTATTTTCACAATATCGTCTCGAAAACCTTCGCATGAATGGCAACCACCGATGACAATGTACTTCATTTTTATTCACTGGAGGTTACGTAGGCCGCGGAAGATGTTTTCAAAATTTTTGACGTCACAGTGTTTAGTTCGGGAATTTCAAGGTGGCTTCTGGACCTGCATTTTATTTTCGCGCGTTTCCTCGCTTACAAAGCTTCGTGTCGTGGTGAGAGTCGTATTTTCAGGATTGCGAAATTGTACTTAACTAATACGCGAAAAATAGCTTTGCTGTGCTGTGTGTGTTTGTTATACCGCGGCAGAAA
This sequence comes from Rhipicephalus annulatus, assembly GCA_013436015.1. Taxonomy (NCBI): domain Eukaryota; kingdom Metazoa; phylum Arthropoda; class Arachnida; order Ixodida; family Ixodidae; genus Rhipicephalus; species Rhipicephalus annulatus. The sequence continues at coordinate 70,159 of WOVY01001111.1, read as the reverse complement.
CGCCGAGGGGTACATCCCTCGGCTGATTTCATGAAACGCCGACGTTACGTCGTCCAAGTGGGATGCCATGCTGGGAAATCTGGATTTTATGAAAAATATGGACAGTTCGACGGGCCACCCAAGCAGCTGGGAAGGCTTACTTCTCACCACACCACACCGTATAAATGGCGCAAAATGCGGGTGACTAAAAGCTACCTTTCGTTACGGGTTGATGAAGACGTTACATCGTCCAAGTGGGACGCCGCGCTACGCAGTCTGTATTTTATGAAAAATATTAACAGACCATCGGGCCACCAAAGCAGCTGGGAAGGCTTACTTGTCCAAACGGGGGAGCTGCCCAGTGCATGCTATAGTTCTCGCCCCGACGGACTTTTAATAATAATGTTTTTTCGTACCCCGCTGTACCATATCCAACACAAAAATCTCACTCACATTTTGTCCTCATCACATGCCACAACATGTAGAATACCTTTAGCTTGTCACTTACCTTTGCAATCTACTATGACAACTACACAACGAGGATGACGATGCTGCAGATACGACAGCCACAGCTGACGGTTTTCGCCTTCATATCACCTTAGGTGAATGTATACTTATTATTTGCATGCTTATTTTTGTAGTTCATCTTAATAAATTGATTACTACATCCTGATTTTCCCCGGTGACTAAAAAATACCTATGCCCACAGCTGCGTTGAAGCTGCCACGGTGGTAAGGTTGTTACGGTGCGTGACAGCTGTCCCGAAGTTTGCGGGATCGCATCTCTATCGGCCGTGGCGGTCGTATTTCGATGAAGGCGAAATCTTGAAGGCGAAAGCGTGGTGGTTTGGGCTATCTGGTATGACGTGACGATTGTTATAGCGCCAAAACAAAACGACGACAAAGGGACAAGAAGCACTCATCTTTAGCAAGATGAGCGCTAGTCTTGTTGTTTCTCAGTTGCCACAAGCTTCAGGACCACTTAGATCTAGGTGCATGTTAAGGAGAACCACAAGGTCAACATTCCGAACCGTCCACGAAGACGTCCCTTGTCTCGTGGTTTTGCGACTTGGGCTCGCAAGAATTTCCATAACTGCCACTAGAAGTGCGTTGCAAACCAAGGATGCTGAAGAGGGAATTTTATTGTGAGCCGGCCCAGTCACCGCACGAGGTAGTAGCCCGGACTGTCCAACCTCCGAGCTCTGCCCGCCACCGTGGCGTTGTCACTTGACACGAGCTGGGGCGACGCGCACACGCACCCGGACGACGTGTCGATCTTCTTCGGCTTCAGCACGCCGCTGACGTTGTACAAGACGTCGATGGCGTACGAAAGTGTCACGCAGCGCCTGTTCGGGCCACACTGGAATTTCGGACACCTGCGCGCAACACGCGCGCGCATCCTATCGGGCTCAATCGAAAAAAAGACGATATCCCAGCAGATCACTGTTGTTGTTTTTTTCAAGTGTTATCGTAATGCGTGCAGTAGGATGGCGTCTCGAGAACAACTTTATCGTTATTGAAAGGCTCTGGCTTGCAGTAAACCTTCAATGTTGCAGAAAATGGGCACATTGTACACAACGAGTAAACTGGTAAATGGGTACATTGTACACAACGAGTAAACTATCTGCTACTGTTCGACCATTCATTCGGAGAGAACATCTGATGACTTGCCCTTATCGATGAATGTATTACTTGTATATCAACACTGAAGTCGTGCCGCGCCACGGTGGTCTAGTGGCTAAAATACTCGGCTGCTGACCCGCAGGTTGCGGGTTCGAATTCCGGCTGTGGCGGCTGCATTTCCGATGGAGGCGGAAATGTTGTAGGCCCGTGTGATCAGATTAGATGCACGTTAAAGAACCCCGGGTGGTCAAAATTTCCGGAGCCCTCCACTACGGCGTCTCTCATAATCAAATGGTGGGTTTGAAACGTTAAACTCCACAAATCAATCATGGGTACATCGTCTGAATGTTATGAGGAGGACTTCCAGAATCACATGCTGGAAGGACACAGTAAGGCCACAGACCATTGTGACCTGATTAGTAACTAGTTTCAATAGCAAGAATAAATACGAATGATGCGCTCATGATTTCAAACCAGTCTTCATGTCAGTAGTGTGACATTCTTTCTTGTGTCACCGGCAGCGCATGCGCCTAGAAGCTCTCCCCACGACGTGCAACCAACTATACCCCAGTCAGGCACTTTTTTTTCTAAACTCACTCGCATGCACGTGGAACATTCTTGGAGATGTTCTAAAAGTTTTGTCTTCGTCAAAAGTACACCGATCACGGAGAAATGGAAAAACAACGCTGGCTGAAGAGAGCGTTCTGGTTGGTTCGAGACAGTCAGTAAAAAAAAAAAAGTCTTTGACCTTCAAGTTGTCTTGGACGAATGGATAACAGACCGCGGAACATTTGTTTTTTTGCACTTATTTAGATGTGATAATTTTAAGAAAACAAAACGGTCAAGTCAGCATCGAACACGCTGCAACGAGGTCGGGGGTTTCGATCGAACTGACCGAAAAGATGATTCTTCAATCCTATTCATTTTGCGCGCTTTCCTTGAAGAAGTTATAAGAGAGTTTTCGGAAGCGTACGCTAAGTTAGCGGGCATTGCCGGAGTGACGTTGCCGCGTACGGGCGCCGTATGAGTTTCCGAATAGCGTTTGCCCCCGCAAACGCTAACGCACACTCGCAGGAAGCTCACTCAGCGCAGAGGAGTTTCGCGGGCTTTGCGAGCCACAGGCTATTTATAATTTTTCGCGAGCGAACCACAAAAGATAACGGTGGTTAGCGTTATGACGCACGCGCTGTGGCAACAACTGTGGCGGATAACATACGCAAAGCTTTGCGTACGCTATTCGGAAACTCCCCATCATCCCATATCTCTGGTTTGTCGTCTGGAATAATTTGTTTGAGTCAAGCAGAGAAACAAGCTCCTCGAAAAAAAATTCACATTTTAGGGGCGAAGCTCCTTCGGGCGTGGGCTGTGCGTCCCCTGTATGTAGCCACCTCTAGTTTAGTTCTTGCAGTGTTCACTAGATGGCGGTACCGTCTCCTGTATGTAGCTACCTCTAGTTTAGTTCTTGCAGTGTTTACTAGATGGTGGTACTTGTAGCTGATTATGAAAAGATGCAAGATGTTATAAACTAGAAAACGGTACTTGTAGTTGATGAAAGATGCGAGATCTTATAAAATAGGAATGATGTCACATATGGCGCGTGTCATTGGTTGAAGGCAATCGTTCGATTTAGTGCGGCGACGTACGCTAGGGGGAGCGATGTAATAAAATCGAGTGGGCAAAATGTACAGAGGATTCATGGTTTACCAGGTTTACCTCCGGAGCTTCGCCCACTCATCATCATTCACTTCGTGGATATGGCAGAATTTTTTTTCGTTAATTGCTAATCGGTACTGTAGTCAGATCTCGCCTCTTCGCTTGGCTTGTGGTTGGATATTCCATGATAAACGATGCTTTCAACTCAACGATTAGTCCACCTCGCTCGAAAGGTGGCTACGGCACTCTGCTGCTGACGCGAAGGTTGCGCATTTGATCATGGCTGCGGTGGTTGCATTTCAATGTAGGCGTAATGGTAGAGGCCCGGGCACTGTGCGATGTCCGTGAGCGGTAAAAAAACACCAGATCGGCAAAATTTCCGCAGCGCTCCACTACGGCGTCTCTCATACTGAAGTCGTGGTTTAGGACAATAGTCCCCAGATTATTGCAACGCTTAACGCTTCACAAGAACTAGTTTGCGTGGTACTCGCGAACTCACTGGAAAAGCTTCGTATCGCGGAAACAATCGTGACGAGACACTCACCGGCAGCTCGCCATGGGTATCTCGGAAGGTATCCGCTTCGGGTCCACGTTGATGATGACATCGAACGGGCAGGTCGAGCGGTCCCCGATCTCGACGGCGTTGGCGTCGGACAGGCAGCGGTTCTGCTCGCGGGGCACCCGCCGTCCCGACGAGCTGCCCTGCCAGCGCCACGGAATGTCGACCCCGCAGCTGCACAAATCGCAGGCGGCCCACACGGCCAGCAACAGCGTCAAGCCCAGCGAGGTGGCCATTTCGGACTGCTTGCAAGGTGCTGCCTGTTCCTAGGCGCGGGCAGGCTCGTCAAGACATGGCGCCTGCTCACTACGGGGGGAATTCTCGCTTGCTTGTTCTCTATTATTGGCTTCTACCCACTATCAAGGACCGATAAAAAAGTGGGCGGCAATACAAATGAGATAAAAAGGAAACGTGACTGATCCCTCTGTCATAGGAATTGGTGTAGCAAGAAAGTGAGCCCCGCCGCGGGGGTTTAGTGGCTAAGGTACTCGGCTGCTGACCCGCAGGTCGCGGGGTGAAATTCCGGCTGTGGCGGCTTCATTTCCGATGGAGGCGGAAATGTTGTAGGCCCGTGTGCTCAGATTTGGGTGCACGTTAAAAAACCCAAGGTGGTCAAAATTTCCGGAGCCCTCGTCTACGACGTCTCTCGTAATCATATGGTGTTTTGGGGACGTTAAACCCCACAAATCATCAACAAGGAAGTGAGACATGTCTTCATAGAAGTAGCGCTTGATGTGAAGTGATTTGTGTTGGCGTCTCACAGCTATAGTACCGTTTCACGTGGACAGAGGCACTCTTACGCATAGTGGATCGTCTCCGTCACGACAACTACCAGGAATGATCATGATTTAACCATTTTGGTAACTGAAGTGTTTAACATGTCTGTAGACGGCGTATCATTATTCGCGCACAAAGATGACATCAACAAGAACTCACTAAACAGTGATACACAATATGCCTGTCGTCGAAGATCGTCAATTATGGAGAGAAACAGCACAGTGTGCACTCCTGAAAACTATGCAGTGCTCGTGCATACTGCGCTCCAGTAACCCTGAACTCAGACGCTCGTAGCTCGAGCCGAGAACACGCGCTTGCGTTCCACGTCCTCCTGGCCTCAATTTCGCTCTGCCAAAACAAACCATTCGCCCGTCGACCTCGTTGCCTTGCTGCAGTGCTCACTGTATAGCAGGTTTATTGAATAAGCTGGTGCTAACACATTCGAAGTAGTCTGTGGTCAAGCATCGTTCGCACATGTGGAAGGTGCAGGACGCCAACAACGAGTGGACACCCGTGGTATGATCAACCTCCCTGGCTTGGTGCTGCTTGGACGCATGACACATTGCGGCTGAGCCTGCCCTGATTTCTTCCGGGTCAGTGCTCCCAGAAATGCGCCAAGAGAGGCGACAACACGAAAGTCTTTCATCAAATTCTCCAGGTCCGTCGGGGTCCCTCGTAAAACCCTGTGGACGCACGCCTGATCGAGTGACAGATTAGGGAGAACTATCGGCCGTCGAAACACACGGTGCTTTTGACAGACTATACTACGTCTCATACATAAAGTGAGACGTTGTGTGGGCTAGCGAAAGTTCTGCAATGATTGCGTCTGCAGAAAGAAATGGTACAATGATTTTTCCGTCTTAGACACGATTTCTTTTCCTCTTTGAATGCAATTAAAGACACCTCGTCTTACGGTTGTCTATAAGTTGTTCTGGGTCACTTCACGTCTTTTTGTTCTCATTTCTTGATGCTTCGTTTGTTCCTTTTGCGACGCTGTGCGCGCGATGTCGTGCTCGTATCGCACGAAAGTTTGCAACGATGAAAACCAAATGCGAGCTCACAAAACTTCTTGCATAGCTTTCACAGCGTTGCGTCTGGTGTGGGATGCGGGCTGCTCGAAACAGGGTCGTGGATTTCAAATGTTCTTGAAACGAGAAACGCTTTTACACTGAAGTACCACAACCGCGGCAAGAAAAAACGGATACTGGTTTTATTTCATCCATGGCAAGCACGAAACCATTGTTTCGCAAATTTCCCTGAATTTAATTCAGTAAATAGGCTTGCTATGTGCAACGCTGTTTTTAAAGCTCCGGGGTTTAAGAAAGCGTATTTAATTCCACTCTCGTTGATTGCCACGCTGTATATGTTAGTGTTTCAGGTTCGCAAAGCGAACATTTGAAACATAGTCAAATTTTGTTCCGTTTTCCATTATTCATCGGACTACATCAGAGTTGAATATTAAAAACACGCAAATGTCATGTATATATATATATATATACCAACTCGGAAATCACATACATGGATGGCATCGACATTAGTCGAGCCTCTAAGGTACATGCCACATTTTTAACCCGTGAAATGTTTTCTTTGGTGATGCCTGATGGTGTCTATGTAAGAAAAAAACGCACCAACCTCAATAATGCTGCTTTGAAGAAATGCAAAAGCTACGTAGGGCTTAATGCGAGTTTCCTGCAAAAAAAAGTGCCAAGAAACATTTCTAACGCCGCAAGTAGTCAAGTGTGGTTTATTTTCTGAAAGGTTAGAAAATTCTGTGTCTGGTGAGAGCGATATAACCTTAAACAGATTTTTTTGGTGACCAACACGCCAAGTGTCATTCGACCTTAGATTATTTAGCAGTTACCCCTGAACAGCATTTTTTTCCATTCCTCTTCGACGGCTTTGTAAGTGTCAAACAGGCCGTGCCAACAGCGCTTTCTCGGTGACAAGGTATTCGCGTTAAACGGACGCTATGTGACCGCAAGCAACAGGTAAAAAGCGAAGCCCACTCGCGCCATCTCACGTTCGCCTCCTATGCGGTATACGGCTATCACGTAACTACCGACAGGAAGCACGCAGTGCGCAAGGCTTCGTGAGCACTCGCAAGGAAAAACCGCGTCGCGGGGCTATGGACGCACTGTCGTCGATGCGCCACGATGTTTGTACTTCGCTTATATGACTTATTCGCGCCGTATTTGCTTTTCCTTCTCTTCAAAGCCGTCCTCACTGTCAACAGATGCGAGTTCAAGGCGAGAACGTGTGTGCTGCTACTCTACGAAAAAAAAAGAGCTTTTGTAACTTTTTTTGTGAGTCCCAACTTGAAAAAGTACATGACCCCTTTTGAAGGGGCGCAGAAGAGATAAATAATTGTTTTGCTTATTAGTAAAGAACAATTTCACAGTCCCGAAATAGCCACTCTTTTTGCGAAACGACGCTTGATAAGTAGGGAAACGCGCTACAAAATGTGAATGGGGACACCACCAAGAGATTGTCTCACCTAACACCACGAGCCCCGCCGCGGTGGTCTAGTGGCTAAGGTACTCGGCTGCTGATCCGCAGGTCGCGGGATCAAATCCCGGCTACGGTGGCTGCATTTCCGATAGAGGCGGAAATGTTGTAGGCCCGTGTACTCAGATTTGGGTGCACGTTAAAGAACCCCTGGTGGTCGAAATTTCTGGAGCCCTTCACTACGGCGTCTCTCATAATCATATTGTGGTTTCGGGACGTTAAACCCATCATATCAATCAATAAACACCACGACGTCATACATTTTGACGCCATTTTCTGGGTTCCACGTAGTCAATATTTGATAAAAGTGATCTACGTTGACATCTGTAGATGCCATAAACCTAGCACGTGAAGTTTCAGAAAATTTTTTAGAGCCTTTATGTTATGGTAATATACGAAAGATACGTTTTCATTTCCATGACGTCGCACGTGAAGATGTCAGTGCGAAATATAAGTATGAAACTCGAACAATAATTTTCTCCGCCAATAATGAAATAATGATTGTGAAAATTGAGACATCACAGCTCTAAAAGTACGGTTTATTATTCTAAATCAAGTGATTGCTTCACTTTGGAGTCCCTTTAAAGAGATACGTGAGATCTCTTCCGAGGGTATTACATTTTTGTCGCAGTGTCGTGGGAGCGAAGACGAATTGGACGTGTCTCTTAGATGAAACTGGCCTTGCTAATTCACCGCGGTGGCATTGCGGTTACGGCACAAGGCGGCCGATCTCAATGTCGTCGGTTCGATCCCGTCTGCGACGGTCACATTTCAATGAATTCTAGTATATGCCCGTGTACTCTGCGATATCAGTGCATGTCCAAGAACACCCAATAGTCAAAACATTCAGAGCTTTCCAGTATGGCATGCTTCATAATCATATCGTGGTATTCGAACGTAAAACCAAGATAACATATTTAATAACTTTTTTTTTCTTTCTTAGTTACACGAGGCAAGTCAGGACTCGCCGAAAACATGGATGTCTTGCACTGACGTCCAAGAAACAGTCATGTAGGAGCTCTAACGTAGTGGAACGCGATCTTCGTGATATCCTGTTAGTGTTACCAGTAAATCGCATGCTGCTTTCTTCGCTAATGCTGCGCAAGAAGCCAACAAGTTTTCAGCTAGCTCGTTAGTACAATGTAGCACGTTAATCGCCGAGGAATCGTATACTGCGGTAACGTCGTGTAAGCCCCGATACTGAAACAACGTGGTGCATCCAAGAGGTGATGCGCAAGCCATAATTATTGTTTTTGTATATGCAAAAGGACGTATTTTGTACATTTTGAGCAGATACCACAATAAGAAAACATTTATTTCGTAAGCGCTATAGTAAAATTGATCATCACCTGCTACAGTGGTCTACTGGCTGTGGTGCTCCACTGACGACCTGTAGGTTGCCAGATCAAATACCAGCCGTGGCAACCGCATTTTTGATGGATGTGAAAGGCTTGAGACCTGTTTTCTTAGATATAGCTGCGCATGTAGAAGGCGGCATGGTCAAAATTTCCGGAACTCTCTCTCTCTGTCCTTTTTACGACCTTTATTTCCTTACCCCTACTCAGGGTAGCAAGCCGATTACTTCTTCCAGGTTAACTTCCTTGCGCTTTCCTTTTCATGCACCTCTCTATCTGGTGCGTCAAACACCGTAAAATATTATTTATATTACTATTATAGTTTTATTATTAGTAACTTCAATATCAGATATTGGTCGATATCCTTTTGCATGACCATGTGAAGTTCAACCCAGTGTTCAATTTCATGCTCAAATGGGGCCTGTCATATTATGGAGCCCCAAATGCAAGCGAAGATGCTTGTGCGCTGCGCGGCTGTGTCAAAAGGAGTCCAAATGGCCGCCCATAAGCTACCAAGGTGCATTTCCGGGCAACAAAACCCTAACTGTGAGAACGCAAAATGCGGTTAGGCCCTGCGCGCAACAGTTCCATTGAACAGTCAACTACATTGCGCATATAAATAACTCGCGGGGTTTCACGTGTCATAACCACGATATGATTAGGAGACACGGTAATGATTTTGGGCACCGATGGTGTTTTTTTATAATTCACACCAAAATCAGTGTGCACGGGTACTTGCGTCATGGCTGGTGATTATACCCGCGTACCCATGCTTCGCAGAATTGCCTTTTTACATTTTTAAAACCTTGTGCAACGTGAAGGATAAGGACTGAATAAAGAGGAGAGACTGTGTAGCGCGAGTGCGTGCGTGTGTGCGTGCGTGTGGTTGTATGCAAATCAGTACGTGTGCTCGTACTTGTACTTATATTTGCCTGTATTGTGCTATGTTAAGATAACCTTGTACCTATTCCATATTCGCGTGTGTAAGGCTGCCCGAAGCACAAGCCGGGCTACATCAACGTCCACAAACTCAGCCACAGCCACAACGATGCTGGGTGGTATTGGACGGTGAATGGCATGTACTCTAACGGTGGGTGAAGTATACTAGCGTTCACCTCGTGCATTGCAGCAATTCCTAGAAATATTTTCTGAACTAAATGTATGAGAGATCGCACAGAGACTATGTACCGCTTTACAAGGGTTTCAATGCAAAGCACTCCACTACGTTGCAATTTGAATTCAGTATCGAAAATTGTTTTAATGCTTCCTCGTACAGGGAAACAAAATGATGTTGGGACTAAAGGACTTGACAGAGAACTCAACACCCTTTACAAAGTTCGTACAGCACTCGGAAATTATACAATAATATACAGATCAATATTGATTAAAAGCAAACAGAAGCACAATATTATAGGTAATAAACGAAGTAGGTTACGAAAATCGTTAATTATGGTTATATTACAGGAAAATTTCTGTCCACTGTGTGAATTGGGAGGTGCGGGAACGGCACCGCTTATGGCAATGTTTCATCGCGTCGCAAACCAAAATACTGACAGGGCTCCGTATTCAAACGTCTAAGACGAGTGTAAGTGTAAAGCTATCTTCCTCTTGACTAGTTGTATTGCTCCTCTTACATCCACCTCCGAAAGCTTCCTGCACCGAAACTTGACACTGGTACACTGCCTCCGAAATCAGAGGTAATACTTTGCAAGCTCTCACTGCACCTCACCTGTTCTTGCTCTGCCCCAGCGATCAGTGGGACATTCACAAAGGCGATTCAAAGGGGCGATCTAGTGTGTAGTGGGACCTCTGTCATCACGTGTCGTCCCGCAATGTATGATGTCATGATGGCTTAGCGTATTTTGTCGCTTACTGACCTCACATTCATATCTTATATGGTGCCGCCACCACAAGATAGTTCAATCCATCGCTTTTGTGGGCGCCACCCACGCCGACGGTCCATATTCGTGTTTGATGAGACACGTCAGGCTTATGCATTAAAATCTCTTGGGCTAGATTTTTTTTCGGACGAACTATGAGCCGATCTGGTTGAAATGTCCGGATTCCTCTCTCACGGCGTCTCTCGTAATCCTATGGTGGTATTAGGACGTTAAGCTCCACATATCAATCAATGAACTATCAACCAATTTTTATTAATTTAATTTCGCTTAATAAAGGCAACCTGCCATAGGCAAATACTGAAGAAATAGACTGTCTTGCTGTGAGATTTGGTGCATCTTTGTTAAAACGAAAGCCGAGTGCAGAAATAAAGAGGTCGAAATAGCCAAGAAGACGAATGGGTGCTCGTTATCAACTCATTTATTACAAAAAAAAATTCTAGACGGTTTTCATACTGAAGGTCCTGCGGCCCCGCAGGCAAACTGTGACACGCGAACTTTTGCAGACGCTCTCGCAGACGTTTCTCCCAAAAATGTAGGGCGCAGATTTTGTCAGTGAAATATAAGTGTGTACGCGCGAGAGCGAAATTCAACAACTTTGCCGTAATATGTATGAAATCTTCGGATGAATTAGTTTTTTATATGTGCACAATCGTTATTCACTTGGTATTGAATGCCCATCGCATAGTTTTGTCTCCCTTGTCCTCTATTTCGTTTTTGTACTCGTCTTTCATTTTTCGTGCTCATGTTTCGTCACCCTTCATCTGAAGTGCTTCTTCTCTTTGGGCATCCAAATTCGCTAGTAGAACTACATGAGTTATAATATAGTTAAAATATCCTTTGCATTAACGGAGGCTTTCGTAGTTAAGAAAGAGTAGAAGTTCCGCCTATGCATGGGCGCAGCTGTGCCACCAAAAAAGAAATTGCATATGGCTGATTATTTTAACTAAAATAAATAATGAAAAGTACATCCTGGTGGTCTCAAAAGAACTGGTTCATTTTTCTGTTCTTCCTTTCCTTCTCCTCTGCCTTCTCCTTCTCAGTGCGCATTTTTTCTTGCACGATGTAGTTCTCATCGTTACAATAAACTCACCGGTGAAGTGTGTCAGCCTACCATTGCCGAAGCAAGGGCGCAGAGCAGGAATACGTCTAGCACTTTTATATTCAAGAATGTCCTACGTCCTAGGCAAAGAAATTAAGTTCATTTGAAACAATATTCTAATGGTTCACACTTCAGCCCATGGCTAGGTATTTACTATCAGTTTACCGGCTAACTTTCGTGCCTTTCTGCCAGACGTCCCAGAAGAAGTCTGCTCTACAGTGTCAGCGCGCGGAGCAATGAGATTGGGTCTAATAAAAATCACAAAATATCCACGGAGTGGATGATGATGAGTGCGGCGAAGCATCCATCCATCCGTCCATCAGTTATATAAAATCTTCAACTATACGAAAACCACTAATGTCATCCAGTGATAACATTTCCGAGGACATATGCACACAACACTACTCATTGAACGATTCGTAAGACAGTGGTGGCTACATACTATTACAACAACTTCTACTGCTACTACAGTGGAGGGAACGACCCACACCGTCAACGCAAATCGTGAAATCGATTTGCACGATGCAAAGGCACTCAGTGCCCTTAAACTAAGCTGATTCAAAGGCTAGACACTTGTTTTTTTCTGGCCTTCGCTACCCTTCTTATAAGTGCTATCTCCTCCTTGCCACTTATTTCTTTAGAAGGCACGAATAATGCCAGAACTTATCAGTGAGCCAGTATGAATTTCACGCTTCTAGAATACACGCTGCTACCTCCGCTTACGATTACGCAAGCGCAGGAAACAAAGGGAACTCAGTTTTTCTCGAATGATTGCCATGCGAGCCGAGACAGACCGGCCATGCGACTGCATGGCAAAGCAGGGTAGGTGACGATTCGCAACAGATACCTCTAGTATAGCCACCAATTGAGAGCTTATTTCCACGTGACGTCACGTGAACAAACAGCTGGCGTTCCGAATCGGGCCGCCAAGATTGGGAACGGTGGGAGAGAATAACCCGCTCATTCTGGTTATCTTCAGCAGTGGTTTGGGGATCCTTTGAAAGCAACTGTAGCGATCTCTATCAGGGACTCTGGGACAGTCCGTTGGACAGCGAGAACCCATTAATTTAGAAATAACGTTTCTTGTCTCTCTCTTTTTTTTTCTCCCGTTCACTCTCGGCAAAATATCCTGCTGGCCTGGAAGTGAAAATTATCTACACGTCAGCGACTCGGGCTCTTTGGGACAAGCCAATCCGACGCTATACGTGTCAGCCGAGAACATATTTTTCTCGCGCTGGTGGAGCGAACAGTCAGCCGAGGTTCAGACCAGAGTTCAAGATATGGTGAAGTCAGGTACGTTGCCTATATATACTATATTTTTTAACGGCTAAGCTGTTCTCCATCACACAGGCTGGTTGCAGCAGGTGTAAACAACGCGCTGCTAAACAAAACGCCCACTTATACAGCAAATTATAGTTATATTTTCCACCGCATTATAATTAGCGGAACTTGGGAAAACTGCGTTTGTTTCGTACGTGCTACGCGTCCATGGTACATGATAAAGTCATACCATTCGCAAGTACGGCGTGAGAATTTGATAATTTTATTGGTGATTGCCAGTAATTGGTATGAAAAATGGCCGCATCTCCACTAATGTGAATTCAGGGGAGTGGCGAAGCACTGGGTGTTGTACTGGTACGCCACAGTATACGCCACGCACGTTGCCACCGCGAATGTAAATTGAGATGGTTCAAATATATCCAAATGTATTTCATTCATTTCTGTATATTGTTCTTTTATTTTATTCCTCTTGGTATACTTTGTATATCTTCTTGAGTTCTGGATTCCATTTTCCCTTCATTATTACTGCTTTGTGCGCGGTGAAATGGATTGCTTAAGGTTCTTCGTTCAGATCTAACCTAAAGTTGGCAAAAGCAATGCCTTTGCATATTCTTCGGGTTGTTGTTGGTTGCTTCCGGTCATATGAAATGCATCGTAGAGCGTGTCGAGACATCGTATACCCTGTAATCCGGTCGTTGTCTATATAGACGTTGAAGTCGCCGACTAGCATGAAGGATCTGTGCTCGTACAATGCTTCGTGATCGCACTCACAACATACGCACTTACGTTTCGCCTTTGACAATAAAATGCTCTATCTCGGTAGATCAGGGCCTGAGGTGCTAGACTGCTGACCCAAAGGTCGCGGGTTCGATTCCAGCCACGACGGTCGCATATCGGTGGCGGCGAACTGGTAGAGGATCATATACTGCACGATGTCAGAGCCCGTTGAAAACACCACATAGTCGAAAATTCATGTACCCTCTTCTTCAGCGTCTCTCACAATCATATCGTGGCTTTCGGGCGCAAGCACGCGACGTAGCGAACGTGTAGCGTATCGGCTCCGCCAAATTTCGGCGGGGGCCGCGGCCCAAATCGTCATACCGGGGCAAAACCGCCACCATGCGATCCTGAACACTGAGTGGCACAACTGGATACGCAATTCGTCCAGGTGTGCTATTTCCTTCCAAGTTTACGGCCGTTTGTCTACTGACCACGGAGGCGCCGTGGTCAGCGACGCCGGCCCTCTGCCCGGTGGAACAGGCCCTTTGGCTGAAACATGGCTAATTCCGCGCTCCAACTACGCGGATATGACCCCGAGGCAATGGCGTGGCCCTCAGTCTCCACCAGCAGTGACCCAAGTTCGACGATTTCTCTGAAATTTCGGAGCCTTGCCTTAATTCAAGCGGCGGAACGCCGCTCCCAAAACAAAGCCAAGACGACGGCGTCTGATGCCGTTCCAGCCGCCGACTCGTCGGTTGACAACGTGAACGCTCCCGCGACGCGCACCACGGGACGCAAGGGCAAGACATCCACGAAGTGGAAGGCACATCTAAAGTTGACACCTGCACCCGAAGACTACGTTATAGGCATAGAGTTTCCCAATATACACTAGAGGGAACTCTGGCGCTAGTGCCTATGGGAGCTGCAATGCACAGCGCTTCAGCGAGCATGGGAGTGCTTGGTTGTACACACATTTGTCTAAACCTCGTATTTCTAGCCTGCTCTTGACTCCGTGTGTGTTCGTGTGGCTTCAAGCTGTTTTCTCACGAAACAAAAATAAGCACATGTTCAGCGATTGCGCTTTACCACCCTATTTTTTGAATTACTTTTCCGAATTGGGTCACGAAGTTCAAAAGGGTTGAATCTTTCTTTCAAAACAAAATCGAAACACAGCAATAAGCGAAGCCGCAAGTACGATTCGCCACCTGCAAGTACGAAGACTAGAAAAATGTGTGTACTACCCATCATTCCCATGGTCGCTGAACGATCGCAGTGCCAGAGTGCCCTCTAGTTAATTTTGAGACCCTCTATGGTTATAGGCACCCGGCAATGCAGTTTACGAGATCTGATGGTAGCGCCAGAACACACAGCCTAGGGGGTAGGCGCAGCAAAACCGAGTCTTCCAATGCGTAGCCTAGCGAGTAGACACAGCAAAACCAAACTTGCACGTGCATATCATTTTCTTTTTTAGTTGTGAGCAAGGGGGTCACGGCTCATTATGTAAGCACCCAAGAAGCGTTCTGTTCTTTGCAAACGTGCCAAGAAGGGCACTGACACTTCAACGTGTCACTGTCTTCAGCGAGCGCTCCAATTTCTTAGTATCCCTGGCGGTCGGTACCAACAATGCTGAGACGGCCCAAAAAGCTTCGTTGCGCCCTTTGGTTCACTGTCGGGTGCCTATAGTAATTAAACCAGAGAACGCGTTCCTTTTCTCGACGCGTTCACGGAAACCGGCTATGGCCCCGCCATCTCGGCATACCTCGGGCCGGAGCGGGCCCTTGGAATCTCCGTGCTGCCATCGCGAGACCTAAATATTATTGTCGTGCATAGCCCGGGCATCGAGGTGGCGGACCTGCACATCGGGGACTTTGCAGTGAATTTGAAGAAAGGGTCAGTCCTGCTACAGGGTTACCTAAGACAAGACGGCGGCAACATCTGCCACGGAGTGATCATGGCCCGTAACACAAACACCACGGAAACTCTTCAACACGAGTCTGCTGGCGTGCCGGCACCATCGTGGAAATTCGAAAATTCGGAACATCCAACAACGCACGCATCACGTTCACGGGTAAGATGAAGCCTGGTTACGTGCACTATGACAATATGGTCGCCTCCGTGCAAAACTACTACAAAACTATCCCGGCCTCAGTGCAGCCAGTGTGGAGTCGTCGGGCATCGCACGGATGCATGCCCAAATCTGCAGCCGAACACATGTGGACTCTGCGGACTCTACGCTCCGCTAGTAGAGGGGGTGTGGGCCCCTCCCATCTGTGTTCCCCGGTTTTCCGTGTGTGGTGGCGCCCATGCCACTAACTCCCGCGAATGTGCGGCGAAATTCCAAACACCGAAAATGACCTCCCCAAAAGGCAGCAGGCAGCAAAAAGAAACCGGCATCCTAGAAGACAAGCCGCCATCATGGGTTGCCCAGCGACCAGCCTCGCCGGAACGACTCGAAAACTGACAAGCCAGTACCACCTTCTGGGGGTGCTGGAATGCGTTCATCGACGGAGTCTCCACCACGAGACGACCCTGAGATACGAGCGACGGAGGCGCACGGCAAGACCGGGGCCTGGGTCAACGCCGTTAAAATGGGCAACAGGTGAGCTGACCGGGTGGGGCTACCTCTCGTGTCGCCCTTCCCACTTCCCTCCCATTGGCGCGGAACAAACCGCACCGCCAGAACCAGACGCTGTGGTTGAATCATCGGTGTACATGTGCACGTGGTCATTGTACTTTTCGTTCGAGAGCTGCAAGCTCAATTGTTTTAGGGCTGACGAAGGCAAATTTGATTTTTGCTGTATTTCAGGAATTGAGAGACGTACTTGCAGAAGCGTCAAGCACCACGGACGATACGCCAATTTCTCCGCAGGCGTAAAACCAGACATGAACGATGCACGACGTATGCGCACAGACAATTGAACTAAGTTTCGCGCGGGACCTTTCAGTAGTGAGGGTCGCCAAGTGGTGGGAAGGATTCCTAGCATGTTGACTGAAGTACTGAAGTATGTATGCATTGTTTCAATGGTGATGTGCGTCATGATCGAGTAGTCTTGTGCAATGACAATAGTTTCAGCCGTCGATGCATAGTGGGGTAAACCAAGGTATATCCTAAGAGCCTGGGTTTGAATATTTTCGATTGTGCCCGCGCAGGTTAGTTTTTCACGTGTTAGATACAACAAGTAGGCTGTACCGCACGAATACAATAAACAACACCTTGTACAGCTGTAACATGGACTCGACACTCCCCAACTTTTTCCGGCAAGGAACCCGAACAAGTGACAAAAGGCGGTCAGCTGCTTTTTCACGTTGTTACGTGTGGGGTTCAAGACAAGTTTCGGTCAAATATGACTTCCAAGAACCTGTGACTCCGGCTGCATGACACCAATTGCCCGTTAATTGATGTGCCGTAAGTCGACATTGGCTTTCTGTTGAAAGCCACGACTGCACACTTTCCCCTTGTGATTTCGAGCGCTTATTTACGTAGGTGGTGTGATGTCACTGATGCTGCCTTCTGACGTCAAGCGCGAAGCTGAAGTCGAGTCACACTTGATGTCCCCATAAGATGTCATCACCATAAATGGGAACTCGTACGATGCTTGGTTGCTTGCCAACTAGTCCAATGAGTGTTAGGTTGAACAACGTCGGGCTTAGCACTCCGCCTTGCTGAACTCATTGGCTACAGTAATACTCGGGTGTCGGGCCATTCTCTGTCTGCACGGTACTGTAGGAGCTAATATAGCCGCCACATTTGGTAGCAGTCTGGCAATATTGGTTCTCAAGTCTGGCAACAGACTGATGCGACACCAAACAGAAGCTTGCCGAAACATCTATGGCTTTCGCTTTAAACACGTAATAGTGACGACCGGGTGCGTTACCAAAGTGCCAATTTCTTGTCTGCTGAAGGCTTTGCACTCAAGGTTACCGAGAAACAATGCCAATAATTCTGTTTTATATCCCAAAATCATGAAATCATTCTAAAATACGTGGTAGTTTGGAGCTCCGGAAATCAGACAACCTGGCGTTCTTTAACATACACCTACACCTTACGGCGAAATACATAAGAGACAAAGCTGAGTGACGTGACCATTAGGCGGGAACGTTTTCCGAAGTTACTCGTTCCTTCCAAGGCCACCATTCAGAAAGTTCTGTTAGCCTTGTATACATGGGAGTCGGGAGCTCCATAAATATTTACTTTCATATTCATCTACAAAGCATCTGCGCAGCTTTCGCGCTGCATAGACTGCTCGTAATGGAAAACCGACAGGTCATACTTGCAGTTTAAATGCGTATGTCTAGCTTTTCCCTAATATCTCATCGCATCAATTATGGCATACAGCGCAAGTTGCAAATCAAACAAAACTTCGACACTGGCAAAAATTAACAAAGTAAGGGGCCTTGCGTCAGCTGGTTTCCTCTTTCGTAACTCATTTTTCTCTTCTCGTGGATACCAGGCAATGTATAGGGAGGACAGGAAACGCGACACGGAACACCGATCGCAGTATCGTATGGACGCATAGAAGTTTGCCTGCCGAGTCCTATCGGCTTCCTTCATTCCGTTCGGAGTGATGAACGTGGTTGGTCTAGCGGGTCTCCGGCGGCTGTTGTCCATCTCGTGGTCTTTGGTTCTGCTACTGACGGTATGGCGAGGCCCAGGCCAAACCCGAGGAGCCAACCAGTGTGAACTCAGGGTGAGAGCTGAAAAACTTGAGGACTTTATAAGTGCGCGTTGTGCTAGAAGGAACGCTGTACGTATGGCGGGCCTCTCCAGACTGACTGTTACGCGTTTAGGGGTTTCTAAATTCGATCAAGAGCACGGTTCGGCAGCATTTCGGCCCCATCGTAATCCCACCCCCCATGGTCAGTTAAAGGCGTAGGCATATTTTGTGTTTTTAGGTAGGGCGGATTTTCTGGACTTGATGTGTGGGTCGGGCAGGTAGATGTTGTGGAGTGTAATTTTGTAACATGTATGTGAAGGCAAAGAAAATGAGTAAGGGGGGGGGGGGAGGCACGGGCCTGGTTTGCCACCATTTCGCTACGCCGTGCACTGCAGCCAATCGTCGCGGCCTGTTTGCTTAACAACGCTACGACATAGCCAAACGTCATGTCCGGCTATGCGCAACAGTTCACTAACGTTGCCAACTTGCTGCCGAAAAAAAAGGACCAGCAAGTGATGACAAGTAAGGCTTTGCTTTGGCGGCGGAGCAAGTTTCCAAAGTTCGAGATATCGGTTTGGGAATTTCGCTTAACATGGTAACAATATCCGAGCCTTCGGGTCAATACAAACGGTTTCCTGGTTTTGTCACCTCGAAGTTTGAACTTGGTGTGAATCCATGTTATAAATCGGCCTGCTATTCCTTCAAATAAATGTTGCCTTTTTATCGTTTCCCTATAGTAAATGCAACTACTTCCAATAGACGGAAAATTGGAGAGCGTTTACTCAGAACTATTTGTTTCTTCAGTACTTATTTAAAGCATTGCACTTAAATATACGCTCTTTATATCCCCAGTACGGCTACACTTATAAGTTATCACCAGTACGCTATACCCCTCTGGTCTGGCTATTCCCACGTGCGCTATCACGGGATAGGGTTCAGGCTATTCTTTTTACCTTGTTCGGTCAGGCTATACCGTTGTCATTTAAGGGATAGCGTATCACAGTATCCTCTAACGCTATCCTCTGTATGATCACACTGATAAAATGTTAGTGATTTTTTTTACAATTGATAAATGTCTGTGCCAGTGCGGGTAATGATATGTGTTAGTATATTGCGGAACGACCCTATTATTACGTCCTCTCTTTCTTTGCTCACAGGGCTGTCCTCCGCACAAGCCGGGTTACATCAACATGCATGTGCTCAGCCATAGTCACATGGATGTCGGTTGGCTGCAAACGGTTGACGAAATATACCGAACTAGTGAGTTTGATGTTAACACTCATTTTTGTTCGCAATGCTGCAAGCATGGTTGCTCAGTTTAAAAAGCAAGTGTGCCCAGTTCGTTTGATAGTCAATTGTTTCCAAGTATGTACTATGCGCAATTGCTCAAATTGTCAGAAAACTTTCTTTCGTTCCATTATCGCTTCATTTTGCCCCATTATAGAACTCTCGAGAACGTTGCCTCAAAGATACAAATTATGATGATGATGATGATGATGATGATGATGATGATGATGATGATGATGATGATGATGGGTGGTGGTGGTGGTGGTGGTGGTGGTGGTGGTGGTGGTGGTGGTGGTGGTGGTGGTGGTGGTGGTGCTGGTGGTGGTGTGCTGGTGGTGGTGGTGGTGGTGGTGGTGGTGGTGGTGGTGGTGGTGATGATGATGTGCTACATCCGTGACTGTTTGATTCTGCGTCGCAGTGGTAACGAACATCTACAATTCCACCATCAGAGGATTGGCACAAAACCTTCAGCGGCGCTTTGTAGCAGCGGAGAGCGCTTACTTTTCCCGATGGTGGAATGAGCAGTCGAGCGATGTCCAGCAAATGGTGCGAGACATGGTCACCTCAGGCAAGCTACTTTTTTCGAGCTCAACTTGAGAAAAACTGTGCATACCCACGTTCGTTTTTTTTTTATTTTTGTATTCTTAAAATTAGCACCCATAGTGTCTCATTCTATACTCCCCATGTGTGGGTGTCTTTGCAATTATTTTATTCAGTTCAATGTCTTAAAAGGATATCAAAAAGTTTGTTCCTAAAGCGACGGTGCATAACCAACAGCGTAAACATCATGGTGTAAGAACATTTCTTACACCATGATGTTTACGCTGATCCACACGCACTAATCCACCGTGATGAACATGCACTAACCGGGCGGTGTCAGTGTAAGTAGAGTATACCTGTGTGGACGCTCTGCCTATTGAGAAACATGCTCAATGTTTGCCCACGGCTCCTGCGAGTGCGCGCAAGCAGGACACCCACCGTCGTTTTTGCCAAACGCCATGCGCGTTGACCTAAACTCTGCAGCTAACATCAGCGTTCTTGCGGTACACGGATCACGTATTACAAGTACGTCGATGAGGGTCCCTTGCACGCGCAAACATATGCCGAAGAGTGCCGTCTTCTTCGAGAGGTTACGCAATCGTACAGGCCCTCTCAAGCTGATGTCTCCTAGCCAGTGCGTGTGGATGCTGATAGTGCTGCATTTTCATTGTAAACGCAACCTTTGCACGACCCCTCAAAGCATCTGGTTGGCCGGGCCATTAAGCGAAGAACGACAGGCTAATGAATGGTCATAAAAAATATGTGAGACCTGCTTGCTAAAGACGTCATAGTATGACGTCATCGTGGAATGTCGTTTTCAGTCATCTAGTGAGTTCGTAACTTTCTTGCCCAAGTGATTTGTTTTTTCTCAACACATTTTTTACCAGGCCAGCTCCAGTTCGTGGGTGGTGGTTGGGTGCAGAACGACGAGGCGGTCACTCATTACACGACCATCATAGACCAAATGACGTTGGGTCTCCGATTCCTGAATGAC
Organism: Rhipicephalus annulatus; assembly: GCA_013436015.1. Lineage (NCBI taxonomy): Eukaryota > Metazoa > Arthropoda > Arachnida > Ixodida > Ixodidae > Rhipicephalus > Rhipicephalus annulatus. The sequence goes on along the minus strand of WOVY01001111.1, from coordinate 49,232 downwards.
ACGTTCGGACCGCAGTGTGGCGTGCCCAGCGTCGCCTGGCAGGCCGACCCGTTCGGACACTCAGTCTCACAGGCGTCGCTCTTCGCCAGGGTCAGTGCAATATACGCTGCTTGCAACTGTGTATGATGCAGTATTAAGACGCATTCACACTTGCGACTTGCAGCAGTCACACGGCCATTCGCGACTGGCGACCAATAAAAGCGGCTTGACGCGACCAATTCACACCTGTGTGCGACCTAAATTTTCTGTGCAACCATAAATATTTTGTGTGGTCACACAAAATTCCCGTGTTCCATATGGCTCACATCGGCATTGCCGCCCAAGATATGCTGACTTCCTGTCTCTATGCACACCGTTTGTTGTGAAGTTTGCGAACACATTCGCCCGACTGATAAATTGAGCGGCGAGTGAATGAGCCACAACTGGTCGCTTTGCGACCAAGGCGGCCATTGCCGAACATTTGCGAACAGTCAATTTGCGACTAACTTGGTCATGTGACCTTGGCTACTTGTAGGAGGGGACGAGAGTTAAAAGCACAATACGAGTGATCTAGCTCTGTTGCTCCCCCTTCTGTTAACCAAGCTTGCTTAGCACTGATGAAATTACACTAGTTAAATTTCTTTTTTCCTGCAATGAGCAACAGAGGGAGACAGATAAAGGGAAAAGAGGGAGGTTAAACAGAAGAGGACTCCGGTCAGTTAGTTTTGTGGGCTGGCCACTAAGTGTGGTAACGAATTACTCCAAGCGAGTAACTTCGAGATAAATGACGATTGCTTCAGGAAATATTTTGACTTAGAGGTAGAATGAACGCTTCCCTTACGGTTCAATAGATTGACCAGAAGTAGAAAGAAAAATAATGAACACACCTTAGACCCTGTTTTATACCTCAAGCTTTCGGAACTGAAAAATGTTTAGAGCGATATAAGTGCGTAATGTAACAGAATATGTTGTGCATAAAGGATGAACTTTGCTTAACATGCTTAAAAGTAGTTTCATAACTCGAACAGCTGCAATTGGTTATTTTTAATAGTTACATTTTTTTAATTGAAAAGATCAATAATAATGTAGCTTAATTAAATTTTGAAAGTAATTTCGTCATCTATAAATTTAGATTTTCTTAAAACACATATTACACCTCGAGCCTAAGCCTTCATCAGATATGTAGCTTCTGGGCTTTTCAACAATATTGAATGCATGTACCTTTTGCAGCACTCTCTCAATTGGTGGCTGAGACCAACATTACACTATCTGCCATGTAAACACGCGCCTTTTTTAAGTCTTGCTTTAAAGGTGCACTTGACACACACGCTGTTTTCTACAACATTGTGGCGCTAAATCGTATCAGGTATCGCCAACCTCTCTCTAACAAACTTTAGCAATGGACAGATGCTTTACAACCATAAAAGATATTTATCCTGAATTAAACTGACCGCCATAAAAAGTGTTGGCCGGAGTTGTTACAGTTATTCACGAGATAATGGTCTCTCGTTGTACATTGCAGATGGGCTTCAGCAGCCTCATGATCGGCCGGATATCGCTCGAACTCAAGGAAAATTGGACCATTTCTCGTTCCCTGGAGTTTGTCTGGCAGGCTGACCCACCTCGACAAGGAAAGTCTATACGCTCACTGAAGCGCACGCAAATGGCACATCTGCCTGTGAGGCGCCAACACAATCCAACACAATCAAGTCAAGCCAAGCTAAGCTCCGCCCGTCCCAACTCAACGCAACCTGAACTAACCTAACCAAACCTGACATGGTACAAAGAAGCTCAAACTAAACAAGCCTCCAGGCCAGTCCGACTTAAAGGAGACAAGCCAAGCCTAGCATAGCATAACACAACCTAACTCGACATTGACTATTCTAATGTAAACCAATATAACCTAACCCGGGCCATCTGACAGCTAACGATTGTCTATAGTAGGTCGCAACCTAAGGATAAATACGAGCTCCGCCCCCTGTACCGTTTGTCACGCTTGCAAATCACGTATGTAAGATAGTCGTGCAAGCTGGTTTTTTTTTCAAGGATAAGAAATTTCTATTGCTAATTAGAATACCTCGAATACCCTGAACTAAAGGTTCATTCGTTGTACCTAAAAATTACCTTCGGCTAAGCACTAATGTCCGCCTCCCCGCTGAAGTTTACCAGCAACTTTCGAGTTGTCATCTTCGAAGCAGTGGTAAATGTACGAGACACGAGCTATCTGAAACATAGGAAAATTTGCTGACGTCACAGAAATGTGTGATTGTGAAAAGATATAGATCTTCTATGCGAATTCTGTCTGGGTGGGACAGGGATGGCTGTTGGTAGAGTTTGTATTCATTCTTAGACCATAACCACAGAGAATGTAACCGACTAATGGAATCTTTTGGGACGGTGTATAACGTAAATTTAATTCATTTTTTATTATTTTCAATACTTATGTAGGAGACATAGACTTCATCTCTGCTGCCCGATACTTCTAATTTAGAATGAATGTGCATAGAAAGTATAGACCAGTTTAAAGCAAACAATTGAGCGAACCGGACATAGTGCATACTAAATCTTTACAGGCTTAAACGAAACCTAATAAAACTATAAAAATAAGATTTGCTGAGATGAGGGAAGATATTTTGCAACAAAGTTCAAGATAGCCTATCAGTCATGATAACATCACAGTCCTTCATAGAGGTTGCCCGTCTGGTTTTATCACACCTACTTTTGTGCTTGATTGGTCAATCTTTTCTAAAGCTGTCGAGCTGCGCCCGTTTTGCATGTTGATCAAGCGGCGACGAGAAATCGCAAAACTGTGGTCTCAAAACGACTGGTACACTGCCATTACTCTAAATGAAGCACTGCGCACGCGCAGATGACTAATCACAGTTGCGTGTTGAAGAGTATTGCGGGCCCCAGTATTCGAATACATACGTGCCTAAGCATTGTGCAGTCAACGACAATAGTTTACTGACCACGCGAGCGTGGGGAGGAGAGCCTCTTCGGGACATTTCCGACATGTCAGAGGTGATCAAAATCAGCGCTAGCCTAAGACACATTACCCTTAACGGGTTCTAGGAAAAACAATGACTTAGTTTATATTGACTAACGGAACTTTGAGAACTCCCATGCCTTAAATTTCTTTATCACAACTTCGTTGTTAGTGAAGAAAGTCAAGATTGAAGTTTTGTCTTTAAAATTGGCGTCAAAATATCCGTGCTTGATGCCAAAATTCAAAGCGCAATTTTCGTTGTGCTGCGCTAAAGTAGAAATGGCCTTTGTACCACAGAAAAGCACTTTGCCTGAAAGCAAGAAGCTAAAATGCGCTGCGTGACGGTAAAATATTGTTATGCCAGTGAGTGGCAAGTAGAAATATTTCGGGCTCAGCGCTGTGGTCTATGGCAAGTGGCGCACCGCTAAATGGCATGGACAGACTCTCTGGCTTGAGCTCACGTGGCACGTGAACTCTTGTGGTTTATTGTATATATGTATTCCAACCTCGCATTCTCTGTTCTGAGGCCTCCTTTGAGCTCGCTTTGGTGTAGGGGAAATAAATAGTTACAGTACTAAGCATAGGAAAGGAAAAATACATAACCACCCATTTGTAACACGAAACGAGAAGGAAATTTGTATGGATTTCTAAGAAAGGGAAGCCTCTTAGTTACCGAAAAATTAGTGCTGGTCCGGGGATCGAACCCCGGACCAACGCCTTTTTGGGGCGGTCGCTCTACTACTTGAGCTAACCAGGCAGCTACTAATTAACAGCGTGAGGGCCAGTTCATTGACAACTAGAAGCACATGAACGCAAATAAAGTAAATGACTTCTGCGGAAACCTACAGAGTGGCGTAAGGGTTAATAAAGGGAAAATAGACAACCACTCGTTTGTAGCACGAAGCCACAAGAAAATCCGTACGGATTTCCTACAAAGAAAAGCCTCTTAGATGCCTCTTCGTAAAGCCTCTTGGTTAAGGAAGATGAAATAGGCGACTACCCGTTTGTAGCACGAAACGACAAGGACATCCGCACGGGTCGTATGGATCCTTACGGCTTTGCCAATTTTTTTCATGCCGCCACTAACGGCGACATCAGCAATAGCGGGCACTGTCAGAGCGCAATGGTTGCGGCGAGAAATCGATAAGTAACATCGGCCCCACCAGCAGAGTGACTGAACACGTGTCCCGCGCTACCGTTGGCTGTGGCCACTAAGACTGATGCAGCAGTCGCACGGCTACATTCAGCAAATTTTATGCCCACGTGGCGTGCGATTAGCGCCCACATGCTGTCGGAACCTGTTGGACGTCTGTCGGATGCGGTTGTTGGCGGGAAGAGTCATAGGGTACTGAGAGAAACAACGCAAAAAACGAAACCCAGAAAGAATGAACACACCGCACAAGTGGTGTGTGGTGTGTCCATCCTTTCTCGGTCCCGTTTTTTCTGCGCTGTTTCCCTCACTATCATGTACCAACTGACTTTTCAAGATACCTTTCTGCAGTCATAGGGTGGGTCACATCCAAATTCACACTATATGTATTTACAACGCTTATTGTAAAAAAACAATGCGCTGTGCGGTGCACTCCCTGTGGTGCTTTCTGGTGCCAGTGTCATACTAATCCTTCCTCACTCTATCACTATCTCTTACTTCCTTATCTCACCTCTTGGACACTCTTTTTCAATTCCTAACTTCCTTCCTGCAGACCTTCTTGACACTAGTGATGCAGGTGAGCACTCCAGTCTATATCACATCCTGTCTGGAACACGTGGAACATGTCTTCTTTAAGGGAAGTCTGGTGTGGCCCATGCTATGGGCAGCGGGAACTATTCAGAGCCAGGACGCCCGAGCGTACGAGGAGCCGTCGGTTATCAGGAACCACCGTATCATAAACGGTGGAATTTCGCCAACGTGACGTTCGAGTACCGCGCATGCGCGTGCTTTACGTATATTGACATCTAAACTTAAATACACATAGTATGGACCTTTTACGGAAGCTGTACCATGGGTGCACCAGCGATTCCATAGCGATTGTGAACGCATAATGTTTGATTTTTAAAGGGTGACTTGAGATACCAGGAGCAAAGACCCTACCACCGCATCCAAATTGACCTGTACGGATGTGTGTATTATGAGTATGCAATGGGTTGTTAAAATAAAAATAAATTATGCAATCGATTAAATCTGATGTGCAGGTGGAGACGGTGGCCACATCTTTACGTGGGTGCCGGAGAACACGTACGTGAACCCGAATGAAGTCTCCTTTGGTCCCGAATACTGCAGCGATTCAGAAGTAAGCATACCATCTGTATGCGATCATGGCCTAACAAGTGCAAACTAGTGTCATAAACGAATTGAAGTTAGTCAGCTGACGGGCTTTTGAACGGAACGTTTGCCATCCATCATCCGTAAGATACAGAAAAGAAGACAAAAATGTTTAGGTGACGTTAGCGTTCCATTTAGGTGTCTATTGGCGCTAACTTCCAACATTTATTGAATTATTCTCAACTTTCGTAATCTTTAAAGAGAGACAGAGAAGAAGAATTACATCCTCTCTCCTATGCTCCAGCTAGTAGTCAATTGGGTCTAACGGCATCTTCGGCTTTCCTGATCACTTGTAGCTGGTCTTGGCTGTTTGAGCTAAGCATCGTGGTCTCCCACTGCTGTGCGTTCAGATATTTGGTGTTTGGCCTCTTAACGAGGTTGAAATCAGCTCAGATAATGTGTTTGAGGTCCGCGTGCTGACTTCAGAGTTGATATTTGTCGGAGAAAAAAAAACTGGCAAGCATTGGCCATGTTGGTTGCACACAAGCACAAGAAAATAGTCTGCCTTTAGAGTTACCATTTGACAAACCTATTTAGGCGTCTTCTTGCATGGCATTTAAGAAAAAAATGCAACAGAGTGCCGTCACCCTGCGAACGCGGATCACGGATGCCACCTTGAAAGAAGCACGTGCTTAAGTTATGCTTCGCTAGGTGTCGCCATGGTCCAAGGCGTTCATAAGAAGACTGTCAGCTTTGCGAATAGAATCAATCCATTTTATCTACTAAGCTGAATGCCTTAGATACCTCATCAAACGCGAAAATTGAGCGTTGGAGGAGCAAACACGGGTGAATAAAGAAATTATAATCATTTGGTGACATGAGCACGTGACGTCATACATAACGAGCTTTTGTGACATCATCTTAAGATCACCGAATGAACTCGTCACACCAATAATTAACAGATATAAAGTTCGAAACTGTCTAATCGGACGTTTTGCAAACCGGTCTACAACTTTCTCAATCAAACTTTCGATCTATCTTTGTGCCTTCAAAGGTTAGTAAATAAACAGACCTAATTAAACAATGTTTTAGAACACAATATACAGCCTGACGAACTTCAGGAAATAGTGAACAACAAGCATTTGGTCGTGTTGACAGAGAAGCGTTGTCGACGTGTCGAAATATGTTTAAACTCTAGCTAAAGATAGCTAGGGCACCCTGTATATGCAAACATGAAAGTACGGGGGGGGGATGTCAAGGTGTTTTTATGTCTTCATGTTTGCATATATATGACACGTTTCTTTGAATAACCTTGAAGTTCTTAAACAGCGCTTGGGTCGCGCTCTTTGTTGAGTTCTTGGGCTTCATTGTGCGGTGATTGTGATGAGTATGTTCCAAATAGCCCCAATTGGCTACTTTACTACTTGCTCTGCTTAAGGACTGTAAGAACTGTATGCTATTTGCTGGGAGCACACATTTTTCTTAAGAACAATGTGAGACGATTCATAGCAATATGCGCTTCAATCTAGGAGAATGCTAATCTCGCTAGCTGGTCCCAGCGCAAACACAGACCTGTGGTTGCGGTTGGTTTGTGTAAAACAAAGCAAAACGATGTAGAGCACTATATGTTTATGTACACAAGCTTTATTACACAACCAATAGTACACAAGCTTTTTTCGCTGTTGAAGAGCGGCAAACAGTCCGTATAAATGAAAATAAAGACTTTTTTTTATTTTAAATCTTTGTTTCAAGAATCATGAGCGTTGACCTTTATTTAGGTAGTCACACTATCTTCTGGCATTTTGCCATTAATTAGGTTTTCTTCGGGGAAGCTGCAGTGGTGTAATATGTCTCAGCCTGTTGGAACCCATGGGGTCATGATGCAGTGAAACGGAAGCTTAGAACGAAAACTCCGCGTGTTAAAATTGATGGCTAGGTATTGGTCAGCTTGGAAATTGGTATCGATACGTTTCCGGAGTGCTGACGCCTAGTTTCCTTTAGAGTTGACCTATATATCAGCATTAGAAAAAGCCTTTCAAATGGCACTGTACATTTTGTTCACACTCTTCTCTTCTCCCAACCAAACCACCTCTGACCATCGCTTTCCTAGCTCTTGCGGAATTGCGTGGCCCGCTAGCTGATTTGAATTTATAACGTACTATAGCGTATAACGTACTGTAGTATGGGACAGCCATAAGCTCGTTCTTCCATGTACAATACGTTCAAAAGGATAGGTAAGCAATTCAGAGAACTGCGTAATCTTGCGTGAAAGAGCACTGGGCTATCATGGATGACGATTAATATCAAGATTACCCTTCACTTGCATTTAGAAAGAATGTTGCGCATTGAGTGTAAGGTGTCATCTGTGGAGCGAAACCTGCATGTAGCTTCCCCCAATCCTGATGAGCTGCGTTGGTTCACCTTATGTCTTTAAAAATAGTTGCTGTCTTCAATCTACCGATTGATATAAGTCAGCTGTAGAAACAGAGGGAAAATATGCGATAAGCTGCTTGTTGAAGAAGTATATTTAGACTGACGACACGACTTATTCGTCTCAGGCATTCAAAGCTGTGAAATATAAACCAATATAAACCTGGCAAGGAGCGTTTCTAGAAACAAAATTTATGTGTTACCGGGTAATCGACTCATGCGAAAATGACGTGTTAATATAAGTAAGCCATGTGGAATGCAGCTTCTATTAAAACTATAACCGATGGCAATTCCTTTTTCGAAAAAGAGATTTTGCATTAGGAAGCAATTTGGTATGTATTACTAAGTGTTGCTTCATTACAGTTTCAAACTGAGCGCTATCTCAGACGGGCACGGCTTCAACGCGGTCTCATTAAACGTGAAATTATATGGTCAACTACAAGTTATGCAAATTATAATCAGCACCTGATGACGTCATATATCACCAAAATTTGTGACAACACATGATGACACCAGCACTTGGTGGCAACATCACTTGGTTAAAGGGAAGCAGTGCAAAACATGGACTGAAAAAAAAAGGAAAAACAAAGGTTCACTTCTAGTTTCAAGTTGTCTGAAGTGAATACATGTAAGAGACCCTGTAGAAAAACCTTTAACGCATTACAGTAAAAGGTTCAGATCCGATTCGAGAATGAAATGTCTGCCAAAGTTCAATATCTCTTAATCAAGACTGTGGCCGGTGTTAGAAATTCATCTTGGCCTTACTTCACGTTTGCTCTACGCGCGTTATAAGGGCAAAATAACACCAACAGGGCAAAAGATAACAATATTGGTTCATGAATACTCGCCAACTTTGTTGATCAATGGCAATAAAGGCCTAATAGGGATATGGAAGAGTCGAGGTATGCGTGATGTTGGTTTGTGAATACGAAAGCAACAGATGCAGGAAATTAATGGTACCGGACAAAATTGGCCTTGTCATCTCACTTTCTCTTAGGAACGAAGCTGTTTTAGGTCGAGCCTATTTATTGAAACGTTCCGTAAGCTTTTCGTAAAATTGTTATGGAGACATATGGATTCCATAGTCCCACTAATAAACTTATTGTAACGGCATATGGAGCATTTCAATAGACCTTGCAAAGCTAGGATCTGTGATAATGCTTGTGGGCATCATAAGCGAATACGCGTGACGCACGCTGAGTAAATCCGACGTGTCATCACGACGGTCTACTTGGAGCGAAAGTAACAGTTAGTCTTGCTAACGCGTATGTGCCCGAAAATCGGATAAATCCCCCTACACACAACTTCCACCAAAACGAATGCATTGGTTAGCCAAAAAATAGTGTGCACATTACCATAGTCACACCACTGTCCCGCAATACATTGCGGTAGTTAAAGCAGTGACTATCCATTTGGAAGTTGCAAAAAGAGTATTTTATAAAGAGCACTGATACAACACATCGGAACATCTTAAGCGAGGGTTTCTTTGTAAGCCTGTGTACAAGATGGGTATCGTCAAGATGCAATAAAAATGACAGCATATCCATGGGGTGAATGACGGAGAGTGGGGCAAAGCAGGGTCCGCAAGCCGCTGCCGCGTCATTTCGGCCTCCCGCGCTCTTCTGTAGGGTTCTCGCGGCGCCGCTGCGCATAATCACGGCTAGCTTCGATCTCCCGCTCCCGCACGGCGGGGTTGCTTCTTCGAGCGCGAGCCGCCGCCGCCCTGCGCACACGCCACTCGGCAGCCTTGTCCATCCAACATCGACAAGCCTCTGTCGACGCATGCGCCAAAGCGGTGCTTTCATTGTACTATACAGCGCCCCCTGGCAGACGGCGCCGCCGAAGAACACGTAATCACAGTGGCGCGTTTGTCTCTCTTTCCTTCCGTAGGTGTGACGTAAATCCTGTTTTCATAAAACTCATCTTTTATTATTATATTTCGCTACAAAACGCCCTCTAGTGTGGGGTGATTTTGCGTTTCTCAGCGTATATGCATTCGTTATATAGTACAAGAAGCACCATATATGGTCGGATTGTAAACTCAACGAGCGGTGGTTACAAATAAACGACAACGGAGACGAACGGGTGACGCCATAAGGAGCTTCGCCCTTGAATACTGCTTACCACGTCCGCAAATTTTAACAAAGGCTATTCATAAAGATCAGTGGTACAACATAGGGGAAAGACTTTCTAAACATCAAAATGCATTTGTGTGACGGAGAGAACACCACAAGATCGAAAGTAATATTGTTGTCCATGACACTGAATTGGTTTGATTATAACGTGACATCATTAAATTGGTCATTTTGGGGACGTTCAGGCGTTGGCGTCGGCATTGGCATCATCGGTTGTGAGGGAAAATCATCTTGTCGGAGACCAGCAATCTAGAAAGAAGAAATTATAATACATAATTGAGTTTTCGGGTACCAGTGAGCATGGAACCCCTGCCACCTGCATGGTAAGCAGTTGTACTACCAGACAGCCACTATATTTGTCCAAGGTGCTTTGAAAAAGAAAGCTACGTGAATGTCACATGTAATGAAAGTAGCCTCATGAACGCATCGTACATTTGCGTGGCAGAAGCATATACTAGCCCCAGGCGCTAGAAAAAAGTGAATTTATCAAAGAGTGGGTGTTTTTAAGGCCCACCCGTTACAAAGTGTCCAGACGTAATTATCCATTATCAGCAGCAGAATCATCAACAATGTGACCAGCTGCAATAGGTTGGCGTGTTTTCCTACCGATGCGTAGTGGACCTATCGCCGAAGCTGGCCAGCACTTCAGAAAGCCAATGCGCTCGAGGTCCGATTAGTACATCGTGTTCTGCTTTTGAAGGTGAAGCTCTCCACTTTTTCATCCTCGCTCACGCTCCCTCTATCGAACTATTTTCCATATTGTTCAGCGTTCTTGCTGTAAATCACTTCCCCCTTCACCCCCCAGAAATAAAGAAACATCAGGCAGCTTTCTTAGAATCATTGATTTTGGATGCACTTTTCCGGTATATGCATATATTTCAACACTCTCACTCTTTTTTCTTACTGCAGGATATCTACCCTGTCCAAGCCGATCCAATGCCAACCGTTCTCATCAACTACGCCAATCGCCAGGTAGGCATGCACATTGCAAGTAATCAGTGCGCAAGCACGCCACCGTGACTCGATCAACACTTGTGCTACCCGTTGTACCCACCGTCCTAATAAATAACTTTAAAAGAGATGAGCCATGGAGCTCGAAGACCGAGTAAATGTGAAGCCACCAGAGTGCATGCACAGAATAAAAGCCACTACTGAGCTTTTGCTCTCGTTTTGGACCCACAAGTCTGAAACCCAGCCCCCGAGATGACGCAGACGTCGCATGGGGCACGGCGCTATATGCCCCGTGTCTTGCAGACGCTTGATTCTGTCACGTGTGGCGTCCCGTGCATTAGGCCCAAGTTTCAAATTCTGCTACTCTTCCGTACGGTTGCGCAGCCTGTTCATGCACCGTGGCTGAGCCGCCACTGTGCATGAACCGCCAGGCATGCGCGCAGCAAAGTCACAACGAAAGCCTGGGAAGTGGACTTCCAGAGCAATTAGAGCAGCACAGTCCCAGCGAAAGCTTTGACAGTGACATTTTAGAGCAATTAGTTAGTACTCTTTGATTACCTCCTACAAGCGAACTTGCAGGGTACCCGCTACACCATAAATCATCACAGATTTTGTGCAGTGCGCAGGCATTCACTTTCCCATCCTTCTTCGTTCTTAGGGGAAGCGTAGTATCCGCTACATTATTGACAGCAATTTTGCATCATTTTGCGTCATTTAAAGCAATACTGTGGCTTCCGACAATAAAGAATTATGCCTGAAGCTTTAGGGATGGGTTGGAGCATTCTACGACGCAGTCGTTACGCAATTCGCATTGTGTGATGCCTGGTTGTTCCTTGGCTGTTCTTAAACGCTTTATTACTCATACTAACGCGATTCGTTTCCCGACATCAAGCCTGCCTAGGGTCCGTTAGCGACGGAGTTCCAAGCACCGGCGTGGCTCAGTGGTGGAACGCTGGGCTGGTACGCAGGGAACCCGTGTTTGAATCACATTGTGTGTTCGATGTTTTTATTCACTTAGTTTTTTTTTTTCTTTTTTCCCGCACTAGTGGTTATGGACACCGTCGGTGACGCACAATTATACGGCACACGCGACTTTTGTAGCGATCACATTAAAGTTTTCGCTGTAAAAACACTCAAGAATGCGACGCTCGTGCGAGTGGTAAGAAGTATGAACGTCAGATAGACGTTCCATTTCGGTGTAAAAGTTTAGTACGACCCATGTGATACGCGTGCCCGGCCAAACGCACGGGCTGCTCATGCACAATGGTGGCCGTTGGCTGCTTCCTGTGAATGCGTACAGATGGCGCTGCAACTAATTTTGATACTCGTCGATCACTTTATTACCGTAAATTTGATTCCACATGCTTGAACATGCAGGCGAACACCTACAACAACGACACTGTGGCCATGATGTCCGGAGGGGACTTGGCCTTTGTACGTGGTGACTGTCGCTTCCAGAGGCAAGACGCCTTCATTGGTGAAGCGAACCGGATCTCGCTGTCCACGAACAAACGACCACCCGTTCACGTGGTCCACTCTACGCCTGCCTGCTACGTTGAGGTTTGCACCTTACTTCTTTGAAAACCTCGGAAGCTTTATTTGACTCTTCTCCTAAGCCTCCCATAGTAAAATGGTCTACACACGCGCACTACCGGGTATTCATTCCTAGTTTCATTTATTTCTAGTTACTAAAACTCCCAGGATGAAATGCATTAAAGAGAAGAGTGGTTGCAACAAGTGCTAGAAAAACAAAAAAAACTGACGGAACGTTTTAGTACGAAGATATGTGATCATACAGTTTCAGCTAGATCTAAAAAAGGAAGACAACCCGCTCAGAGTCAAGTTATGAACAATCCTAAATATACACTAAGGTTGCATAACATCTTCCTGAAAAAATCTAGTTATTTATATAAATAACTACATGCGGTCGCTTGTAGTGTTGTATATGTAACCTGCTTGTAGACGCCTCTTTTCAGCTTTGGCTAATAGTCTTATGAACTTTTCCTATTATTTGGTGATATCCCCGTACTTTCCTCGCGGTGGCACTGCGCTTCAATACTGAAACCGCTGGGCCACTTGGTACTTAGCAAATGAGAATAACAGCTTGCTGATATGGGGCAAATAAAACGAAAAGAGGGACGCACGCATACAGCGCTGAATAAGGACGATGCTTATTTTCCCTTAGGCTGCGTTTGTACTCCCGGCATGGATGAATCAAAAGGGAGCATTGCGCAGCGCAGCGCAAAGAAAAAAATTGTTGGTCTAGCCTGAACTCACCGACGTGTCTCTGATAATCACATGGTGGTTTAGAGACGTTAGATTCCCGATATTATTAGGGGCGAAGCTCCTTAAGTCGTGGATTATGCGTCTGCTATGTATGTAGTAGTAGTAGTAGTAGTAGTAGTAGTAGTAGTAGTAGTAGTAGTAGTAGTAGTAGTAGTAGTAGTACATAGCCACCTCTTGTTTAGTCATTGGAATGTCAGGTGGGTGGTGGTACTTCTATATGATCAATATATGTCCGGTGGAAGGTGGTACTTCTATATGATGAATATATGATAAAAATATGCGAGATGGCGGTACTTGGAGTGTTCACAAGATGAACAGGCGGACGAATGGACGCACGGATGGACGCATGGACGAACAGACAGACAAGCAGACATACGGATAGATGGACACGCGGATATGCGCGTGGATATGCTACGATTTTTATTATGCACTCGCCAAGCTCCACTTTCCATCATTTTTCTGATAGGGTAATGACTTCGACAGGCCTAACACTTACGCTTCCTCAGGTTCAACAGTGGAGAGGCTGTTTTCACCGCAAGATGTAGAAGTATATGACGTGCTACGCAAGTTTTTAGAAGCGAAGCAGCTGATGCTCGGGGTTGTGTCCTTCCCTTGGCAACCGTCCGCTCTCCCACTCCGCATGCACCAGGAAAGGGGGGTCCTCGCCTCGCTGGGAGGACCTTCTCGCACTCACGCCATGATGTGGGTGGAGGTGGGTTGCAGGAGATGGCAGCGCACTGCCTCTGCCTCGTTCCTTTTCTCCCGTTTATCCCTCCACCACAGCTGTGCGCTCGTAATTTTGCTGCGCACGCTCACGCCGTAGCACTCTCCTAGCAGCGCTGTATGTTCACCTTTCTGCACGCGCATGGTAATACACACAAAAAGGGAGGGGAGGTAGTATAAGATGTGAACAACATATACACAACTTCACGCACGAATGAAACATACGCGTAAAGATACTGGAAACCACAAATAGCAGCACAAGTGAACACCAGCGCTGCTTCTCATCCCCACATGGTTCCCTTTAGTGCGAGACGGTGTAATATTTTTTTCCTTTTGCCAATAAGGAAACACTTCAATGTCAACATTGGTTTCTTGACTTATTTTTTGTTATATTCTTTAATATGAGCCGTTTAAAACAAAAATCTCTTTCTTTCATTCTGACTTAAGACCGTCTTTGTCATGCCCTTGTAGGGTGCAGGTCAAGTCACAGTGGTCGCTTTTAGATGCGGAGCATCTAATACTCGAGGCTTGTAGTGCGGCGCCGTCCGCAAGCTTCCTCCTCCTTCTTCCACCATCTGTGCATCCCTTCCTCTTCTACACACCGCGCGCACTTCACTCCTCCACCATCTGTGCACCCTTCCTCCTCTACACACCGCGTGCGCTTCTCCTCTTCACAAACATTCGCTAGCTGTATAATGTAGCGCGCATGCGCCGTCACGCTTCGAGAACATCGGCAGCTGACGCGCGCGCATGCGCCGTCGCGCTTCGAGAACATCGGCAGCTGACGCGCGCTCATGCGCCGTTGCGCTTCTCCCCCTTCTCGAACATTCGACAGCTGACGCGCGCATGCACCGTCACCCACCATCTGTGCCGCGTGCGCTTCTCCCCTTCGAGAACATTCTACAATTATCCTGATTCTCCAGTGGACGCGCATGCGCCGTCGCGCTTCGAGAACATTCAACAGCTGACAGTGCATGCGCCGTCGCGCTGTATATATACTCAAGGTCGGCGCTCGCTCGCTCAGTTGCCGCTCGTCGGTTGGTTTGTACGGCGCGTCGACGTCCAAGGTCGCGGTGAAATGAATTCCAACGAATCCACAAACACAATGATCGACGTCCCTTCGACCAGCGCCGCCCTTTCGCATACGTGTGTACGTGTTCACTCATTTAACACCCCCTTTTACAACCACGTTAACCAATTTAGCCATCGACCCAAGTAAGTCGCAATTTAACACCCCATTTCACAACCACGTTAACCAATTTAGCCATCGACCCAAGTAAGTTGCACTTTAACACCCCGTTAACCAATTATATGCTCCGCATCCTGCTCAGTGTTCCCCCGAGGGAAGCTGCGGGCAATTTTTTTTCTTCCTTCCCACGCCAACCTTTTTCATGTGCTGTGTATTTTTGCAAAGGCACTTCGCGCCAAGTCCAGGACGTGGCCCCACTTCTCGGGGGACCTCCTACCTTACACGGACAAACCGGGTCGCACATGGACGGGCTTCTACACCACGAGACCCAGTCAGAAGATGTTGGTGCGATACGCGAACGGCTTCCTACAAGTAAGTGGGTCTGCAGCAGGGAATATTGCTAACGTGAACATCATCTTGCAGTACGCTTCCGGGTGTGACACAGCAGTGCGCGGGAATCGACTGAAAGATGATAATGTGGCTATTTTTTTAAGAAACCTGATGAAGTTTTGCAGTTTCTGTAATAAATACGAACTTTGCCTCATCACAAAATAATTGTTTGCAAAGTGGGTTTGGCATCATGGAAAATCCTCCAGAGGTTGCTCTCCAGAAACAAATCTTACTGCTTCCCGGATAGCGACAAGCTCTGCGGCAGTTGATGTGGTTTTGTGATTTACTTTGAATTGTCACGTTAAAACGCGTAAATTAACTATTATATTTCTAATATATTCGCAACGAAGAAAAAGCGCATCGCCTTTTTATAGCTGTGAATGTTCCTAGCAATGCATAGTAAGAAGTTCATTGCGTAAATGTAGCGACTTTTTTTTTCCTGTGTGTACATGACAATTTATCGCTGTGTAGCGCTTTTGTTCTTGAAACTATTGACATTACTACTAAAAAGAAAAACGAGTCCGCACCACTCCAAAATTGCAATACGTTCCTCGAACAGTAATTTATTCTTGGGAAGGAAAATTAATTTATCGCACTAATCTTCCTGCTAATTTTTATAGCTGCGCGAAATAAAAGTATGCTCGTTGCTGTTTTCGTTGTTGCAAATAAAATGTCTCGTTATCTTGCTTCGAGTAGGCCAGCAAGCAACTGGCCGTCCTCGGAAGCAGTGACACGACGACGCAAGTACGACATCTGGGTAAGCGAAGTGTTTACAGCACGTTTCATTTCATTACGGTTGGCAGCATAGGCTGCCGTTGATTCACCAACCATGCTAAGAAGTTACTCTTCTCTGAATCGTGGTCCCGTGATTGACACATTTCGAATATAACCCACAGTTATTGTTTTAATGAACCTGAATCTTAGTAAGTATTGTTACTGGGGAGTTTGATTCTCCGTGAGAGACATTTCGGTGAGTCTGGGTATGAGAGAGCCATGTTGAGGGAAATCTTTACGAGCCTTAATCCCAATGAGGCCTAAGCGAAAAGTATACTTGTGGAGTGAGCCTAAGTAAGATATGTTTTTTTTTACCGACCTAGAACCTATCTACTAAACTTTAGCATTGCTCTGAGCCTTACGTCAAGATGACGTTTATAGTCACGTCCGCTCACATATACTTAAAGCACTGGCAGTCGTATGCCCACTCAATATTTATATATTGTATATTTTTTATAGCACCCTCAGGGCGTAATGGCATTGTAAAGGGGAGTGTGTAAAATATATGAAATATAATGTATAAAACAGTGCAGTGTATTCAGTAAACGCATTTCTCCAGATTGTAGAAATCTGATTGTAGAAATCTGAAAGAAAACTGATTGATCTTAGGCTTCAGTTACAAAGAGTGGTAGTGTGTGGAGAGTGCCTTGAGCTCGCCTACAAGTCCCACTCTCCTTCTCCGTGATCTTTTACAGAGGTCATTATTTGTAAATGCGTATCGTGCGACACAAGCCTTTCAAAATAAAAAGACCTAACTGTACTGCACTGATTCTTTGGATTTGGAAGTACGAGAGCAACGGCTATGTGCGATGCCAAATATGTGTGATCTTGATGATAAACATTTGTGCACACCTTTTTTCTAAAACTTTATTATACTCAACGGACTCCTTCGTCTTGATCTATTCACTCAGACTCATTTATAATTATATCAAGCAGTGAGTCTGAGTCTGAGTGAGTGCGCGCGAGCAATATTTCGCTAATTTTGAGGCTGGGTGAGTCTGGTTAAGTAAACTTTCAGTGACTCTGAATGAACTGTTAGCGGGAAACTGATTCCTTGAGTGAGTTTGAGCGAGCTGAACTTTTGGCCACCTGTGCCTGCGCACATACAGAACAGCACGGCGACGGTAAAGGCAAGAAAAAAAATGCTGAGAATGGCCATGTAATTACTATCGCAATGATACAACAAATAAGCCATAGAAATAACAGATACCTCGCACAATAATGGCAAGGTGAGCGAGTTGGTTTAAGTTAACTTTATTTTTTAGTACAGCGCACGTCCAGTCTTCATCTTTGGGCTTTGCATACGTTACAACGCGGCCTTAAACATCAGTATGAACACATAGATACCTGTAGAAGTATTGAAAGCTGAGAAGTTTGCCCTGTTCAAAAAATTTCGAAGTACATATATACCGCTTCCGCTGTCATTGCAGCCGAGGCCGTTTCCACACTGCTGCATCACGATGCGATCACGTGAGTACCGAATCGGGATTGGTCGCTCACGCGAGCATCATAATCTTGGCATCAACACTGTTGCGCCGGTGCCGCCCACATTTTACTTTTTCTGCGTTCCTTCATCACTACAGGGGAACCTCTATGGATGACGTGGCCAGAGATTATGTCAGAATTTTGTCTGAGGGCATCGAATCCTGTGAGGTAAAATATTTTTTTTGCATATTCTGCGACTGCCACATGTGATATGTTAGACACTGTTTTTGCCACGAAGTTATCATGCGTTTCAAATGTATGGGAACCACACAATAATGATAATGCTATGATAGTTTCATACTCAGATATACATAAGCATACCTTTCGATATTTTTTATATAAAAATGATTTACTTTGCTATAGATCTAAAACTGCATGAATCAAGATAATCATTTATGTAGTCATACTGACCAAAGAATAATTTTTTTTCAATATTTGTGCTCCTTAATGGAATTTTTTTATAGATGGCGCGTGCTATTGTTATATAGGTCAATGAACATCCTAAGGCTGAATCATTACGCCTATCAACCCAAGTATCTTCTCAATTACATTTTACTCAATATACTTACCTAACTTTTTTCTCACAAAGCTTTTCTACAGCATGCACACGCATGTACAGTACATCTTAATAAGCTTCCTGCGAATTTCTTTTTCTGTTGAGACTTCAAAAAAGCGCTCTCATTGTGATTTTCGTGGTCTGAGTTGCAACTAACACTCTTCATTAGTTAAACAAACGTTTAGTCTGGACATCTTTATGCACCGTGGTGTCTTTTGCCGTTAACGGGCCCATACAAAGCATCTCCACGAAACCCCGCATTACGGTTACTTCGTGGACGGACGGACGGACGGACGGACGGACGGACGAATGGACGGACGGACGGATGGATGGATGGATGGATGGATGGATGGATGGATGGATGGATGGACGGACGGACGGACGGACGGACGGACGGACGGACGGACGGACGGACGGACGGATGGACAGATGGACAGCTTTAATCTATCTAGAGAAGATTGTGACAGGACCCCTAACAAGGGGCTACCGTTACCGGTGCACAAATTTTTAACAAGTTTTGTAGCATGCAATTTTTTTTTCAAAACAGCTCCCAACTTAAGCTTCAGCTCTTAAACATATGTTGTCTACAGAGATTGGTAAGCACAACCCTGGTGTCCCTCTTGGATCCGGGTATACTAAGGACCAACGAAGTAGCCAAGCGGTTGACGTACTGCCACGTTCTCAACCAGAGTGACTGTGATGCCACCACTGCCGACAGCAAGGTGAGTGGTGTAATATTTAGCTACTTTTACTCAGTAAGAAGTGTTCTTTGTATGTTGATAATATCATGTGGAATTTTACATCTCAAAACCACAATATTACCATCAGAGGCACCGTATATAGTGGAGGGCTCCAGAAAGTTCGACCATCTGGTGTTCTTTAGCGTGCACTGATATTGTACAGTAACAGGGGCCTCTATGATTTCGCCTCCGTCGAAATGCAACCACCGCGGCTGGAATCGAACCCATGACCTTCGGGTGAGCGACAGAGCACCCTAGCCACTGATTCACCGAGGTGGACATTTCCCTGTATGATAAATGGTCAGTGATTTGAAACATGAAATCGGTCAGGATTCATGTTTCACTCTCAAAACTCGCGAGCCGTGAATCTCACTATCACAGCTCTATTATTAAATAAAAAAAGTCGAAGTCTCATCGCTAAAAATTGCGCCAAAACATGCGTGCGTGACGTCACGCAATTTTAAGAATATCTTTCGTACTTCGGAGAAATGGGCGCGAGAAAATTCTTCTAAACTACGTATATTAATTCTCCGGCCCCATCGGACGCCAATGAAATTCGTTTTTTACAGATGAGGAACGACGTAGGTCCCAGCTGACACCATCAAAATCGATGACGTCACGGGGATTGGGCAAAAGCGCTTCAAAGTGGGGTCACCGCCCACTTTTTTTTATTGTGCGTTTCTTGCTTACCGAGCATCCTTTCGCAGCAAGCAGGGCGATTTTCGTAATAGTATAGAGTATTTTTTTACGTATGTTGCTCACACAAGAAAACTCGATTGTCTTTTTTAGTGTCCCTTACCATGACAGGGGTCTTAGGGTTATAGTGCTCCACTGCTGAACCATAAATCATCTCACCGAATCCTGGCCGTGGTGGCCGCATATCAAAGGCAAAAATGCTTGAGGCCCAAGTACTTACATTCAAGTGTATGCTAGAGAACACCCAGGTGGTCAAAATTTCTGGAGCTCTCCACTACGGCGTCCCTTGTATTTACAACGTCGTTTAGAGATTTGAAAACACAGAATTTATGGCCTTTTCTGTCTCTTTAATCGCCACGTTGCAGCATTAGAGCTCAGCACAATTTTTCAGTTGTAAAACTTTCTTCCGGACCAATTATACTGCCTTTAACTTGTGCTATGATGCGCAAGTTACAACGCAGAGTTTTTATCCCGTCTTTATTTTACCAGTTCCGCGGTGCGTTAGTAGTTCTCAGTTTTCCAGTTATGCTCTGTTTGACACACCATAGATATAGCCAGTGACAATTTGAGCTCATTTTTGGTCAATCTCGAGTTGATCAGTCTCGGTGACAATTCACCCGATTTAGTCCGTATTTGTAAGGACTAATGCCCCCACTCACGAAAAGTCATTTCGTTAGCATTTTTCGCAAGATAATAATACAGCCATAACTGATGCTGCACAATGTATATTGACGCGCTAATTCGAAAATTTTAACTTGTCGAACGACCGCTCTGCTTTTTTGCTTAGGGCAAAAATGGCACCTTTGGTTTACAGAGATTTAGCTTTACAGCATGACTTAGTTCAGGAAGACAGACGCTTCGATGCAGAACTTGGGCATTGTTGCTCGCAGAAGTGCCTCATTTTTTGTTCAAGAATGCTAATGCTGTGTGTGCTGTTCATTCATTGTGAAAGTACACGCCAACATCCCTCACACGCTCGTCTTGCATTCCACGTGATTCTCCTGAATTCTCAAATTGCACATGCTGAACAATTTTAGAAGAACATGTCTTTCCAGCGCACAGTACACAGATTTATACATGCTTCGTCTGGAGACAACAATCTCTAGTTGTGCTCCTGTTCTCAGACTCCTCAGTTTGCCGTGGTTCTCTACAACCCAGCCAGTGTCACAGCCACGCCGTACTTACGCCTGCCACTATCCACCAACAATTCCGTTGTCGTGAGCGTCAGCGGGACAAGAGGCGCCATTATCGAGTCACAGGTAACGTTCTTTTGTTTTCTTTTGCGCTGTAGACTTATTGTAAGGCATATTATTTCGTTTGTTACAAAAGCAAGAGATGTGTGCTGTAGAGCTGCGACTGTGTAGAACATGAAGCCGAGTTTTGTGGAATCTGTTAGTTTTCAGCAATTATAGCTGGCCGCGTCATTGTATAGCGAAGCCCGGCCTTCTGAAGAGGCGCATAGAGCGCTTCGACTGAAGCTTTTCCCATTCTTATATAAAACGGTATGCACCTCCTTTCACCAGGAAAACTGAGCGCTTGAACACTTAGCAACGAGTGGTAAATCTGGCCAGTTCTGTGTTGAGCTGACAGCATCCGGTGTGAGGGCCACCCCCGCCCTAATTCTCCTGTTCATTCGTTTTGTTGTTCAATCGCTCACTAATCTCTCTCTCTCTCTATCTCTCTCTATCTCTATCTCTCTATATCTCTATCTCTATCTACCTCTATCTCTATCTATCTCTATCTCTATATATTTATATCTCTATCTCTATCTCTATATCTATATCTATCTATATCTATATCTATCTCTACCTATCTCTATCTCTCTACCAAAACTATCTCTCTATCTGTCTCTATATCTCTACCTATATCTATCTCTCAATCTATCTCTATCTCTCTGTCTCTATCTCTCTATCTCTATCTTTCTATCTCTATCTATCTCTCTATCTTTATCTATCTCTATCTATCTCTATCTCCATCTCTCTCTGTCTCTCTCTGTGTCTGTCTGTCTGTCTGTCTGTCTGTCTGTCTGTCTGTCTGTCTGTCTGTCTGTCTGTCTGTCTGTCTGTCTGTCTTGGTTATTTTTTATAGGTCGTACATGTCCCCACGGTGCAGGTCGTGCCATTTGCTCCACACCGCCACAAAATCCCGGAGAGCAAAGGTGCCGCCAAGTCCTCGCTGGTATTCCAGGCTAACGTACCACCCCTGGGGGCCAGCATATACCACGTGCGGGGCACAAAAGCCACGGCGACTAAAAATCGAAACTTCCTCGAGATCCACGAGCAGGACAATTTCATCGAGAACCAGGTACTGTGGAAAGCTGTACTCATTCGCGTTTTGCGCGCAAAGCAGCATTCAATATTCAAACATCCTCCTTCTTCTGCGTTCCGATAAAAATCGCCAAGCGCGCGCTGAATACAAGCTGCATACTTACTACTTGGCGAGCTCCCATTTCTAATCGCGCGCAATTCAGAGCTACACGACGATGTCAACACATACATGCACTAGAAAAGGCACCGACATGAGTGATATGTTAACGCAATGCTCAGGAAGTCCTACCTTATCTAACTATGTATATGAGGCTTCTCAAACACGTTACCTGCCCTTGTGCGAGGCACGAGCCTTCCGCTGGCAGCCCGTAGTTTCCAACGGTTACCGCTTTATGACGTTGCTAAATCTTTCTCACGTTATCACTCAGCCATTGCAGTTGATAACACTTTGTTTGGGTAAGCTACCGAACGTTTTCCAGCATTTTTTTCTCGCGAGGCGTCCCATGTGGCCGCTATTATTTCAAACATCTCCGTAGAACGAAAATTGCTATATCTGAAAACCTGCCTCGATACTTTAGTCATTTAGGAAATTGACATTCACGTGGTTCTTGAAACCTAACTTCGATTGATTGATATGTGGGGTTCAACGTCCCAAAACCACCATATGATTATCAGAGACGCCGTAGTGGAGGGCTCCAGAAATTTTGACGACCTGGGGTTCTTTAACGTGCACCCAAATCTGAGCACACGGGCCTACAACATTTCCGCCTCCATCGGAAATGCAGCCGCCGCAGCCGGGAATCGAACCCGCGACCTGCGGGTCAGCAGCCGAGTACCTTAGCCACTAGACCACCGCGGCGGGGCTTGAAACCCAACTTCAAATGACCTTCAAAGATGAACCATATCTTAGTTAGGTGACGTGTTTCTCAAGCCCGTATGTGTAAATAGTGCACCCTGAAATATAAGTCAACTTGAACAGCAATCAGGCGACATCATACTCTTGCAGAGGTACCGTGTCGAGATTGAGTCCGGCACGGGCCTGGTGTCAGCAGTGATACTGCGACAGGCCAAGACGTCCGTCAAGCTCCGCCAGTCCTTCGGCGCGTACGCGTTCGGCAGCAGAAGTCCCGACGCGGCCTGCCCTCCTGGCCATTACGTGTTCAGCGCCTACAGTGAAGCGAGGGAGATGGGAGACCACGTCACCCACCGTGTGGTCAAGGTGAGCTCGCCTGTACTTCGTCACAGTCATCAGCAGCAGCCCAACCACGGCAGGGCAAAGGTATCTCCCGTGCTCCTCCGATCAGCCTGTTCGAGAACTTCCAGTGATCACGCTATCGCCACAAGCTTCTGAATCTCATCTCCCCACCTAACTTTATGTCTTCCTTTCACGCGCTTTCCTTTTATTCAACTATATTCTGTCGTTTTTTGAGCTAACGGTTATCCTGCCTTCTACATATACACTTTACCTTTAGAGTGAGGCGTCCTTACCGCAGCTTTGTTCCTTGAATCACTTTCTTCTTTTCTTACCTCTATCACCCACCAATTTCTTTTCAATGGCTGACTGCGTCGTCCTCAGTTTAAATCGAAGCCTTCTCACAAGCTTCCAGGTTTCTGCCCTGTACATCGGAGTAGTAACAGTCAACTGTTATGTACCTTCCACTTGTGCGAACGTTTAGAACATTCCAACAGAGTTCTTTTTACGTGGCATTCCTTTACACATTTCTAATGAATGTTGATTTTTCTAGTGCGCGAGATGTGTTTGCGATGATTAGTTTCGAACAGCTAGCATTTTAGATCGACCGTGCACCCAAGTTACTGAACTTCGTATCATTTTCCTTTGTTGCAACATACAGGGGCCGGTGGTTCAAGAGGTCCACCAGATCTTCAACGACTACATTTCGCAAGTGATATCACTGCAGAAAGATAGTCCGTTCATTGAGTTCACCTGGACTGTGGGACCATTGACGAAACTGTAATTATGTTCCTGTTGCTGATCCTAAACATACATCTCTCCGAATCTGAACGCCCAATAAAGCTTGCGGGGAGAGGCAAGGACTCACTGATAATCAGTGGTTGCTATCATGAGCGTGCGCTTAGCTCTTTAGTGTAGCACTGTTCATCATGGCGCAACCCTTTCCAGTTAAGTCACTGTAAAGGGCACAATTCACCTCTACCCTCCCTCCTCTAATGTGACTTGGGGGGGGGGCAGCAGCCAACCTCCTCCGTCACTGCCTACCATCTCTCCACCTCCACTGACCCACCCTCGTGGCAATGCGTATGGTTGCGGTAGAGCACTGCCGAGGTTCTCACAGCACGTGTGGTTCTCTATGCAAGACTGGCTTTTCAGAAGTGCTATACAGTAGCCTTCCCACGCTGTAGCACTTAGCTAACTTCGCATCGCAGTCGCCTAGCAGCGCAATAGCGTTCTACCCGTCACAGATACTGATAAATAAACGTCGCCGATTTCACGAGCCCATTTGCAGTGTTTGTCATGTCCGGCTCGCCTCCGGTAAGCTCAGGGGTGGTTCTATACAATACAGCAGACCCGTTCTTCTTTGCTGATTCATCGTATGGAGATAGACTGAAACGCATGGGTGCCAAAATATTTATGCGACGGCACCGAATGGCCAGTCGTAAACACATCCCATCCTTTTTTTTTTTGCAAGAGATTGTACAAACGTTTGGTGAGCGCTTCTGCATTTCCGCGTCCTATCCTCAGTTTCGACATGGCGGATAATGAAGATAAAAGTTGAATTGACCCAAAAGTGTCAACCCTTGCTATGACCCCGTATTATGCGACGAACTGGTCTGAATGGGGTGGCCTCTCCGTGAACCACAGTCCCTAGTGCAATGAGTGAAGATGCCCTGTTTTGGATATCTGTAGTGTATTATGTGTCTCTGCGTTTCCGTAACCTATATCAGATTATAAAGAGTGAATAAAAACTACTAAATCCCTGTAGGCATGTAAATGCAGCTGTAAACACATCTTCAAGCTAAACAGCTACCCCCACAGCTGTATTAACCTGTTATGGTATGTCTAGCACAGCATCTGTAGACTTTCTCGTCTACTTGATTTACACTTATTCTTTCAGCATGCAGAGCACTGGATGGGGTGGGATGTCCGGTTGCGACGTAGTCAGCCAATTCCATACGAACCTCAGCAGCTCAGAGTTTTACACAGACGGCAATGGATGGAAGAACATGCGCCGAATGTAAGCACTCTGCCGTGTGAATCTCGGATTGTCTGCGTTACGGCCAACATGCAGTGAAGTTATTTCTGGAGGTTTACAGGAAGCCAATGAATGTAGTCTTGAGATTTTGGAGGAATATTTATACATCTGTAGGTGGTCAGAAGTGTCGCGTAACAAGTGGTTATGCCTTTTATAGTTTTGCCGCAAAGCGCTGTATAGTTAGGAGCTTACAAAATGTGGCGCTCCGTTTGTATGCAGGAACAATATTCGAAAAGCGATGCCACTATGCGCTAACTCGAAGGGTCGCCAAACTTGCACCAGTTCTTTTTAGGTTTTAAGGTTTGTCAGTATGTATAGCTATGGATGGTAAGCGTCGCAGTATAAGCTGTTTCGCCTAATTATTGGAGGTCCTGGATATGCTTTAAGTTAATGTCACCATGCAGTTGCAAAGCTTGAAGCACGCTTCTCCTAAATGCGATGGTACATACATAAAAAAGGTACTACAGAAGGCACTTTAATAGATTCCAGATCATGATAAAACACTGGGATCACACATGCTTATAACAAAGCATCGACGATTTGATGCACTATATGCATCTCACTATGCGAGTGTGAGCAACTGTCCTGGTGGTATAGGGTATGTCGTATGATCAACTTGCAATATTCGCAGGATAATCTTGTGCAAGAACTCGTTAAATGGTCTTTTTTTTTTTGACGATGCACTTTGCGGAAGTAAAATCAGTGATATCTCATTAGAGACCAAACAAGAAAAGACACCCGCGTAACTTGCTATAAGTGTTCGTTCAAGAACTCTAAGCGGTCTTAACTGATGACGAGTCTGCTGCTAAGGCTTAGCCTTCTTGTTGTTTCGGCGAATGAAACGCCAAATATTATTTGATTTTGTTTTTATAAAGAACTACTTTCCATTTGTCCGTTTTCCCGCAGAAGGTCGCTGCATAAATACAAGCTGCCAATTCCTTCAAACTACTACCCTGTCACTTCGTGGATCTATATCAAGGTACGTCGCTGCCATGTTCTATTGGGCCCGTGCACGAATACACATGTGCGCACGTTGTGTTGTCTTTCTCTGTGATGTTCCCCGTTCAGCGCGCTCCCAAGTGATCTGACATAGCACCGTGACTGAACGGTCTACAGTTAAACGTGATACGCCGGAAATCCTGAGTCAACTACTATAGAACACAACACCGTATAGTTTAGGCTCCCGTGTATCTTTTTGTGTGTTCTCCTCTTTCAATCTCTCTATCTTTTCAATCCTTGAACGCCTTCCCCCAGCGTAGGATAGCATACCAAACACGCGCTTGATTTATCTTCCCGTTTTTGTTTTGTTTTGTTAGTGCCTTGCAAAGTATGGCACGTACCAACTGTGGCTGATTGGCCAGGACATCGTAGTTTTAAATTTAGTAGATTATTTCAGCAGTGCTAAATGAAAAAGAACTAAATAAGTAAAAAGGAATTCATGGCTGATGAAAAAAATTCTTAATGCACTATGCACTTGTGCTAGTAGACCAGACTGTGGAATTAACCTGATCATATAGCAATCTCAAATGTGTTGTGTTATTACGTTTTTTTCTTTTTAAATACACATATATTTCTTATAGAATACATGTTGTAGTAAGGATTACCATGGAGTACGTTTGGAAGGTTGAATGTTACTGCAAACCGCGTCAAAAACATTGCTTTGGCGATGTCCCAAAACTGAAGCACGGAAGCTTAGTACAGTTTTTGCACTTAAATTTAGTCCAGTCTTTGAAGATTGAGTAAAACGTACTCTTCTTCTAATATCTGTGTTATCTGCGACACGTGAAAAAGAAATGTTCAATAGTTTCTGTGTCCCCGCAAAATTAACAAAGGAGCAATATTGACAGACCAGCCCTGTGCAAATAAAAGTCCAGTGGAAACGCATGGCATCGAAGTCTGGCGATCGTGTCTTCTGCTTGCCGAGACTGAGTCCACTGAGCCTTCATGGAAGCTTTAGATGCTGATATTCTGTCCATTGTATGCTTTCCATGTTATCAGTGCAAACGGCTGGGATTCTAATCTGATCGCTTCTATATATTCATTTTCTGAAATAACTACAATTACAGGGCCCTCAAACAATGCTCACGTGAAGAAATTGGCCATTTCATTTAACAGTAATCCACAGTGACTTCGAACCCATAATAATTTGAGGTGCTTCAGCTAAAGTGGAACTAACGTTCGTGACGTCATTACAGTTAGTGAGTCAAGTGAACCTCTTCAAGCTGTGTATACCTAAAGAGAGCCAGTGATTATGACCGCAATATTCGTGACTGGTGGGAATTTTTGTAGCGCCAAGATAATAGCCAATGGCTCAACTTCTAAAACAGGTGTGAAATCTGGGAGCCTCATAGTGAACGACCAGCCTATAGCGATTCAGAGCGAATTTCCACTCCTACCCTTTTATGAGTAACAGAAGCATCCGTGGGTATCATGTTTTGCATTTGTGCATGTAGAAGGGAATCGTCTAACCTGTTAAAAACTGGTGGGACTTAAATTTAAATTTCAAGAAAAAAATATTATTGCGTGGTACAATCGTACATTGCCCTCATGCGTCATAAAATGAAATCATCATAATGACTTCATGGTATAATGACGGCCACTAATTACAAAAGGCACACATATTCTTGCGCGTATATCGTATAGTGGGTGCATAAAAATTTCGAAAAGACTTGACATGCCTCATTGCTTGTGCTTTAAAGCATTTTACCCTTTACGCAGTATGCCACCGCATGTGAAAGCTTCAATGATGCAATACAATAACTAAAGTATTTATTTGATTGTAGTAACTAACACTTTATACTTCTTGAGTAACATCATACAATAAAAAAATTCGGCAGTTCCCCCGTTCCTGGGAATCAACGTTATGCGAAGCATGCGGAGAGAAGGTGACCGTGTTGCGATTTACTTATTGTGTGACACGTCATGAAATGACTCTAAATATATGAACAAACGTTCTACGCACAGGCATATGTTGAAGAGTTGAAGACGTTTATATAACCAGTTATTTGCTCTTGCGCAACAATGATAACTGGAACATGCGTACTAGCAACACCAGAAGCTCATATGAAGCGCTGATGCTCGCGAGGATGCTGGTCCTAGACACCGCCACGTAAATCAACGTCAGTGCATGGCAACTAACCACAATTGACGTTAACCCGACGTGACGGATGAAGAAAGGAGCACATGCGTAATGTTTATGAAATTGTGTAGGTAGTACTGCAACCTCTATGACATTTTACGAAGATTAACGTCTATTTGAAAAGTAGTTCCGAGACCTGGCGTAACTCTGTGGTAAAATGCTTCATTGCCACGCAGAATGCTTGGGTTCGATTCCAGCTGCGACCCTGACATTTATTCTTTGCATTCGTTGGGTTGACGCTACCAATTTTGGTTGTTTCTTAACGCTAGCACGTTAAAATTGCCCATGTGTGTTCTCGTCGTTCCTGGGTAGTTTCAATCGCCCTGTGGCACGTACCCGGATACCACTGGCACATACCCGCCCACCGGTATGTGCCACTGTCTGGCGGGACGTGTTTGACGACGCACGTGGCGAGATCGGGACATTATTGAGGTCTTGAGCAGCGCGTCATATTCGTCAAACCATTTTACCCTCCCATGCTAATTTTGGTTCCCGCCAAGTTAAGGGGTGACCACGAGAGCATCCAAACGTAAGCGGCTAGATAGATAGATAGATAGATAGATAGATAGATAGATAGATAGATAGATAGATAGATAGATAGATAGATAGATAGATAGATAGATAGATAGATAGATAGATAGATAGATAGATAGATAGATAGATAGATAGATAGATAGATAGATAGATAGATAGATAGATAGATAGATAGATAGATAGATAGATAGATAGATAGATAGATAGATAGATAGATAGATAGATAGATGGACGGACGGACGGACGGACGGACGGACGGACGGACGGACGGACGGACGGACGGACGGACGGACGGACAGACGGACAGACAGACAGACAGACAGACAGACAGACAGACAGACAGACAGACAGACAGACAGACAGACAGACAGACAGACAGACAGACAGATAGATAGATAGATAGATAGATAGATAGATAGATAGATAGATAGATAGATAGATAGATAGATAGATAGATAGATAGATAAGATAGATAGATAGATAGATAGATAGATAGATAGATAGATAGATAGATAGATAGATAGATAGATAGATAGATAGATACGCTCAAAGTCACCGAAGTTCACCAAGAAATGCTTCGCATTTAAAAGTGTGTGTTAGGTGAAAAATTCTGCACTTGGGACAGCATAATATTGTCGCGTTCAACTCTCAAGTTCGTAGTTTAAGGTTACCCCAATATTTTTAACGGAATGACTCAATTGTGGATAAACATAATTGCAATATCATCCTACAAACCACTCGTAGCATTAGCCTTTCCGCGCCCTCAGGCAAATGCACGAGAAACCAAAGAATTTAGGCGTGTTTTCTGCGCCTATTTTATGAGTGAGAGAAGAGCATTTCTTTCTGAAGAGGCCAATGTTTTGTTCTCTGAGTTAGATGGATGGCACTAACCTACCAAGATAAACGTAGGCATATTATTAGAGCCTGTCTGTCTATCACAAGTTAAGCATCGCCTTGAAAGAGTGCCATAGTCATGAGGAAGGGGGCAGGGGCAGGCTATCTAGGAGCCCGCCTTTCCCGCTTATTGTGATTCAAAGGGGTGTTTTACCATAGGTAAAAAAATAAATATGGCTGTTCTCAAATAATCATGGCCTTCAGCTAGCGGACCTTCCCCGAAAATTATTTCTTGGCTTTGGGACGGCCTCGAAACATATCGACGTTACTTTGATAGGATCTGCCTCTATTTAGGGGCCGTACATGACGAGATACATGGCAACGCTGCACATGCTATTTCATTTCATGTAACGTAATATAGTACAACGATGTCACAAATGACGCACGCATGCAGCAAGATCGCTCAGACCGAAATAGGGAAAAGTAAATGTCCGGCACATGCATGCACGCCACAAAATCGCAACAGAAAGCACATGAGTCACATATATATTTACGCATTCCACTACTAATCAACCAAAGCTCATTTCATGAAATATAGGTCGATATCACTTGTCAAAAATTAGGTCGTCAAACTGAGTGAGTGTTATTGAGAGTAGGCTTCAAGATAAATCAAGCTCCGCATGTGTGTTTATGATATAATGAAGCACCAATAGATTTGCCCGTTTTTCATTGTATTCAGGGCGATTTCAACAGAGTCTGCCGATGTGGCTTAAAAGAATACCGAACAAAAATTGGAAAAAGTGCCGTAATTTCGAAATTCTACTCAGAAGATTCAACTGCTCCGATGAATTTAGTTTCTTTCCCGTATTTTCAAGCAGTTGGCTGTATATTTATTGGATCGTCAGCGCGCGGCGGCTGCATTCGAGCGTGGACAGTGACGTCACAATCTCTGAGGCACAAGCAGGGAGCACGTGTTCCTGTCGTCCTCTCCCTTTTCTCCCCTTCTCTTTTCTTTCCAATCCACCCATTCCACAATAGCGCCCATGCTTTACTTAACCGGGAGCATTTTTCACTACCGGAACCAGTGGGGAATCTGGGCGAGTTGAGAGACGACGGCAATGGCTGGCATTGTTGGCTTGCCCGTTTCGGGTGTGTGTGAAGTTGCTTCCTCTAGTTCGCGGAGTGGCCACTTTGTCAAAAATTCATTGGGATCCTTATTTTCCTATTGTTTCTGCTGGGAAAGAGGCTCGTATTTATCGTTTCGATGACCCAGTCTTTCAGTTTGGTTGAAAACCTTGGCCGCAAAAGATTCTTTTTTTCAGTATCTCTTTAAGAAAGCTGGATTTTGTGTTTCTACCTGTCGCAGGACCGAACCAAAGGGCTGCAAATGATGATTCTTCCGGACCGCACTCAGGGTGGCAGCAGCCTGCGCTCTGGACAGCTCGAACTCATGGTAATGGACTTTAATGACAGCGAACTGATTACACCTGAGCTGTGGCCACCCTCACAAACACAAAGGAATAAGGTTCAAACGTAGAACACACCCTCTGTTTGGCGGCCAGATGACAGGATAGTTCAAGAGTATTCGTAACTACCTGCACAGCTCCGTTCTGCTGAAGAGCTATACCATCAGCTCCTTAACTCTCCTTTCTTGTGTGCTGTTAGTTTGCGTACTTGGGTTTTAGCAGCGCGAAAAATGCACGAAGGACAAGAAAAGGACGAGACAAGCACTGACTTCCAACTAAAATTTTATTGACGGGAAGGCCGTTAATATGCAATGGAGCACAAAGAGTGAAAAATGACAAATTTTAAGATACAATTATCACCGATCGCTATGCCTGCTGCGCCGACCCTCGCACCTCAAGAAACATATCTCTTTATCTGATAGGGCAACTGATGGCTTGCTTACACATGCGCTGCTTTCAAGCTCCATTTGAGCAGCCTCATAAATTATACGCACGTTTTCCTCTTTAATCTTGCATAGAACTGTTGTTTTTTCAAACAGCGGAGTGCACCCACACGTGCTCACGTGTTGCGCTAGGAAGCCATCTTTTCCGCCACGAACATTATTGGCGTGTTCCCGTAAGCGATCGTTTAAGCATCTGCCCGTCTGGCCCACATAACATGCACCGCAAGAAAATGGGGTCCTGTAAACGACGCCTAACGCGCAGTCCACAAACTGCGTCCTGTGCCTAACCATACACCGTTTTCCCAAACTCTTTACAGGGCAGGTCCTGTTTGTCAACTGGGACAACTTATCAGGGGCACTGAAGACCACTTTCACATTGAGGCGCTGTCCTATTTTCTTTAGGCGGTGTGACACAGAATGCATGTACGGAATAACCGCCACCTTTTCCCGCTTTTCCGCTGTGGTGCCATCTCTGTTGCCGTCAGTGCCCAATCGTTTCCTTTTTCTGTGCATTGCCTCCGCCACAGAAATGAGCAAAGTGCGCGGGTACCCTTCTCTTTCTAGGCGCTCCGACTGTGCCAGGAGACTAGCTTCTAAGACGTGGTGACAGGACCTCTCTAAAGCATTGTGAAAACATGATTGAACAATGGCTCTCTTTACTAATTTGCTATGCGCAGACGAGAACGGAAGAACAGGCTTCTGCGAGCGAGGCTCGTAACACCAGCACGTGTGGTTCTCCAAAAAGCATCCGCTTTCTTGACCTAAAGATTTCTTTTTTGGAGAACCACACGTGCTGGTGTTATGAGCCTCGCTCGCAGAAGCCTGTTCTTCCGTTCTCGTCTGCGCATAGCAAATTAGTAAAGAGAGCCATTGTTCAATCATGTTTTCACAATGCTTTAGAGAGGTCCTGTCACCACGTCTTAGAAGCTAGTCTCCTGGCACAGTCGGAGCGCCTAGAAAGAGAAGGGTACCCGCGCACTTTGCTCATTTCTGTGGCGGAGGCAATGCACAGAAAAAGGAAACGATTGGGCACTGACGGCAACAGAGATGGCACCACAGCGGAAAAGCGGGAAAAGGTGGCGGTTATTCCGTACATGCATTCTGTGTCACACCGCCTAAAGAAAATAGGACAGCGCCTCAATGTGAAAGTGGTCTTCAGTGCCCTTGATAAGTTGTCCCAGTTGACAAACAGGACCTGCCCTGTAAAGAGTTTGGGAAAACGGTGTATGGTTAGGCACAGGACGCAGTTTGTGGACTGCGCGTTAGGCGTCGTTTACAGGACCCCATTTTCTTGCGGTGCATGTTATGTGGGCCAGACGGGCAGATGCTTAAACGATCGCTTACGGGAACACGCCAATAATGTTCGTGGCGGAAAAGATGGCTTCCTAGCGCAACACGTGAGCACGTGTGGGTGCACTCCGCTGTTTGAAAAAAAAAACAACAGTTCTATGCAAGATTAAAGAGGAAAACGTGCGTATAATTTATGAGGCTGCTCAAATGGAGCTTGAAAGCAGCGCATGTGTAAGCAAGCCATCAGTTGCCCTATCAGATAAAGAGATATGTTTCTTGAGGTGCGAGGGTCGGCGCAGCAGGCATAGCGATCGGTGATAATTGTATCTTAAAATTTGTCATTTTTCACTCTTTGTGCTCCATTGCATATTAACGGCCTTCCCGTCAATAAAATTTTAGTTGGAAGTCAGTGCTTGTCTCGTCCTTTTCTTGTCCTTCGTGCATTTTTCGCGCTGCTAAAACCCAAGTATGCCATACCAACTAGCCCAGTCAACCGCTCTATTACGTTAGTTTGCGCTCCCAATATTTCATTATGTATATATACGAACTAGCCTGCTTATCAGGCATTCTTCAAGTTGTAACCGTAACCTAGAACCTGGAACTACACTGACCTATCTTTGCCGAACTTTTGTTTTGGTGTTACCATAGGAAGCAATGAAATGAGAATACTTGACGCGCACTTGTAATAAAAACGAGTGACTGGTGTCTTTGTGAATGACGCACTTAGGCATATGTACCTTTTCCGTGTTTGGAAACAGGGGAAGGCGCCACTGGC
This sequence comes from Rhipicephalus annulatus, assembly GCA_013436015.1. Lineage (NCBI taxonomy): Eukaryota > Metazoa > Arthropoda > Arachnida > Ixodida > Ixodidae > Rhipicephalus > Rhipicephalus annulatus. The sequence goes on along the minus strand of WOVY01001111.1, from coordinate 15,671 downwards.
ATAATAAGGCGCTTGTAGAGACGTCATGGCACGTAACCTCCGCCCAGCCCAAAGCTCGCCATCGCTCTCTATGATCGCGTGACATCTGGCACAGCGGCTCCAAAGCTCTGTTCGCGGCAAAACGCATCGGGGAGCCTCGGCTCACTCCCCAACGTGCTAGGCTCGTATGCCGCTAGCTGCTGTGCCAGTTGTACCGCGATCATGGAGGGTGGTGGTGGTCTTTAAGCTGGGCGGAGATTACGTGCCACGACGTCGCTACAAGTGTCTTATTGTACCAACGGCGCCTTCTCCTGTTTAAAAACAAGCATCAGGTCTATTCGTAAAACTTTCGGGGGCGGATCTCCAATGCAGGTGCACCGCCGTCATGGCACCAATGACAATCTTGGCGTGGGTGAGACTTTGCAAGAAATCGGCGGGGACGGTGCCGGCTTGGTGGTAAAAGGCACCCACCGGTTGTTCCTGGGCTCCATAGCAGAGGCGGGACAAATTCTGCGGCCGCAGGCGCTGCAGCTGGTCTACAGACCACTCGTGCTCTTCGCTCCCGCCGGATGGAAACCCTCCAAAGAAAGGGTGATTACCGGCACTAGGATACGGACACCTTTCGTGACAACGCAGCATGCCCATGCTTAAAATGGTTGAATTATGAGTGTTTATGCTCAAAAGCAACGCAACACTGGTGAGGCCAAGCAGTCGAGGTGGTGCGTGGCTTAAGGGCATAAAGAACGTCATAGCGCTGAAAAGATGCGATGCGAAAGAGGAGGAGACGTGCGCTATCATCTTTACATTGGAGCTGTCTCAATCTATTATATTGCCTTATTATCGGCGTCATCGTCATCGTCGTCGTAGTAGAAGTAGTAGTAGTAGTGGTAGCAGTAATAGTAGTAGTAATAGTAGTAGTAGTAGTAGTAGTAGTAGTAGTAGTGCCTGTGCTGGTTTTCTCCCAGTTAAAGTTAAGTAGATTTTTTTACTTAACGCCTGTCAACTGACTTCGATATCAACGAGCCTGGTATTTATACTGATACTATGAATATGCCGAACGATGCGCCAAACACAACGTAGTTGCTGTCTTTTTTTTTTCCTGTTCTGTCTGAATACGTCAAGTGCTATTGTACAGAAGGCGTCTATTCTGTAATATTCCAACTACCAATGGTTGCCAATCCGACTTTATGCTTTTAGAAATTCTCAGATCTTGACAATGGCAAAGAACAAAGCCACTGGTTTATTGCTTTAGTGTCCCAACGCTTGCGTAACCACCCCAAGGCCCGGGTTGCCTTGCACCCAATTTCGTCAATGTGACTTCTCATATTTAACGAGCTTCTATACATGATGCCTAAATATTTGAGTGAATTCACCTGGGGCATCAGCTCTGTGCCTTACAGCAGGGAGATGTTGACAAGGTCCTTGGACGACAACGCTAGAAGCGCACTTTTGTTTACGTTTACTTTATTATTATTACATTTGGATCTTTTCAAGCAATTCTTCTATCATGTTTAGGTAATTCTGTGATGTCTGACAAAGTAATTGCAAATCACTATTTGTCGCAAAGAAGGCAAAGTCATCTCAATACACATACAAATGAATATTGCTATGTGTAGAAATCCAGCTGAGAAAAATGTTAAACAACACCGATGAGAGCACTGCCCCCTGTGGTACGCCACGGTATTGCTGATATCCGTTGGAAAAACAACCCCTTTGAAAGCAATAAAACTCTCTCTGCCTTAAAAACCTCTGCTATCCATGCTGTCATGTAGTTTGGTAAGCGATACATTTCTATCTGCTGTATTATTATTTTATGCTCCACTTTGTCGTACGCTTTGGCCAGATCTAGAGTAACTAATGCACAATACTCTCTTCTACGCCGAGCCAACTGTATACGACTCTTCAAATCCACGTGCGCACACCAGATGGAACATACCGATCTAAAGCCAATTTGACTAAGGTTGAGTGTCGACTTCTCCTCGATGTATTTTATTACACGTACATTCAATACTATTTCAATTAGTTTAACCAAATTAGATGTAATAGAAATTGGCCTTACATTGTCAAGGGTAAACCCAAGTCCCTGTTTTTTTTGTAAGTATCAGAGTTATTTTGAAAAGTTTCAAATTCGCAGGTATCCAATAATTTTTCAAAGAGTAATAATCCATAATACGAAATTCATTTGGGTAAATCTCGTATAGTACTTTTATCATTGCTGAGGTTACCTTATCTGGTCCAGGTGCTGCAGAAGGTAAGTGCCTCACTACATCCGCTAGTTCCGCTAATGTCACTTCATTGAACCATCCCCTGCGATTCGCTTTACTTTGTGTTTTGACATTATTTATTGGAATCTATTTTATAATCCTTTAGCAACATTTTCTAATAATTTGACGGTTTCGCGAGGCGAGATATTTGAAGAATCAGTATTGTCTCATGATGGTATCGTTTTTCTGGAACGCAAAAACCTAAAAAGTGCTTTTTTATTGAATGATTTTGAAAGATAGCTGGATTGGTTAGTGTCATAGTCATCTTTTTGAGTTGTGTACTGCACGTTTCAAATCTGCTGCCATGTATCTATAGTCACACCAGTTTTTTGGGGGACATTGGTTGTCAGTAAGTTGCTTCCACGCTGCTTTCCATTTTATATACCCTCTCATACATTCAGCGTTCCACCATGGGCTAAACAATCTACCTGTGCTTGAGGTTATTGTAAAAGTTGACTTTTTAATGCTCTTTTCAATACCGCACAAAGACTCGTAGCCCGAATGTCTTCCTGCATGTCCTTGCGAAAAATCAAAGTAGATTTTAAGTCTTTTGTAATCAGTCATACTTTACAAATGAGCCAATTTGTCAGTTAAAAATATCCTGAAAAAGTTAACATTAAGACTAATGGGAAGGTGGTCACTGTTTGCTGCTGAATCTAAAATTTTGTACGAAAATATTATTAGTGAGGAGCTAGAGGAATTCAGGTCTATAGCTGATTTAGATGGTCCTCCAACAAACGTAACCGAGGAAAAATTCATACAAGATGAATGATTATCAACAGTTCATTCCCACAAGCGCCTCCCGCTTACATCAGTCTTAAAACCCCAAGACACATGGTGTGAATTGAAGTCACCAGTTAATATTACATCCTTCCTCCAAAAAGCTAACATCACATGTAAGCATCGTGTGTCCAGTACTCCGGCCGGAAAGTATTCATTAACGAAAGAAAAAGGGGACATCCTGGCAGAGTAATGTCTAATACCATAATTTCATAGCTAGTATCCATACTCAGGTAGTTAATCTTTGCTCTATGGATAAATTTAGTTTATATAAAAACGGCAAGTCCACCACTTCTGTTAGGTCTGTATAAACAAAATCATCATCATCATCATCAACATCATCATCAGCCTGTCTACGTCCACTGCAGGACAAAGGCCTCTCCCATGTTCCGCCAGTTAACCCGGTCCTGTGCTTGCTGTTGCCAATTTATACCCGCAAACTTCTTAATCTCATCTGCCCACCTAACCTTCTGTCTCCCCCTACCCCGCTTCCCTTCTCTGGGAATCCAGTTGGTGACCCTTAATGACCAGCGGTTATCCTGTCTACGTGCTACATGCCCGGCCCATGTCCATTTCCTCTTCTTCATTGCAGCTATGATATCCTTAACTCCCGTTTGTCCCCTAATCCACTCTGCTCTCTTCTGGTCTCTTAAGGTTACACCTACCATTTTTCTTTCCATTGCTCGCTGCGTCGTCCTCAATTTAAGTTGAACCCTTTTAGTGAGTCTCCAGGTTTCTGCTCCGTAGCTAAGTACCGGCAAGATACAGCTGTTATATACCTTCCTCTTGAGGGACAGTGGCAATCTACTTGTCATAATTTGAGAGTGCCTGCCGAATGTGCTCCACCCCATTCTTATTCTTCTAGTTACTTCAATCTCGTGGTTAGGCTCTGCGGTTATTACCTGCCCTAAGTAGACATAGTCTTTTACAACTTCAAGTGCACTATTACCTATCTCGAAGCGCTACTCCTTTCCGAGGTTGTTGTACATTACTTTCGTTTTCTGCAGATTAATTTTAAGACCCACCTTTCTGCTCTCCTTGTCTAACTCCGTAATCATTAGTTGCAATTCGTCCCCTGAGTTACTCAGCAATGCAATGTCATCGGCGAAGCGCAGGTTACTGAGGTACTCTCTATTAACTCTTATCTCTAACTGTTCCCATTCTAGGCTTCTGAAAACGTCCTGTAAGCACGCAGTGAATAGCATTGGGGAGATTGTGTCCCCCTGCCTTACACCCTTCTTTATTGGTATTCTGTTGCTTTCTTTATGAAGCACTATGGTAGCAGTTGATCCCCTGTAGATTTCTTCCAGAATGTTTATATATATTTCATCTACGCCCTGATTCCGCAGTGTCTGCATGACGGCTGATATTTCTACTGAATCAAACGCCTTCTCGTAATCTATGAAGGCTATGTATAGTGGTTGGTTATACTCTGATACTCTGAAACAAATAAGCGATAACTTTTTAGCTGCAAATTGCCTCCATTTGTAGGCCAGGTGTTTGTTGTGAAGTAATGATATCTAAGGAAATTCGCAAAGAAAAATATATGATAAATCTGTGGTTGCCGACCCTATTATTCGAAAATTTCACTGTAATACTGTTAGGGAGCCCATTTTTACACTATAAACCCGTCGCAGAGACTGCTTGATCCAGGAGATCTTTCTTCAAAAAGTTTTTTTTTTTTGAGAGGTTGATTACTGACTGATTACTGCTGCGTCTGCACTTTGTCGTCATCAAAACGCGCCATTCGTGCCCTAAAATCAGTCTCAGAACAACAAATTGTGCTCCGGACAATTGTCAGGGGTTCCAGCAACCACGTGATGTCATCATACGCTCCTTACAGGTATCGGGTCTTCGCGCGCCACTTCCAGCTACAATTCACGTGCTAACGCTGGAAAGGCTGTCGGCGAACAAAGTGCTGCTCCGGCTGGAACATCTCGGCATCACCAAGTCTGTCGTCATGCTCAACGTGACCGTAAGTGTTAACACAGTTCGTAAAACTTGTGTCTTGTATGCAAGTTCAATTACTAATTACTGTTCACTGCATGGTGAAGTAACAGATAGGTGGGCGGTGGAAAAAGCGCCATCCTTTGATGCTCAATTGAACCGGAGGGGACACGCCGGTGTTATCAACCAAATGAACCATTATGTTCTAATTATATGTTATCCAGCTTCGTCGTACAGGTCAGCATTCATTCAATCTGACATTGCAATTTCACCAAAAATAAGAGATGCATAATTACAAATTTAGGAGAAAGATTCAATTTTTATGTTGTTGCGAACAGCTAACTTTATTAACCCTGGCTGCTTCATTCATTTATTAGTTATGACTGCAAAAGCTGACGTTGCCATTGTTATCGTATAGTATGTTTGACGGTTTAAATGCCCTTCTATGTTGCGCTGTCAACAGGAATTACGAAGACGCTGTGCAGAAAGAGTATATATCTGTCCCTGGAGTGGCCGTATTCCCTTACACCAGCGTGATAGAGCCATGCGCGAGACCTTATTCAAAATAGTTAGTGGCCAGCCTCAGTTCATATAACATTACAATTTGTTACTGTCGCATTCAACGATGCGCCCTTGCGGGAAAACTGAATTTTCGTTTGATTTCTTTTTATGCTACTGATAGAGCATGGCTGATTTATTGATTGAAGCATAGTGTGTTAATCTGTGTACAGGTCACTTTGTTAGTTCAATGGCGCGTGGTTAACGATAAAAGCACAATAATAATGTATGTGCTAGTATATAGCTTCTTTAACTATTTAGCTGGTCTGATACTTCAGCTGTATTTATCACTACGCTGCGTGACAAATGCACATTAACGTTTCTCTAAAGTGATTGTCGCACCTTTCCTTGTTTTGATTGGTTGATTGATTACTTGATTACTCCTCCCTTCTAGCCCCCTCATCAATTGACTGACTGATTTATGATCTAGTGTATTCTCATTATTTGATTGATTGATTGACTGATTGATTGGTTGGTTGATTGATTGATTGATTGATTGATTGATTGATTGATTGATTGATTGATTGATTGATTGATTGATTAATTGATTGATTGATTGATTGATTGATTTGCAGCGGCTGCTGGTGGGTCACCTATTGCGTGACCTGCAGCCACTCACTCTAGCGGCAAACCAATTCCTCTCCACGCTACGCGAGATTATTGGCCGACGGCGGAGAACAGCGAGCAGCGGCCCGAAGTGAAGAATGTGCGAATGACCGCTCCCGAGCTTCTGACGGTGACTGGCAGTGGAGACGACGTGCTCAAGCTAAAACCTCGACAGATAATCACGTTTCTGGCAACCCTTGTCACCGAATGAATACATGATAAGAAACTCTAGATCCTACCCTTTACCGGGAAATTGGCGGCCAGAGGACGTATGTGAAAGCCTGGTCAAGTAGATTTAGGTCGACAGTACTAAAATGCTGAATTTGCTGAAATTCCGTTGCCGGCTTCGGCGCTGTTCTTTGTGAACGAAAAATCAGTGTAAACCGGGAGCGCCAATATAGATAGAGACAATTACAAAAAATAATAAAAAGGCACATTTTTGCAGCCTCCTTGCCGGATTTGGTGGTGGCGCAGGGGGTGACGTGCCCACCGTGGTGGGCACGTCACCCCACTGCAGCGACTGTCGTAGACCGAGAAGTCATCGGTTGGACTCCCTGCCACAAAACAATTTTCCCATTTATTATTTCTTGCCGTGTAGTTGCGTTTATTTTGCTGACGTGTTTCCGTGCCCGAAATACGTCATGGTAGTCCTGGTGGACTCCGGCGTGAAGCATTTTCATGTTCAATTCTGAAACGTGTCAAAAATGAACCGACGACATTTGCGTGGCAAGTGGGCGTGCAACCACAGAGCAACGCTCGTGCAAGGGTTTGCTTTGTTAGAAAACACTTTAGCAGTGTTATGTATTGTGAGAAATGAAACAAACACCTGTAATTTGACATAGCAGATGCGTATATAATCACGCCAAGGGTCAAAATGTGCTATTTTCGCAACGATCGGTTCGTTTAAAGGCCCACCAGTTATCAACCACTCAAGCATTCTTAATTATCATTAAGAACCAGAGCTACAACAATGCATGCAGACGCGCAGGCGCAAGATATATCTTACGAACTCGTGGCGGACATCTCACTCACTCACAAACGAAGAACAATGTCATGGTGGCCACTTCGAAATTGTATTCCTTTTCGGCATTTTAATAATAACAAGACGCGGCGTTTTATGTCCCAAAACCATCATAAGATTCTGAGATACGCCGTAGTGGAGGGATTTGGAACTTTTGACCACCAGGTGTTCTTCTTTACCATGGACTGACGTCGCAAAGTACGGCGGCATCTTCCATTTCACCCTCCAGCCAAATGCAACCGCCATGGCCGGGATCCAACCTGAGACCCTTCGGGTCAGCCGTAGTAGGCATTCTTAGAATATCTTTAAAGGGACAGTTTACAAGTGCACATACATTTTTTTCCTTGCTGTATGGTTTAGGTAGCCCTTAAGACGGAAAACTATTGTTTGATATGCGGGGTCTGACGTTCCAAAATCACCGTATGATTATGAGAGGCGCCGTAGTGGAGGGCTTCGCAAAATTTCAACGACCTGGGGTACTTTAACGTGCACCCGAATCTGTGCGAACAGGTCAACAACATTTTCGCCTCCATCGATAAGCCTAGCAGTTGAAAATCCGATGCAAAAAAAAAGTCCCATTACGTGACTGCGTTCTGCATTTAAAAGTGAAGCTCAAGCATCCTCCAACTTTGTTCCCTTCAGATCACTCTCTAAGGCACACGTTCTCTTATTTGGCGGCATCGCCGTTGCCACTGCCATCGCCATCAGTGGCGCAACCGATAGACATAAAAAAGTAAACAATGAATGAAATGAATTGGACCTTACTTGGACCAGGCTCTTTGTACTTCAGCCCTAAAGTGGGCGCCCACCTCCGTCCAGGTAGCCATGGCTGGCTGCCGCCACCCGACCCCCGTAGCTGGTTGTCAGGATCTTGCATCACCAGCAGGGCCTTCCACTGGTCTTCGAATACTTCCCCAGGATCCGTTTCTTTCTCTTCGTTTGCGTTTGCACTTGGCGGTGGCGACGGTGGTAAGTCCGCATTGCAGTGAAATTCCAGCACCATATGGCGCAGTCTTGCGTGTTTCCGAAGGGCGAAACTTGCAGTCCCGCCTGAAGGTCCCTGGATACATTGCGTGCATCAACGTTCCGCGCGGGCAGGCTCCGGATCGTAGTCTTCTCCATACCACTGCTTGTTCTCTGCTCAGACTCTTGTGTGCGCCAGCGGGTGCCACTCTCTCGGCTTCCTGTAGTGTGCCAAAATGTCATGAGTACTTCTCTTCTTCGGTAGGCACTCATGCTCATCGTGACAGCCATCGGTACGTGTTCTCAGCGTGTCGGAGTTGGCTCGGCGTGCACGATCTCGAGTCGCGGCGTGCGCCGCCTGATTTCCCGTGAAAGACTCATGTCCCGGTGTCCAAAGAATGGTTATTTTGTCCATCTTGGCGCTTTTCAAGACTTGTAGTGCTGCCTTCCCGATCCTTCCGTTCAAATATCTTCTGCACGCCTTTTGCGAATCCATTATCCCGGTAGCCTGCGTCTTCTTGCACGTAGCAATTGCCTATGCCCAGCGCTTACATATAAAAAAAATAAAAATAAAAAGCTAAAATTGATTAAGGTTACACCTTCTTGATTTGAACGAAGGAGCTTTAAAAAAATGCATGCATGAAAGATCTCGGAATGCTTCACCAGAAATAGTGAAGCCAGTTTAAATCTCCTTGATTGGAACCTGGGCTATACCTCTACAATAGAGATATGCTGCTTTTTTTTCCCTCCATGGTGTTTTTAAAGTATTAGAATGCTCAATAAGTACACAAATCAAGCAAACACAAGTAGAAATACATGGCGACATTAAGCGCGCAAGCGTTACTAATGAAGCATCTGACGTCTAACACAGCGTTTTGTATGAGAACATGATGTGAAGAACTCTTACTCTTCTACGGAGCTATGCCGGTGCTTGAAACTCGTTAACAATAACGACCCTGTACAGGCGTCATGTCGCGCGACGAATCGCGTTAACTTACGTAATATGGCGTGGGAGAAGAGTAAAACTCAGCAAGTCATCACACAATGCTGATTACACTACGAGTTTGTGGCCCTATGTTTCCCGCGCACTGCAAAGTGCTCAACATTATTCGTTACTTGCCATCAGCCACATGCGGCATCAACAAAGTACTCATAATGCCCTACAAATGTATAGGGCGTACCTCTTTCATGCGCAGAAAGACAAATACAATGGCGTAGCGAGTTCTGTCCTATACGTTTCAACAATTATGATTCAGGGCGTAGTCGATACCATGGTTAAAGTCAGAACTTCAAACGTTGTTGGGCTTGCCCCAGCACCAAGCAGCGCTCAGAATTGTACCATTAGGCAGTGATGTAATCGTCGGTGAATTTTTTTTTCTCTCAGATGTGATTTGCGATTATTTCCCTTGTGAGGAGATAACCATTTCCTTACTTTTTAAAGGGTTTATTAGGGATGTATCAAAACTTTTAAAAAGATGTCTTCAGTTAAAGTACCACAAGTGTTTTCAAAGCTCCACGACAGAGACTATACGAATTCATGTACATTAGCGAACAGTGATTTTGATGTGATAATAATTGAAAAAATTTCAACTCATGCACTTTTAGCTAGAATGGCCTTCGGAGTGCCACCACATTGAGAAAAAAAAAGGGTGGTTATGGCTTCCAAGACCCAAGAACTCATGTTGGACACCTCGCAATATTTATACTCTTCAACACCATATTACATCGTAAAAGATATAAATTAGAATTATTTCACATGCGTGCAGATTCTAGATGATACATCGGTTTCTAGAGTGCGGGTCCTGGCTAGCTGGTAAAGGTGATCTACAGCGCTGGTTTCTTTGTCATATGAGAGTGTACCCGAACAAAAATGAAACGGGCACAGGTGCCGAAATTCGCATTGGGTAGTCACTTGGGCTTAGAAAGTATTTAACGATGATCGAGCACTTCGTACTCAACTATGGGAAAGCAGGGAGCCGTCCCGAATAAACATTTATTGTCACAGACGCCAATAGCATTTCCGTAGAACATTTCCTTCTTAGACATACATTAACAATGATGACTACAGAGACTTCATTTACATAGCGAAACAGCTTTTAAGCCTGACGAGAAGAGAGATGGGAAGAGAAGCATCCACTGAAGTGCAGAGGGGTCGGCCCAAGTGTGCCTTAGCGTGCTACCCTGCACAGGGCTTAGGGGAATGGGGTGGCTTTATATATTCACAGAATGTACTCCTGTCCTCATATTCATCCTATATCAGCCTCATTTGAATATACACTTGACCACGTTTAATCTTTATGTTTCCGTGTCCACTGTCGTTGGGCGCAAAAAAAAAAAGAACGGCGTTGGAATAAGATTCTTCAGAAAAGCTTCCATGCATCTGGCTACAAAGAGGCGTCACAAGAGTATTCGAGACTCTAAAACATACGGTTGCATTGCTCGAATGAGTGCATGTACATCGGCCGACATAGATGCTGCTAGTCGAGATATGTTCACGCTGGCTCAACCACTTTCTGCCAGACTGCGCGTCTTTCTGCTTTTGGTGTGTCAAGCGGGCATTTGTTATACCATGGAGCTATGCCAGTGTCTGAAACTGCTTCGCCAAAAGAAGGGCATTTGTATGTCATGTAAGGGGTGGAGTCTCCTTGCGCGTGCAGTATTGTGTGGCACTATCGTAGAATCATACAAGGCGCAAAAACAAGTGAACTGAGCCGTGACGAATTTTAGAAGCGACTTATAATGAGTGCAGATGCACAGCTATTTGTAACGCCTCACGGACTTGTAGTCAGTACTTTGGCAATTTGCAAAAAAAGTATAATTTTAGCGTATTGTGCACTTGATATCATAACTTTACATTAAGAATACATTGTAGGACAGTGTGAAACAGCTAATGTTAGGCGCACGAACTTTCCTTTCGTTGTCATGTGGATTAGGGCTATGCGCACCAGGCCGGATTACGCTATCGCACCCTACCCTTGCAGGCAAAGCTCACGTCCTCCAAGTGTTTTGTTTTTAAAGACGAGTCTTTCTTTGGGACATTCAACGCAAAAACGTTGGTCTGTCTACGTGTCTGTCTGTCTGGATTTAAAAACCGTTTATTCTATCGTGAGACGCAACAAACCTATGGAACCAGTGTCTACACAACGAGCACAACAACAAAATGACAAAGCACAACACACATGAAACATTTAAACAAAAGTGTCCTAGACCGTAGAGTGTCCCAAACACATGTTACTAATGACTACATACACTAAATATATACACTTTTCACGATATGAACAATGTACTTGATGATATATGTACAGAAGTTACAAGACTTGGTGAAGATGTTAGTAAATCTATACAGCAGGTATCAAGATTTGTGCAATTTATATAATTTACAGCACTAGAATGAAGCGCATATGTACAAGAACTCACACGCATACGGGGCACACAGAAACACATAGAAATAGTAAACACATACAGATACATGCACTAGTCAGACACTTGGCAGGCGACCTGGTTATAAGAACCAGACAGGTGGGAAACTAATCGAACGCATTTGTCAACTACGAACAAAAAGTGGCACGATCATTGTCGTAGAACTTCTTCCTCTCCAAGGAAGAACAATTCTTCCGACAAAAATGATAAAAGTTCAGTGTATAAGCGTTCCAGAATCGGAAAGAGAGCATGACGACCATGACCTGCGGCAACAGCCCTCGCACCTATAACGCCACAAACAAAAAGTTCCCGCAGCTATTAGAAGGCGTGCAAAGTGACTACGTGAGCCGCAACCAAATGTGACAAAGAGATTGACACCTAGGTTCACGAAAACCAGTGTTAACGGCCTTCCGAAACACCTTTGCAATGACACATTGCTGCCAGCCTATATATGTGCTGGTTAGACTCCTGTAATGGGCAGTTAGGGCAAGTGGAAAAGGAGACCATGCCCCACTTCTCTAGTCTGTCCGTGTGGGGAATACTCACCATCCCAAGACGCCACATGAAGTCATGGATGTGACCAGGCAAAATCTATGCCGTTATCGTGCTCCACGAGACATCTCTCGATCGTGTTAGGAGGGTTGGAGGAACCAGAGGAAGCAGAAGAGCCGCCATTGTATCTACAATGCAGCTTTTGAAAATGCCACATCGGGACGAACCTGATGCGCGTGTCGATAAAACGGTACAACCATTCAGTAAAATTGAGGCCCGTAACCCCTAGTTCACACTAAATTATCCGCTTTCCACAGCGACCAAAATTTTCCTGCCACCGAAATGCAGGGCTGGTTGAAACCTGCGGGCCGACAGGAACGAGAGAAATACGCTCGCCACTGATGGTCAGGTAGCCAGCGACGACGGTGAGAATCATGGAAGCCATGAAAAGACAAGAAAAAGCATGCATAAGTAATTCTAAGGACCATAGCGTTTATCACGCTGCGCTGATAATGCAACGCTTGCACGAAAATGAAAGTGTTTCCAGCGCTTTGCCAAGACGACGCGGTAGTGGACCTAGCCGTTGCCTTGCGTTCTACACCTTATCACCTCCTAGTCGGGCGCGCAGGGCCGCGCGCTTCGCTTTCCAAGATAACAGCCAGATAGCGCTCATGTCTCGCGTGGGACGTTACTTGATGCGCTCGTTCACCACCGCCGCACGCTCGACGCACTCTAACGCAGCGTCTCCAGAATATCATGCAATAATTTTTTTACGCAGAACATCAAATAAGCGTTTTGTTCGCTCACTCCAGACGCGAGACTATCTTCTTTCAACGACATTTGCCGTGTAACATGCAGATACGGGGCCATTTTTTCGTTCTTGCGATAGACAGTTTACAGGGGTTTTCTTACTCACCGTCACCGTTTCCATCACCGTCACGCCACGTAAAAGTCCAAATTGGCAAGATGCCCCAGCGTATGGTACAATCTACCTTCCTGTAGTAGCAAGTGGGCGGGGATGACGAACGCGGTTGAGAGACCAAACAAGCCGGCCTAACCCCGTACCTTCCAGAAGTATGCGATAACATTCTCCCGCCGGTTAGACTACTCGTTGTATGCTCAGACAGACAAGAGATGAAGATCTGCCGCCTTCAAAGAGAGTAAGAAGACATGTTGGGGAGGGGGGTCTATCTAGCAGCAACTCCTAACTTTAATGCTTGAGTTGATGAGGGCCGTAGTCGCTGGCGCGCGAGTTATCTGGCTATCTCAGCAGTCGTTAGGGGGCATCTCGTAGTTGTTTACATGCTGCGCACTCAACGCAAAGTGACATTGCGGCAAGAGTGCCTAGAGCGGCCGTGTTCTGTTACACAAGCTCTTTGTAGAAAAAGAAAAGATTGCATACAAAAAAGTCAGCTGCCAGCCTTACTTCTTATAACATCGCAATTCACTGCTGTCGCATTCAAGGCTTGACCATTGAAGTGAAACTGACTTTTTTACATGTTTTTTTTGGAATCCACTTTTTCTAACGCCGCAGTTTTAGCAAATGGGGTAGCCAAGCTAAGATAAATACCAGCATCTCCACAGCGCACCACTGACAGCTGAACAGATTGGTGGAGCACTAAAGAACTAAAGAATAAAAAACTACAGTTCCGTATCTCAACATCTAAGAGCTTAGCCCAAAAAAGATGTGCTCTTTTCGCAACAGTCGACATTTGTGTCTATTACCGTGAGCTGCCGGTCAGTCGAAGCAATGGGTAAAAGAAAAGGCGACGTGACTTAGCTCACTGGAATATGTCGGTGCCGCGGCTTCGTTTCTGCATCCGCTGTCACTGCAGACAGTGTCGACGTGGTCGTATTACATCCCTCCCGATCGCAGCAAGATGAGGCTGGCGGCTGCCCCTTTCGCGCTTCTTGTATGGCTGCTTCTGCACGGGTGTACGTCAACGAAAGCGGGAAACAAGTGCGAAATGAAGGTGAGCCAACCAGGGGCTTTTTTAAGAAGGTTCTATAAGCGATATAGAATTTACATAGTTGTTTTTTAAGTGAAAGGCTGCAGCAAGTTACAGACGAGAACACAATTAGAGAGGAATGTACAATACAAGGCTGGACCAACCTTGTCCTCTCCGTTCCTCTGTTCATGTGCTCCGGCCTTAAACTTGCTGTAACCCTTCACTTTCAGATCGTGCACCTACTGGGCAAAAAACCACTCTGCTAAACTGCATAGTTGTTCCATCAGTTTAAGCTTGCTCATTTTCGTGACGTCAAACACTTTTGCTTATTCACTATACTTTATTTTGCAGGTCGAAAATTATGAACGTACCAACCATTTTTCGTTCTTGAGACTCTGATATGCTCAGTCAGCCTGATGTGTAATTGCAGACATAAATGACAATTTTATTTTAACAGCCTTGGTTTTAAAACGAGGCAAAAATTTGGGAGATCCTATGTACCTTGAAGAATCGAAGTTATGCGAAGAATGCGGGTGGAAGGTGACTCATTTGTGTTTTCATTTTCCTATTGCGCGAAATTTAACGAATTGGCGCTAAAGATACGTACAAATACGCGCACAGGCATAAGTTAAGCAGCAGCCCATGCTTCATGTCACCGATTCTCTGCAGTTGCATAACGCTACTAACCGCAACATGAATATTAGCAACACCAGGAGTGGTAAGCAGATACGAAGCGCTAGTGTTCGAGAGGATGTTAGCCCTGGACACTGCGGCATAAGTGGACTTTAGCGAATCGCACCTAACTACAGTTATACTCCAACCGGCACAGCGTCCTTTGAGAGTTGCTGCCGTGGCAGCGGTGGCATAGTTCGCGAAAAACGCTGCGCCCATGATTGTTCAGAAATGTCAATAGCCTCTGAAGGAACCTCGAAGGTGGGCCAGCCACATGCGTATACTTCTGTGCACCACTTTTCTATAGCACAATAACTAACGCTCTCGTGCGCACACCGTGGGCCATCTATTTCTGGCATGTAAGTCTGATCTTGTATCGCCGCACCTTGACAAACTGCTTGGGACGTATTTGAGCGTCTGCCGGTTCATCACGATAAGAATGACGCACGGCAAACATTGGGTCAATAACTCTGATTTAGAGCTCTTTTAGTGCTATGGTAAAAAACTGCCATGATGCTAAACCTTGTATAGCTTGTATGTCCCGCAGAAGAAGGGTAAATTATACTACTCACAAGAGTGGTACACCAAAAAAAAAATCAGCCACCTATATGCGCGCTTCGTTGCAAATGTCGTCGAAAACAATAGTCTTCTGCCGGCCGTCTTTTTTTTTTCGTTAATAATGTTGCATTTTGAGAGCCGCGTAATAAACGTTGATTTCTTCGAAATTGCGTATATGTGTGTTTCCAGTAATGGAACACACCATCTTACACTTACGTATTGATGTGCCCCACAGATATGCGAAATATTTGCTTTTTGGTAGACAATGCTACGAAGTATGAACGGAGCCACCAGTTAAGGTAACTGGGCCTTCAGCAAGCGCTTAATGTTTAACCAGGTGGCTAATTCATATGATATACAAATATACAGACCGAAATATCTTCATTCAAGTATCGCAAGGGAGACTATCGCATTTAATGTCGTCTTTAATTTTAACGCATGGGTGGGAAACACCGAGCAGGG